>JAHXMU010000826.1:3403690-3659350 GCA_019455685.1 Philornis downsi
GAAGTCCTCGTCCCTATGCAAAATGAAAACTGGGGCCGTATATTTTCTTTTGAAACAAAATTTTACCTATCAAAACCCTCTGCCATAGACAGGAACAGGTGGTCACCATTTGGTGTCAGATCCGCAATATAAGGTGTACGCGTAAGAACCTCCCAACCAAGCTGCAGCCAGTTCTCCTCCTATTGGCCGATGCTGGCCGGTTCAGAAATGAGACGGTTTTGTTACGATTCAGCAGTGATTCGCAAACTTAAATTTGATCCTAGAATTTTTGAGCATTTCGAGTGGTACATATACACCGAGCTTCTTTTTGTATCGAGGCTTATTCAAATGGTTTCGAACATCTTTTTGTGCAACGTTTGGTCCCTGGCTTGATTTCACGATTTTCATTATATTATCGACATTTCCGACAATTGGCTTTCCATGGTGCATATTGGCATCAAAATTCCCGTATAATATCAGGACCATAAATACTATTTACATTAGTAAAAACTCAACAATACTGGGTTAAACAAATCCGTCGTAGTAGCTTTTTGAGTACGAAATACCAAATACTTCGAACTAGCGGAATTTGATCGAACTTATACAACGCGAGATATTGAATGTTAAAGATATCTATTGGAAAAATAATGGATTTCTTTTTACTATACCTTATATACATACATATATCATATAACTTACAAAATTAGGTGGACGGTTTTTATGCACTCCCGTTCCTATTAAACAGGAAAAAGTGGGATTCTATGTTTAACCGAAAACCTTTTGCCAAATTTCCAAAGCAGCAGGCAAGTATTCCCTAGTAATGCCATCCGACACCCATCTGATGGTAGCTACAGTGAGTAACATTTCCTTTAGAAATATAAAGCTAAAATCACTAGCATTAAGGAAATAGAAAGAGTATGTTCCCGACAGATAAACTGTATGTACCCGTAAGAGACTTAGACACTGTACCTCGAAATTTACACTCCACCTACTGCATAGTGGCGATAGGCACATGTTCCAATGGAGGACAAAGACGATGCGACAAAATCGACATGTTTTGAGTGCCTATAAAAAACCATACGACCGCTGCTCAGATCACGACATTAAAATCTTTCTGAGAGAATTTAAGGCCAAAGTAGTCTGGAAATATGTTTTTAGCAATTCCTCCAAAAATTGTTTCAAACTAGTTTCTCTCCTCTCGGCGCATAATATTCAAGTATGAAGATATCCACAAGGTAACTTATTATCCCTATCATAACTCGAGATCACATGGTAATAGAATGAGGACGTGCTCGTGACCCGTGGTACTAAAGTAGACTCGGAACACAACCTAGTTACAGTAGCGTAATATGGTGCGAGAAGAGCAACACGTCGCTAGGCTGTATACCTCCGAGACCATATACTTCAATAAAATATCTTAATTACTACGTTGCTGCAGTTTGTAACGCGTGTTATAAGGGGACGCAATCAGGAAATTTTCCGCCTTTTGAAGCCGAAGAAATAGTTTTGACAATAAAATGGTTGAGATAGAGGTAGAGAATAGAGGTGAAGCCCGAAAAATCTACCAAAAGTTCAGAAGCAAAACGTATGGAACAAGGCTTCACTCCTGTAAGGACAGCAATTGAAATCTGCCCACAAATACGCAGAGTATCAGTGAACAAATTAGATAAATAGATTTAAATTACCAAACCATAAAACACACTGATATCAGAGCAGCGGTATCACGCCTTAAGAACAATAAACCAGCAAGTGCTGGTAGCCCCCGACAGAACTGTTCGGCTTCAGAGGCAATGGACTGATAAAGAGCATACATCAACTCTTAAGCCCAATCTGATTCAATGAATGCACACCAAATTATTGGAATTTAATTGTATTACATGAAACGCTCAAAAGAGGCGTGTGTACCAAGACTATCACGGTACCCATCGCTTATAGAGCTCTTTCAAATTTGATATATGACTGACTGACTAAACTCAATCCTATCTAATCTATTGGACCTTATCATTGCCGCTTTAAACGTGGTATACTATTCACACTACGACTGATCAAAAATTCACACTACGACTAATACCGGAGAAGATCCGAAATAAACAGACCGACATATACCACCCTTTCGTCAGCCAAAAAGCTGCCGTCGCCAGTTCTATTCGACAAAAACTGTGTGAAGACGAGAGTGGTTTTGGTGTTCTTGCAAAAATTACACAACACAAAACTTTCAATTTCTAATGATTATTACTTTCAAATGGCGGCCGTATTCTGAGGTTCCAATTTCGATGGCGCCTTGGATCAGTTTGAGTAACTCGATTAATGTTAACTTCCAATTCCTCAATCGTAGTCAGTCTATCCATGTAGACGATGGACTTTAATAGACCCAAAGAAGATAGTCTAGAGATATGGTATCACATGTCGAGGCAGTCAATTCCCCGGCCTAAAACGTAATGTTAACAATTCATCGAATTGTTCTTGCAATAATAACATGGTTTCAAGGGTTATGTTACAAAAGCCACCATTTTAGCAGAACCATGACGTGATAAGTCTCAATACTAAAAAAAATTATCATTGTAGTTTCATGACAGTTTCATCTGTCATAAAACTCCCATTCAAAAAATGCCTCTTAATGGGTTAATCCATATAAATAATAATATAATAAAATAGATACGCGCTAAAGCTAGATAATCTCATACTTTACGTTTACTTACCAATGTATAGCAATTTAAGAGATATTTTTTCGCTGTAGGCTTTTATCCAAAATGTATGAGACCATTCATCGTACATAATTTTATAAGAGCCAAGCTTATTGCGAATTTCTCGGCATAGTATCGACAAAATTAGGGATCTTTGAAGGAAGCTATGTGCGAGAGTGTAACAAAACACACATAATATCTGTTAACAACCTATGTTAACATTTTCTTAAATATGATAAAATGGTGCCCTGAAAACCGCTACTGGCCACTAAGCCTTATGATACTTAATTTTTTCTCGTCGCCTAGCCGCAACTGACAATTATCGCCTCAATAAGGTGAAAGTGGGTAGATTTTTATAATACCACACCGTGTATGTCGAAAGACCCCAGATATGTTAGTTGGTCCAAACATAATATAAATGTAGCTTGAAACTTCTCATCAGCAGTCACCATCCGCTTCAAAAATGAGGTGATTTTGTTGCTTTGTAACTGCAGAACAGTTATTCGCAGATGGAAATTCGGTCCAAGAGGTGATTTGCGTTAACTCAAGTGACACCTATTCATCGATCATCTTTTTGTATTCAGCCTCATTCAAGTGGTTCCAAGTATTTTTGCACAATATTTAGTTCCTGAACAACTGAGGGAAATCGGATTTGACGTTTTCTATTATTCTATCGACAATTGGCCTTCCAGAGTGCGGTGCATCTTTGACATCAAAAGTACCGGAACGAAGTAGATTATACCAGAGTGACTCGTGATTAGCTGTTACAATATCAGGACCAAAACACTATTTACATTTTCAGACCTGACTTGTATTTCACCATTAAGGCTGCTACTGCACTGACTCTTCCCGGTGAAATCCCATGTAAAAAAATAGTCATGAAATTGTAAGCTAAATGTTCCCGCCGGACAATAGTACATTTTTTCGCGAGGAAATTTGTTTTAAGTATTATGTTTCATAATACATTTTGTAAACTTCTGAAATAAAATGGTAAAGAAAAAAGACATCATTTTGAAATTTTGCAAATATACTATCAAAAATATTATGACGTAAAACATAAATTGTTCCGATTTCGGTGTTGCAAAATAACACAAGAAAAGCTGGCAATACCGCAATATCGGGAAAAAAACATAGCACCTACCTTTATCAAAGGAAAACTGTAAAATATGGCATATTTTCTCCTTTGCCTTTCGCTCAAATAATACTGAGGTAAACAATCACAAAACTGTCTGGATAGCTTTATAAGTACGAAATCTCATTTTCCCAATGGTTTCTAGCGTAATCGCCGTTGCCTGCTGACCTACACCTTTTCCTGCTCCGATTCATGGAATTACCTGAAATTTGTAAACTTCTCAGGTTTCTCTCTTACTGCTTTGATACTAGCGATCATTTTTCTGAATCTCTTCATCGACGTTTTTCTCACATTATTCGTAGTCTATGATCAAAATTCTATTTAATATAATGTATTTTGGGCATAATGAATACTCTACAGAAAAGCAGCGCTCCTTTGAGATTGACCCAATATTGCACCCAGAAATTTTCCCACCTTTGCCATGGTGGTTTCAAACACGGCCCCTTACAGAGTTTTTAGATGTAACTACCAAGAACTTGATGGTGGGTATTTAGCTCATGGGGTGTTTTTGATGATTAAATTAAGCGACTTGGATTTCTTGCGAAAATTCACAACACTCGCTTGTCCACAATGAGGACTTGATCCAATTTTTAACATTTGTCGAGAAGTTCTAAAACTTTAAAAATTCAGCAAAAATCTGACTTGTGATGTCCAACTATAAAGAATTCTGCCAATTGGAAAAGTTATCTCATAGCAGACGGTTGTATAGAAGGGTTGAGCCACATCACTGCACTTCCAGATCCAAGAAGGTGCTTTTTCCCAGTCACAGCATGGGAATGGGCAGGGCAGAAAATATATTCCATAATGTTGATATCCCATGATTTATTGACCCACTAGTTTTATCGAGTAGACAAAATTTATTAGGTCGTTGATGCATAGCAAGCACATGAGCTGTCTGTCCAGCAATAATTTCTTGTCATTCCCAATTCTTGCCACTTTGTCTGATCATATCTTCAGACTTCGGAAGTAGAAACTCTAATATTTTATTTTCGTTCAATTGTTTTAAAAATGTTTACAATGCTTCTGGATTTAAATTTGGGAAGATCCGACATGAGGTTCGGGAAATCAGAAAACCAGTCCATCGCTTGGCAGAGAGATCGGAGATGGTACTGATATTGGCCGAAGGCCTAACCGTCGATTCAGTTGTCCGTTGCAGTGTGAGCAAAGTTGTTGTCACTTTTGGCGAAGCGACAGAAATGATTGTTATCAACGAAGAAGGTTCCGCTAACGCTGCTATGGCTATGGCAGAGCCGATTCTTCTTTTTAAGTAGCGATATGACATTAAACTCCAATCTATATTGGCTTGGGGTACCATTTGAATGTGAAAACTGTGAAATTGCTGTTGGGATAAGTTATGTCAAAAAATAGGAGAATATGGGCGGCGAAGATACTAATGTTGGAGATACTATTTATAACTATATGCTGTGTGATAATATAGCAGGTATTAATGTGCTCATTATTGGTATTTCCAAAAAGAATATTGTGGTTGCGATTTGCGTAGCTGATAAAGTTTCCGATACCGGTGTTCGAGAGGAATTCATTGTTGTAGTGATGATCGATGGAAACGTTGCCACCAAATCTTTTTATGAGTTCCCTGGTGGCATAGTTGTCATAGTTTTCTGATCAGAGCTTACATTTATGCTTTTGTTCGAGGTGTCCAGGTCGAGGAGATTTAGCGTACCAACCATCCAGGTTTTCCCAAGCCCTGCATGTACAATATTAGCACCTAGAAACAATCTCATATAGTTGTCATTCCACCAACATTAGCATTAACATAATTGTTGTCGGGGTTTATGTAATCGGTGTCCCAAACAAAATTACCGAAATCCAAAAAGAAGCTGTTGATTTTTCCACATTTTTTCTTTACATCCTTCGGGAGATTTCCCAACTTCTCGCTAGAGGCGTTCCGACCACATGGCATGATGGTTATCGACATTCATTGTTATCGACAACAGTAACGTCAAATAAAATCTGTTGGCGTCATAAATTTAGTTGCGGTTTCAAGCAAATTTTCTACAATCTGTCTAGGTATGTTGTACTGTAAAATATTTCTTGGAGTTTTTAGTGATATTTAATACAAAATAATAATAAAATTAATTTTAATTTTCGGTGCGGACATAAAAACAATGCTAATTTGGTCGGATATGTGTAAAACAACAAGAGGAATAATTCTGCAGATATGAATGTCCTTGCCTCCACATACGCCGATTCCACATGGTTAAATTATACAGTGTGCTTGATAAAATTTAAAAAAAACGGCAGATATCTACGACATTTCTGGCACTTCCCATATAATTGCCTAATTTAGCCCATATATCTCTAGACTCTGGCATAATTTGCAATTTAAAATAATAACGGTAATAATAATAATAATGATAATAATAAAAAGTAACAAAAATTAAAATTATAAATAAGTAATAAATAATGAATAGTCCGCGGATTTTGGATAACAAGGAAATATAACAATAGGACAAAATCGGCCAATTCGTATAGTAGATACTAGAAGGGACGTGGCAGCACCGCGCATTTTCTTTCTCAGAACCAGATTTCTGGTAGGCCTACTCAGAGGTAGGAGGGTACTTATCGAAATGTAAAATTCTGAAGGAGTACGAAGTACGCTTTGACAATAAATTATATCGATTTACCCCTTTTGCGTATCTCCGACACAAATTGACCGATTTTCTGAAATTCAATTATTCCCATGTAACTTCCAATCCGTAGTCTATTTCAACTTTCTTCTGCAGATGATAATGTATTTCATAATGCATTTCAATATTGTGAAAACCTGTAATCAATTTTTAACTCCAAGCTTATGAGTTCAGAAAGTTATAATTGCACTTATTTTATTGTATTTTATCAGTATGCTTAATTAAAATCCAGGGATTCTCCACGCCTCTTCTGACACTCAACACACTTTGTATTAACGCAAAAGGAAATATGTTTAAACTAAAATCGAAATGTTGTTATAAATACTGAGGTTGAGTATTCGGCTCTCGAACGTACGAGTATTTGCAAAGTATTGAGTATTAAAGTGCCAGCATCGATTGGAAACTAAGTTTTAATAATATTGTCCATTGCATTTGTTGTTAACGCACCAGCTATTTCCTACACCTCTTCTGAGAGCTTTTGTACTACTGCAAAAAAACGATGGCTGAAAGCACCTATAAGCCAGTGATGTACTGGTTTTAACTCAATTCAATGTTTGAGAAGTAAACAAAAAATAAAGACTAAAAAACTTAAAAAAAAATGAAACTTTTATAAAACATTTTTTCAAATTTTGTGTTTTAAAATTTTTTTTCTATCAAGGAAAAAATGCATCAGTATTTCAACTCTAACTAATTTGACAATAACGCAATTTCAATAACGCATTTTTGTACCTTTCCTTCAAAATTGTTCAATTTTACCAACTCGTCAAAGATAAACTATGCACGATGAAATTTCAAATCTTGCTACTTCAATCATTGAAAGATTTTAATATTTTTATTTCATTAAACAATTCGAAATTTGATTTGTTCAATCTCTCAAAAAGATTCATTAAGCGGCGGTGGAAATGTTGGTTCCTAGGGTATTTAATATTTCCTCTTATAGCATGGCAAAGAGAGTGCTGAAAAAGTGCAGAGGACGCTTTTCTAAATCATTAGTTCCGGAAAGTTAAATAACCATTTCCTCAGTGTCACTCACCGACGTTGTAGTAGCAATATTGAGCTTACGAATAATCCAAATGCGGATGAAAAATGCTATGGATGGCAACGAGTGATAATAGGCATGGATCAGCTCTGAATCAACGAACGCTTACGTGATGACTAGAATCTAAACGTTTTCTATTCAGTCTTTTAAAAAATGTTCAATTGCCTATTCCATTATCCTTAGCATATGAGGTCATGCCAAATTTATTATTTGAAAAACCAAAACCTTTTTTGTCTCACATGTTTAGACCTTTTGAGTGTGGGTAGTCGGTTATTTCCACTTTGGAAAAGTCAAAAGAAAAACAATTAGCCTACATATTTGCTTTCGACAGCACGATGCGGCAAAAATAGTGTTTCCCCGAAATAGATACACCTTTGTGAAAGGTTCGCGAAGAGGTGCAAAAATCTTGTTAAGGCGGTTTACACTAAGCAAGGCTGTAGACAGGTTGACAGTCTATAGTGCGATCTCTTCAAAATATTCCTGGAGAGGGTAATGGGTTAAAGATATAGACGTCATTGGTCGAAAACAGCAAGATGTTAGTGCATCTTTAGTGAAAATTTGGAAAAATCAGTAAATTATTTGTTTCCACGCACAACGATTCTACTCATTTGGGACACTGTGGAACGTTGACGGTTATGACTTGGCCATGTTAAATGATTTGATTCACCTCAACACCGCCAACAAGAAAGCTTCTCAGATTCAACGAGCTTATACTCGTTCTATTTTTTTGCTCACTCAGTGGAATCTACAGTTTCATAATTATTCAAAAAGTCATACTTCGGGAATCGAATTATTCGTCAAATAATAACTGATAGGCTGCATGCGGGTCTGAATCCGCGATCATGCGAATGACTGTCGCGTGTACTAACCATCGCGCCACGGTCGGTCACAATAGCCGATAAACGGACTACAAATTAGGTAGATAGAGGGGCTATGGCAATTTAATGACAAATTCCCTCCGTACCAGAAGCCAACTTTAATTGCCTTTCTGTATGGTGCAGAAACATTGCTTACGATGCAAGCGCACAAATCAGTCTTCGAAAAAAATACTCTATGATCAAGCGCATCAACGTAAAACGATTACATTGACGGATAGAATGAAAATACTCCAGCAGGAAAAACTTTCAATGGTGAATTCGATGAAGATTTGTTGGAAGACCAGGCTTTGAGATCCTACAAAGTCTTAGTGCCACATAGAAACATAAATATCAAGCACTACAATTGGATAAATAGAAAATACTGCCTTTAGATTTGGAAATTATGTAGCAAAATATATAATTTTATTGCTGCACTCAGATTCATTAACCACCTGTAAGACTGAGTTACAAAAAGTCTAAGTGTCAATTACCAAAAATATATGTCACCTGTAGAACCTGCGACACCACCACCTGAGAATATCATTTGAAAATGATACGTCATCTAAGTATACGTACAAGTTACAAATGTAATTCTATATGAATTATCACACACACTTTCAAGGACATGGATTACCTTTCAGATTCATTGAGCCACATTATGGGTGCGATATAAATACTCGCGTTCTGTGGGAGTTTCAGCATCGTTGGAGATTGTAATTTACACTTTCATTTTACACCAAACTAGATGAATTCGGTTGGTAGTTATTGCGGCTAAGTGTTAATTAAGTCCTCCAGAGACATATAACGAACAGCAAAAGCTAATTACATGTCAAATGCATTTACTTGGATCACATACCAACTACATTACACACAACCACCTAACGCACCATATAGGATGCGCATATACCTGATGGTGAATAGAGTATTCAAAACCGATAACCGGCAAAATAGGTTTTTTACATAAAACCACACGCCAGTCTCTTATAAAAACCGTATTTCCGAATAAGCTGTTTAAACGATTTTTCGCTTCGGTTAACCGATTTTTGAAAATCGTCGAAACTTATATAGAATGGCATAAATTAAAAAAATTTATTACAATTTATAGAAGAAACGACACATTTTTACGAAGCTCCATTCTAAGAGAAGTTTTACTAGAATGAGATTCTCATAATAACTGGTTGCCTATGTATTGATAGTGAATGCCTATTATTGGTCATTAGTAGTGAACGGTTGTGATATTTCGCATTCAGTTGTGAGATTCCGATGCATAAGACTAGACGAATTCTTCACAACCATTATTGCAAATGTCCTCTTTTTATACATAACACATCAGTTTTACCCGTTTTTTCAGTACAAATTTGTATTTGTTAGTATTTTCAATAACCACGCCCACAATTTATGAGCTGAGAAGATTTTTTCTTGTAGCCACTAACTACCAACAGAAATTAATGAATATATGGACAGGAGAACGTGGGGTAGTCAATGCCACCCGTACAAAAAAAATCTGACTTTCTATTGACCGATGTTCTCAAAATCAACATAATCCAGGCTATCGCTCAAATTAAGGCGGATCTATGCGGCAGAGCCGTTGAAAATTCAACCTCTCGGATCCGTGCCACCGTACCAAGCCACCGTACATATTTGAACGATGTTATATTCCATACATGAACTCAAGTCAGTTTAGGTCCCTTGCATTACTTCATACTGCTTGTCAAAATTTGAAAATATTGGCTTATTAATCGTGCCTCTTCTGATACCTGCTAAACAAATTACCAGTTCAACTCGTTTATATCTTTTAGTTAGTAGCATCGCATTCAGTCAGATTAGGTAGGTGGTAAGAGAGCCACACAAATTTTCTGACTTATCGAAATTTCTTTTTTCCCTTGTGATCCCCAACTTGTAGACTGCAGTAACTTAGATATTTGTCATAAACCCGTGATAAAATGTGAGAAAATCGACCGGAGAATCACGCTAATTCTGCTATCTTCTATACAAATTATTTAATTCAGTCCATATAATTCTAGATCTATTTTCCCAATTCAGATCATCAGGCGTTTACTAAGCTTAGTTCTGCGAATATGAACTGCATTGCCACAACGGTTGCTCTGTAATTTCTAAGTGGAAGACTTCATCAAGTTATAATTTTACTCGTTTTATTGTGTGTTCGAACAATACTCGTATATGATCGATCGATTCATCACACCCTCTCTGGGAACCCGTACATTTTTGCAGGTTCACATAATATAAACAGTTCCGTCGATTCCGTAAATAATGTCTTATTTGGGGTGCTTCGTCCACTATGTATGCAATACTGTCGTATATTAACTTTTGAGAAATTATTGCATTTTGAAAAATTCTAAAAAATACATTTTTCTGGAGGTGATTTCAATATAATAATAGTGACGATCGATTTTCTGTTAAAAACAACTAAAATAGAAAGGGATTCTAATCAGATCGTTATAACAATTTTGACAATTTTGTAACAATATTCAATCTGCAAATGTCCATAAATATAAAATTAAAATACTGATTGTGGACATCATTTTAATAACGTCCATAACGTTTAAGTATAATTTTTGGGATTATACTAGCAAATTTATACATCGTAGTAATAATAAATTAATTTCCAAGATTTTTGTTCAATAATGCTCGATAACTGCGAATAATTTTTCTAAAACGTGATATTTCACACAACTTAACAATTCTTTTTGCATCAAAACGTTACTGCTAATATCAAGAAAACTGTATTTGAATGAAAAAAAAACCGCACTGGATTTTTACGATGGCTTTAAATAATCGATTATTTTGCATGCTTGGAATTTTTACCTGGAGAATCGTAGTAAATATTGACTACCCATATTAGCTTTTTCACAAACTTCATTTAAAAATAGCTCAGGAACTGATTATCAAACATAATAACATTTACATCGAATAAAATCGAGTATAATCCAACCTACATAATCGTATTAATAGGTGATGATTAAGAATTTAGTTTTTAATTTAAATCCACCACCATAAATTAAAGTTCGTATCTTCATACACGTTTGTTGTCAGAAAAGTGGGCAAGACGAATAGCTTTTCCACCTATACTCATGCTATTATAATATATTAACTCTATCTCTAATTTTCAAAATGTGGTCTTATCCCTTATGTGACTAAATTTTTTTTTACTGGGCCAGATTGCCCCAATTTCGATGCCTTCACCCTATCGTATTGTCGACGAATCAAACATACTCCCTTCTCATATGTAGCATATCGTTTTCAACTAACCCATCAACTACCTAATTGTATGTCGCTCCTAATTCATGAATAAATGATAAAATTGTTGAAGGAAACTCTGATAATGCGCATTATTACTGAGTTGGGTTCGGTACTTGTATATGCAAGTTTTTTCGTACTGGGCCTACCTTGATTTCTTCACAACTCTCGGACGGACGGACTTATGAGACCTCAAATGAGTTTTTAGTTAATTCTAATGAATGACAAACTTATGTTGGTGGGTATAAAAAAAGTACTGTAAAAGTGCTAACATTTTTGTACCAAGGCACGTGTGATTATTATTGGCTATTCCAAATTGCCGATTCTAAGAAATAGATAATGCATTAATTAACATAGAAAGTTTAGACTAGGTGCAACACCGTTCCAAACTTGTTACCTTCGCCCGAGTGCATCTCTAAATGTTATACAAAATGCTCTCGTCAATAACAGTTAAAAGCTACTGCTTAACGGCGTTAACAGTTTAACATACTTCATGCTTTTTCAGCATACTTTTTTTGGCAGTTGTACTTTTTTTAACTGAATGCTAAATGCTTTTTAGTATATTTTTTTAATTTATCGAGATTTCCGTTATTTTATTATATTTTTAGAAAATTGCATATTTTTTCAAGAAATGCAAATTCAAATTCAAGAAATAAAAAACTAATTCCGAATTTTTTCTTTGCTACCTGCAGTCGTATCTACATATAAATTTTTATGAATCTTTTCATTTTTTATTAAAATAGTTGTTAGATTTCGTGAATTGTTTATGACAATGTTTGAATATCGTAAAAATAATGTTCCTTGAAACATGAAATTACTATATAAAGTACACTTCACTTAACGGTTCAGTTTTTGCTTATTTGTTTCTCCTACTTCCACACATCACCTACAAAAAATTTCAAGCTATGGAAGTGTCCCGTTATTTAAATTCGCTCTTTTCTTTTAAAGGAGTAGTCCATTTGAATAGCACGCTTCACGTGGTAAGCAGTTTAAGTGTGAAAGTCCTTTGCAGATCATCATAAATCAATTCGGGTTACAGTAATTGTGCATAATTAAATATAAAACAATCGATTTTAAGGAAAATGAGCAGAGCTAAATCCTTGAGTGTCGAGGAAAGATTCAAAATTAAAACCTACAAAGAGTGTGGACTTTCTATTCATCAAATAGTCAGAAAAACTAATAGAAGGCTATGGAAATAATATGAAAGGTCGAACAGCAAGTGCTATTACAGCCGCTGACAAGAGGGCTATTCTGAGATTTGCCTCAAATTCACACTACTCTGCTGCCAAAATCAAGGAAAAAACTGGCGTAAGCGCAAGTATTTCAACGGTGAGAATAGTTATTTTCAAAGCAGCACACTTGCAACGCTTGAGACTTAAGAAGAAACCAACGCTAGACAATCTCCGTAAGGAACGTCCCTTTACTTTTTGTCGTACGACTATGACGTGGAGTAGAAAGTGGAATAGAATTATATTATCCGACGAACAAAAATTTAATTGAGAGGGTCCTAATGGATATAATTACTACTTCCACGATCTTCGGAAAGAGGAACACCTGCTCAATCGATTACACAGCCGGGAAGGTGTTGTAATGTTATGTTATGCAAAAATGAATGCGACTTCATACAAAGACGTGCTGGATAATGTTTTCCTGAAGTTAAAAATGTTTTCGGAGACTTGCAAGAGTCGTCAAATCATGGATTAAAAGCGAAAATATTGAGGTTATGAACTGGGCACCTTACTCCCCAGTCTTAAACATTATTGAAAACATCTGGGAATGGCTTTTACGCAAGGTGTACGAATCAGGCAAGCAGTATTCAAGCAAAAGTGAGCTCATTAAAGGAACTAAACAGGCCTGATCGTGTATTTCGCTGGACCTAATCAAAAAACTGTTTGATTCTTTACCAAACAGAATATATGAATGTATTCTCAGCCAGGGCGGAAGCACCTACTACCACTATATTTTACTTTAAATACTTGTTTTTAAATTAGATGTAAGCAAACAATAATATCTTTAATTTTTGTAAGCGGGGGCTATTTAAATGAACCAAAAACTGAAATCGAATTTCTGACTTTTTTGTGTTTAATGTTTTAGTACATAATTCATTAAAATTAAAGAAAATTTATGTTATACGATTATTGCAAATACGTGAAATGTGATTTATAAAAGCACAACCAATTCGTTATAATTATTATTTTTGAAAAAATCGAGCTTAGGAAAATATTTCAAGGGTGTGCTATTTAAGTGAGCGGCACTGTACATTCGACTTTCGATTATTATTTTTTTATGTTGGTACACTCATCTCGAAGATATGTTGACGGTTTTATCCATATAGTATGTTTAGTTTGTTTGTGAGAGGCATAAATAAGACAAGTGTCTTGCGTGTTCGGCGATTTTCTGCTATAGATAAAAATGGATCAAAGAAGTTGCATTAAATTTTGTGTAAAAAACAGAATTAGGTGCTCAAAAACACTCGAAATGTTGGCAGGGGCATACGGTGAGAGTACTCTGAGTCACAAAAATGTTCACAAGTGGTACAAGCTCTTCACAGAAGGTCGAGAAGATGTGAATGAAGATAATTGTTATGGAGAATCGTCGAATCACAATTAGAGAAGTTGCTGAGGATGTCGGCATATCGCTTGGTATGTGGTTATGACATCGAAACCAAAGCGCAGTCGTTCCAATGGAAGAATGGAAGAGTCCAGGAGAGCCAAGACCAAAAAAAGCACGCCAAGTTCGATCAAATGTCAAGTTTTTGGCTCACTGTTTTCTTCGATTACCATCATAAGTTCTTACCACACGGTCGTACGGTAAATAAGGAGTATTGCCTTGTAGTTATGCGCTGTTTGCGTGAAGCAATACGAAAAAAATGCGCGGAATTGTAAAAAAAAAAAAATTAATGGCTTTTGCATTATGATAACGCACCTGCTCACTCATCTTTGCTTGTGAGAGATTATTTGACTAAAAACAACATCGTTATCAAGCCTCAGTCACCGTATTCATTAGATTTGGCCCCCTGCGACTTTTGCCAGTTCCCAAGATTGAAGAGACCCACGAAAGGACGGCGTTTTGCGACGATTGAAGAGATAAAACCCGAATCGCTGAACACGCACAAACAAACTACACATGCTATAACCGTCTTCGAGACGAGTATACCAACCTAAAAAAAAATAATAATCGAAAGTCGACTGTACGTAGACCGGGAAATTTGAAAATTTGTCTTATTTTTTGAACACACCTCGTAGTCCATTTAGTCAGATTTGTGTATAGATTTATATTTAGAAGAAATGATGTTTTAAATTTGTTTTGGAACTTTGAAATTAAATGAATGATATTCAATCTCCATTAGCGATATAGTTAATGTTTTTAAGCATTTTCCAGTATTTTAGAAATTTTTCGAAATTAGAGTTTCAGTTTTTGGATTTAGTTTTAAAATTATACATATTTAATGTACAAATTATTTGCCCGCAATGAAAATATTCCTTTGGATAGCAAATACGTTATGATACTTCCTAATTTGTCCTTGAATCACTTGTCCTTTTCCCCATATTTTTAATGTTCTACTGTACATTTTCTGGTAAATTATTTAAATCTAATTTTATTTCAAAAATATTTATTATTTTAAATTCTTTTATTTGCTTTTCGACTAAACTGTTAACTTGCTGTTACTTCTGTTGAACAATCTGCGTATAATCCACCATGTTCGAATTAAACAAATCCTTTGTTTTGTTTGTTTAATTTTTTACGCATTTTTACGCAGTAAAATAAAAAAATAGTTTCATAATTTGGAAAACCAAAAAATGGTTTTCAAATTTGTGCAGAAATTTTATATTCAGGAATTACTGTATTTATAGTAGTGCAACTTTCTAAATATTTAAGATATGTGAATATTCAGAAAATGTTAATGTTTTTAGTACGATAATAAAATTAAATTATTAAAAAAATCCATAATTTAAGAACGAATCTTGAACGTTCCGGTGCTTAGATCGAATCGAATTCTATAAATCACTATAGGACAATGTAACTCATGGTCTAAACATTTCTAATGCAATTTCAACGCTTTCAGGTTTTTAGATTTGAATACATTTGGATACATTTATATATATAGACATCCAGAAATTTCTGGAACAGAACATCATGTTCCAGAAATACCTAGAAAGTGCAGGAGAGATAAAATTTACCCCAAACTATCTACAAATTTCCAAAAAATTGTGCACTTTGGTTAAATATACGTTAACGTATTGAAACATGGAAATCTATGGAGATTTCAATAGTTTATTCTATATAAAACTAATAGAACCTAAATACTTCACAAAATGCCTGCATTGTACCTTCCGTTAGTTTTACTAAATCTTATAATAATTTTTTTAAAAGCACTTAAAATATTGTGGTTTGTTGACAACGATAAACATGAATAAATCCTAACCCCACTTCAATATGATATATTCTGAACAAGCTGTTACAGATTAAAACAATTTCATTGGAGGAGGTTAGCTTTTTTCAATAAATGTTATTAAACGTAAATTAATTTATTTGCAATTAATTGAATTTGCTTTCTGTAACTTTACAATCGTAGAATATTTGTTTGTAATGTTTGGCGAAATTTTAAATAGCCCTGCTGGTGCCTCTCGTACAAATGATCGATTTAGCCCTTGTATTTTTAGCATCAGCGAGCCAGCCAGCCGGATAGATGAACATGGCTCAATCGACTTAAAAAATAATGAAACACGGCAATATCAAATGATTTATGCCTTCATTCTTTCAACCTTTTATTTAGTTAATTACAAGTAAAGCGTGGTATGAAATACTCGTATGCTGCCATATTGACCGGCCATTACCTATAATAATGTAGCGCAGCTACTAACGCACATCGGTTTTTCGAAAAATTCTAAACCCGGATTTTTGGAAAATCCGTATGTTTCAACACCCTGACATAATTAATTTGCATTCTAGTCGCTTCTTCGACCGCCACTGCAATTGATAGCGAGTATTATTTGAGTTGATACCACCAGTTTCCTGTCGACTCGAGATGGCATCCAATCTTTTAATTAGGCGCTCTTTGTGAGCCGCCAACATCAGCGACAAACATTAGTGGTTTCTGACATTGAGAAATCTAATTACATCTTCTGACATTAATTGAGCCAATGACGACGGTGGTAGTGGCAGTTCTGATGTTGTTGCACTTGCACAAGATGTCTGTCTCTAGCCGTATTATCCTTAGACATGACAATCTATCCAATTACACATCTATTTGTCATTAACAGAGACACGTTCATACACCATTAATGTTCATAGAAAAGGCAGCATTTGCTTGTTGATTTTCGTCAAAAAGTGCAGTTGGCAGGACTACATTTTCTGATAGCTATTTATGAAATGAATGTATTATGCAATTTCTGCCACTGTGTTTGCAGCTGAGGACTGTAAAGATAGCAATAATAGTTTAATACAAATATTGTTATTGTTTTATGTTTAAAATCGCTTTGGAAGCAGCAAATCATTTGAAGCAAGTTGCATGGCGACACTTAGTAAACGTTAAATTCGCTGAATCCAAACTCAACTCCTAAAGTTGTTATAATTTTCGACAATGAAAAACAAAAAATACATGTTGAGATAAATAAATATGTGTTGTATTTTTAATTTGAGCCCCAAATGAAAAAATTAATTTTTAAACTCACTTTTCCGATGTTAGAAAACTGTAAAAACTAAAAAAACTTTTACAGTTTGTTTCAAAATAACTCGAATTATGATGCCCCAAAATTGTAATTTGTTTGCCCCTTTAGAAGAGAGTTTTGTTTCTGGTGCCATATCTGAAGACAGGGGCGTCAAATTGTCAAATTGCTGGTACGACTTTAAAGCTTGTGACTTCTGATCCTCCCAAAATTAATAAGAACTACTACTACTACTACTACTACTGCTGTCCCATAAATTATGTATGTATATTAGTGATCATCCTTCTGTCCGTGTGTATGTTGGAAGTACAACAGAGGTCCCACTGATTGAGCTTGGAGGCTGATATTTAACTTAGAAATATGTCAATATCACGGGAACAAAAATTCGATTTGCGCAAAATCGGCACTTGCCCACATAACAACTGAGCATACCTCTGGAAAAATTAACATTTTTGAACAAGTTTATCATTTCGCTAATTCATTAATTGAAATCAGCATACGATGATATTGCACAGATACTAGAAATAGCCCCCATCATCCGTACAACATACCAAGGCATCGACCTACTGAACGAGTGTTTCGCATAAGTAAGCGAATGTGGTCCAGCAGGAAAACTCTTGTCCTTATAAAGACCGAACACAGTTTTGGAATAAAGTATTTTCAACAATTGGCTTATTAACTTATTAATTATTTATTACGCCCCTTTCTCAGAATTTTCCTAATATTTATTCTTTACCCGAATGTGAAGATACAGCCTAGAAGGTACCGTTTAAAATATAAAATTGTGTTCTAACGATTGGGCGTTGTCCGTTTATCTGGCTGGATAGCTATAACTAGGCACAGCCTAGTATTTTGTCAGATTGTGGCCGGTAATTATAAATGTCCTATATCGACCTACCCCCTAACTCCCATACAAATTTACTTATTTTCTGAAATTTTATTTGTACCCTATGACTCCTCGTTCGTATACTGTAGTAACTTTTTACCTACTGCTATGATTTGTAAAGCTTTGCAAAATATGAAAAATAAACCAACAGATAACAAAGCTTCTTCTGATACCTCCCATACAAATCACCAGTTTAACCCATTTATTCTTTGTTTTATATTTCCTGCTAGGTTCCACCAAATTTAAATAAATTTGGCACATAAATGTTGGGGCACCAATTGTGGTACAATAAAAAATTCAAATAACTTTTTTTCTAATCAATGTATTTCGTTTAGTTAGTTATTTATTTTTTTTATTGTATACAAAATTAAATTTTATTTTATATAACTAATTGCAATTTCTTGGTTACCTCTAGCTTGACATAACCCTTTAAAAAAGTATGGTGCAGTTAGGTCAGCTGACCTTGGCGGCCAGAGGAAAGTGGATTTTCTGGATATTCATTTGTTTGGGAAATTTCGTTGGAGCTCTATCACAACCGGTCTCCATCCTGCTGGAATCAAATGCTGTTGAAACCTTTACACCGTTTTCTTAGAAAAAGTATGGCCCCACAATGCACATTGATGAAATTGCGCACCACAGAGTGACTTGTTGTGGGTGGAGTTCAGTCTCTTAGAGTATTTTTGGATTAGATTCAGAGTATTTAACTTGCTTCTAATTTGAACTTTGTACGGAAACAAGTTTAAGTCATCATGGATTGTCCGTTGTAATGGCCGTCTGCTAACTCCAATTTGCGGCAACAAGTTTCGAGTCATAACGCTTGGAATTGATAATGCTACAGCGGGGATTTTGTCTTAAATCCGAACATAGGGATTTCGATGATACCGTCTATATGCGATGCTTCCAGACTCGGCAAACATGTTTACCCACATCATAATGGTTCATCTACCCGAGAAAGTGCCGCAAAACTCCTACCTAAATTCCCTTTGAACGGAAATGAAAGATGGCGAAGCATAGTAATGCTGCACTACCCAAATCCAACCATTCATTTCAATGAACCTAAATAGTAACCTGCTAAATAAATAAAAAAAATAAACCGATTACTCACGCAAAAAAAATGCGTTTTGCGTTTGTGGCACGATCCGTGAGCCACACCTTCTGATGTCTCCCACAAAAATTTACCAATTTATCGAAATGTATTTTTTTCGTTATGATTCCTAATTCGTACGCTGCAGCTACTTACATATACATACATACAGTTGAACTTCTATAACTCGAACTTCTATAAGTTAAAATCTTCTTTAAGTCGAAGCAAATCTAGTGTCAAGAGCGCTTATGTGGTGAATTCCCTTTAGTTTTGCTTCCATAACTTGAATTTCTCCATAACTTAAATAAAAATGATGGCACAAGCTTCTGTATGTCGAATTTTTCTCGAAGAGGATGACATACCTTTAATGTTCTTAAGCAATCCTAATGAAGATCTGAACTTTGTGGAAGCGAACTATGAAGCCTGGCCAAGTTTGAATCATATAACTTCCAATGGGACTCTTCTCGATTACATTGAAGTTGATGATGATGTTGTTATATCAAGTTATCCTACAGATGACGATATAGTCCAACAGTGCTCTAACCATTTAATAACTCATACTGAAAGCTTATCAGATAGTGATGAGGAGGGTTCAGTGGAAGAAGTTATTAGAAAACCATCCAGAAAAACTGTGGAGGGTTCCTTAAACAATTTATACTTGTATTTACAAACAAATGAAAATACAAACGATGAGCACTATAAAGCGCTAAATAAAATAGAGTTACTACATACTCACGACAAAAAAGAATCCATTCAGCAAAAAATAACAACATATTTTAAATAAATATATCTCTGTATGTATGTATGTCTAAAATAAAACTGATTGAATTTTAATGCAGGGCGTGTGTTTTCTTAAGACTAAAAATTAATAAATGTACAGTATATGTATGCAATTCCATAACTCGAAATCTCCTCGAATTCTCCATAAGTCGGTTTTTATTTTTGGATAATGGTGATTCGAGTTAAAGAAGTTCAACTGTATATATAGACCTCAATTGTATTGCATTATGGAGCTAGGTAAAACTTGAAAAAGTTCCCTTTCCACAGAAATTACCTTATTTAACCCACTTATATTCCTTGGTTTGTTCCTTTCATTCAATTGCGCTAAATCCAGTATAGTCTAGCACCCATTAATCTTTTGGAATGGTTGATGAAAATGGTCTGCACGATCCTTATAGCACTACAAAATGTTATAAGTTCGTTTATTTTACGGTGCTTTAATTCAGAAGACTCCTTGCAAGAACCTATCAATTTACCACACACACTTTTTCATCAACTCAAAAGGACGTTGGACGAAGTTTTGTAAGTCAGTGCAAAATTCAATTTCTTATTGTAACTTCTTAATCGCTAATTGCCGTAATCAAAGTTCTTGTCCATTTTATTGGTTTCGAATGCTCGGTAAATTTAAAAATAACCTAATGATTAACCATGCCCCTTAACGTACTCGTATATTTTCTTAGGTTCATATCTTTTAAGTAGCTACATAGAACGCAAGCAATCTTAGGCACGCTTGTACAAGTATAGAGGTGATGGAGGTAAACAGAATAATTATGGAACGAGGGATAACAATGGACATCTAGTCACAACACCCCAGAATGAGCTGACATTTTATGGAGAACACAATGAGGAGAATGGTTTTATTAAGTTACTAAATCATGAAGAACTCACGCCAATTATGAACGATGGCAAAGCAAATAAAGCGCGCAAAGGTGACATCTCGATATACTCGTATATAATTGCCAATATAGACATTTCAATCAGGTGAACTGACTTACACATACTTTCACCCAATGTCCTTTTGTATTGGTGCAAAAGTTTAAAGGATGCTAGACGAGGCATGGTAAACTGAAATCTCCTATGCTCAGAATTAACGCACGAATTAAAGCAATGAAGTCTTTTGTTTAGAAATTGCTAAATAAACCAACAATTTATTGATAACTTGGCGCATTTATGAGCTTAGTACCCTAAGGAGTGACAAAACCATTCATTTTTATTCCCAGAACTAAGTTTACTAAACGTCTGTTATTTGCTATAATGCAATTGAATAAAAAATATGAACATATAATTATATTAGGTAATTTATATTCTCAGCTTCATATCCATGTGGAGATCAATTTTACTTAACTTGTATGCGTTTTGATCTCCATATGGCGCAAAGTTCTTCCTTGCTAAAAAAGAATATTATTCGAGGAAGTTTGCGTACTTATATGTACATATATGTATGTATTATTTTCACGCGCTCTCAAATTTAGTCAACTTATATTTTACTTACTCGTTTCAAGTAAAATTTACTAGCATTTGTGAAGATTTATTAAACATTGCAATTTTTACTTTTCTTAATTTTTCCTAGTTTAAGGCCAGTACTTACATAAAGCACAATTAATTTTACTATAGAAAATGCATGCAAAATCTTGCAAATGGAACCTCGATTGCACAAAATTTCCTTTGCTGAAATTCTCAACTGCCGCAGGTTTCGTTCTGCAACACCACAAATATGTATTCTTCTTGGTAAATGATAAATACGTTCAAGCTGCTTACGAGACTTCAAACAAAGCACAAAATATAACTTTTGGTATTCCAGACCAACGCAGTGTTGTTGTTAAATTAATTATTTATTGTACATATATAATTGCTTAAAGTAGGAATTTCGACATATGGTGGATTAGAGATCAACCAATAAAAGACGGTCTGTCGTGGAAAATTGCCTAATTTTTAATGAAAAAATTTAACTACATTTTTGATAAATTATATTGAATTTGTCACCGTTATCCAATAACATGCAATCCGTTTATATGCGTTCAATTTATAAATTAGCCCACGAATACTGTTGCATTTGATGCATAAATGCAACAGTATTCCAAGGCAAATATTGTTGTTGTTTTGTTGTTTCCTAGCATGTTCTACCATAAAGAATTAACGACATTTTCGACTGCGCAAGCCATGAATTGAATCACACCTTTTCCAGATAATAAGAAAGCAGTGTAACAAACATGTAGGACTTTGTTCAAAATCATTTATTGTAGGTTTGTAGAACGTTTTTGCTATGACGATTTGATTTATAAACCTTTTAGAACAATGAATACAGTTCACAGTTTACAATACTGAATCCAATTCAAGCCTGATTAGAGTGCATTAAACAGTTACCCTACAATATTTTATTTGTTTCGAACTGCGAAGTTCAGCGTTGGTTAAGTAGATCAAAAAACCGTCACTACCATTAATAGTAATTCACAGTTATAAATGTACTTATCAATATAGAAGTATTCTTCATTAAAAATATTGGCTCTGTTGGAAGGCTTTTTTGAAACGCACACGCACTATCAACAAATATTCTCACTTTTGCCACCTGCTTCCAAATAACACAAAGGATTCTGTGAACAGACTCACCTTTGTCAACTTTTGAATTTTAAAACTAACCCTATGCGATTCTATTACAATCCAGCTAAACAAATGGATTCCTTGAATTCAGCACAATGCGTTCACCTGCAAATCTATGTCCTGTGACAACAAATGTCTAATCAAATATCATCATCTCACAAACGACAATTGACGACGTCTGAATTATTGCAGGGCCACACAACGACTTCCACGCGCCTGTCCATCCAAACACCTGAACTGTTGCATATTGTCAAGCAGCATCAACACCACCAACTAACGCAAATGTCAAAAATGTCTTCACAGTAGTTGGGTCATCGTCTCTGTTGTCTTCCGCTTCATCTTCTTCTTTGATGTCAAAATACATAACAGATTTATGAGTCTGTGGAAATTTCCAAATCTTCGCACAGGAACCTCAAAATAATTTCAGCAGATTGATGTCATCAATTGCTGTTGAAAATTCCTATCTGCCGTAGCCACACCGTACATGGAGTTCAGTGCGTGTAGAATACATATTCGTGCGAAGGAAGTGTTGATGAATGTATGAAATATTTCATGACGAAGAAATGAATTGGCCTAAACCATACGTTTAATGAAATACAATAGAAGGTTAATATTAAATTTATGCAAAGTCATCGAATCACTATAGATATCAATTGTAACGACATCACCCATTCATTTGTTTATTTGATTTACTTTTACCTTTCTTCACTGAAAAATGCAAACATTGTAAAAATTATTGTATTGTTCGCGAGATCTCCAATTGTAGTGCATTGACACCAGTTATAATAATAATAACTGGCTGTGAAATATGCCTGAAGAAGTTCTGGATGACACGATTATTTCCAGACGAATTAATTGAAATTCTCACAATTATCAATTTTCTTTAGTAAGTTATAAACTCACAAGATGCAAGAAACAATAACATTTATTTACTTGATATATTGGTCACCTTAACGAGTATACGATGTAGCTTTGACGAAACCAGCGCACCGCGAAAGAAATAAACACATTTGTGTAGCGCAAAACAAAAAAGAAAATCGGAAAAATTCGATTAAGCCAAATCTTTTGATGAAAATTAACCTACGGCGAAACAAATTGGTAGTATCCTTTGTCTTTTTTGTTAGCCAAATATATCATTAATAACAAGGGTTACTGTCATATCCTACGATAAGGGCACTGTATTTATCCTAAATAAAGTGGAAGTGAACTGTGTAAACATACATTAATGGAAATAAACAGTGCTGTGAAAGAAACGCTTAAAAAAACTCAAGTTAAGTTAAAAACAGAACAAAAAAGAACCAACAAACACATAAGAATGATGTGAAAAACTGTAAAATTTAAGTTATTAACTGAGCTGAAAATCTAAATGAACAATTGAAGAAAACCCAGCAAGGAAAATATTTATGAACAGACTAAATATTTCAACTTGTGTAAAAGAAGGAAAAACAACAACAACAAATAAGCCTGGAATAACAAGCCTGGAAGGAAATTCACAGTAAGTAAATATTTATAATTATAACTTTATTTTATAGCCTTATCTAAAAGTAACCTTTTGTGAAATATTTTAAAGCCTGACTAGTTATAACAGTTTTTTTAATTCACAACGTCTATTAATCAAATTCATTTAGATCCTACGAAATATTTCGCAATTTAACGGTAACAGAAATGACTTAAATATATTTAGTAGACTTGTGGATAGAATAAATCCAATGCTGAGAACATGTGATGTATCATCACAACTCTCGTTTTCCAACATTTTTAAAAGTAAATTAGTTGGTAAGGCAAACGAGATTATAGAAACAAAAGCGCCGGCTCGGTCTTAGCAGGAGATTAAGACAGTGCTAGAAAATAATTTCGGCGAAAAGAGAATTTGCGAAGAATTATATGATGAACTTAGGGTAGTGATATTTAATACCACAACAGTCGATTTTTATAATGATATGAAATATCGCCATAATAGTTGTTATGATCTACGCTTCGTGGTTTTAGAAATATAAGGTAATTTTTTAATCGTAGTTTTTTTTAACCGAATAAAACACTCAAATTTGCATCATATATTAAAATTTTTTATTGGAAACGATAAATTGGTCTTTGCCATTTAATTTTTAAAGATAATTTCATGTAAATGTTGTCCGCGGCTCCATCTCAAAATGTCCATTCGGAAGGCCATCAGAAATCGCAGCTTTGTTGTTCTTAAGCAGCAATATTGCTGTTCTGATCTCTGTTTGGCTCGGAGCTGGACAAATTTTGCCAACGTCGATAATTGAGGTGATTTTCTCGCTTGTGCTGCCAACTGAAACTAAGAGCTTATAAAAATGTTCTCTCCATAGTTGCAGCACATTCTGCGTGTCTTATTTTTTAGTAGAATTTTCGGGCTTCACCTCCATCCCTGTGCCTTTTTATTTCTTCACTCCCAAGCTCTTTCCACAACGGCTTCTTCCACCTAAAAAGTTGGTGTGCCTCTCTTCTCCGCTCCTAGTAGCGTTTCGTAACTGCAGGCGTTGCAATTGGCGTTGCCATAGAATCCGCAATATGTTGCCACTGTTCGTCAGGAACATAAGGTAGTTGTGAGAGTTTGGTGGAGTAGGCTGTGGCTATCTCAGGGGTATGCAGCCTAGCAACGTCAAGCTTCCTTTGTGCCCCGTTAAGAACATTTTTCGTTCAGCTTAATCTGGTGCGTACTTTAGCTGCAACCAGGTGGTGATCTAAGTCAATATTAGCACCACGAATCATACGCACATTCATGATACTAGAAACATGCCTTCCATCTATTACCACATGATCAATCTGATTCCTAGTGTTATGATCAGGAGATAGCCACGTTGCCTTGTGGATATCTTTATGCGGGAATCTGGTTCCACTTACTACCATATTACGCGCCGCAGCGAACGAAACCAATATAAATCCGTTTTCAGAGGTGTTACCGTGTAGACCATCCTACTTTGGCATTAAAATCTCCCAGAACAATTTTAATGTCGTGGCCAGGGCAGTGGTCATCTGCTTCTTCTAGGCACTCATAAAATTTGTCTTTGGCCTCTTCGTCATTCTCTTCCGTCGGAGCATGTGCACAGATTAACGTAATGAAAAACAATTTCGCTTTGATGCGGATAGTGGCTATACCGCCACTTATAGGGTTAAACCACGAGACAAAGTGTTTCAGTCTCTTTCCCACAACAAATCCACATCCGAATTCATGCCTTTCTGCGTGGCGGTTATAGTAGACATAGTTTTTACGCCGAGTAGATCCTTGTCCTGTCTATCACATCCCCTGGATGGCCGTAATGTCAGCTTTATATTTATCCATGACATCCGCTAGTCGGAGAGAGGCAGCAGGTGCATATCTTTAAATCATGGTCCTAATAACGTTTGCGGGGGTCATCAACATTTAGGGGGGTTCGTTTTATTATTTTCTTCGGTGTTTTCGTGATAAATTTTATTCAAGGTGAGCGGCTTATCTGGCACTGCATCCGATCCTAGTGTTGGGGCTGCCAACTACCACTAGGCTGATGAGTTGAGTTTCGGTAACAGAAGTTACCTACTGGCTTAAGACGCATCGATGTTAGCATGCCATTTAGGTTTCTCAACTAGTCGCCTTGTTACTTTAGCTATCATTAAACGGATGTCTGATTGCATTACCAGGCAATACTTGCCCGAAGGTCGGAAGCCATGTACTGCTTGGGAAATTCTGCAGAGGGATCTGCAGATTACCAAGTGAATAACAGTCAGAGAGCCCAAATTACAAATATCCCTATTTCCCGGAATTGGAATGTTACCTATTTCCAAAAAACAAAATGAATATTATTATGATTTGATTTCATTTTTTGGATTATACTGGCCCTCAGTTTCAGTTTTGAAAAAGATAACTATCCCTGATGGACAGCAAACTTAATAATATTCGAATTATCATTTTCAGTCATTATTTCATTCAACTGCTTAAAGAACGAGTTTTTTGCCAACCCTACGCTTTAGAAAATCCATGAAATGGATTCAAAAACCCCGTTCTTCGACAGAAAAGTAAGTAATGAAGAACAAATTTTTAATATATCTCTAAAAGCATTTGACGTAAAGGAAAGCACAAACAAATTCTTTTGGCGATTAGTAAACATATGTAAATATTTGAAAACAAACTGGAGTACTGCGCTCTAATGCACGTAGAAAATAATATTCATGGACTTTTTTTCATAAAATTATTCCCGCATTTTTGCTTTCATAACGACAAAGTTGCCAAAATACCGTAAAACTTCCCGTACTTCATCGCCGTTGAAAATAACGCCCCTTACTTTCGCGATAATGATTTTTTTAGTAAAAATGCCGCCTTTGCTGTCTGATCATAATAACTGGATGCTAAATTTTGTTGGCCATTAATATGAAATTAATTTATAGTATAGGTAATGTCTCTACCTACGAGCCTACGATGGATGTAAAAGTTTGCGTGGTATTATTTCGAAATAATATTAGAATTTTAAAAATGATGATGATGATGATGATGAAAGCCCATAATTTGACAATTGTTTTCTCAATAACTAGAAAACTTTTGGCTTTTTACCAGCTGCTAGATAACAAAAGTTTGTATGGAGGAATTACTTACTAGTCATAAATTGAAATATATATACATATATAGGATGATTTTTTAATCGTAGTTTTTTTGACAATCGAATGAAACACTCAAATTTGCATCATATATTAAAATGTTTTATTGGCACCGTTAAATTGGTCTTTGCCATTTAATTTTTAAAGATAATTTCATGTGAATGTTGTCCGCGGCTCCATCTCAAAATGTCCATTCGGAAGGTCCAACTTTTCGTCACTTTTTCGGGCATTTCGGCCTGTATTCCACGAACAACGCGTGCTATGTTATCCTATAAGGCTTCAATAGTATTCAGCTTGTCCACATGGACCAACGACTTGACATAACCCCACAAGAAATAATCAAGAGGTGTTAAATTGCAAGTTCTTGGGGGCCAACTCACATCATCTTTCAACATATCCATTGTTTTACGAGCAGTGTGGCATGTTGCACCATCCTGATAAAACTACATGTCAACCAAGTTCAACTCAGCCAATTGAGTAACACATGCCCAATAGCTGAGAACGGCGACAAATTGACATTTCACGATCGTCATTAACACTGGTCTCTACGGCTGCAATATTTCCTTCGGTACGCACTGTACGCATGCGAATCGGTGGTTTTGTGTCCAATAAAGTAAATTTCATTGAAGCCTTACAAGATAACATAACACGCGTGAAATCCAGGCCGAAATGCTCGAAAACTTGGACCTTCCGAATGGACATTTTCAGACGGAGCCGCAGACAACATTTACATGAAATTATCTTTAAAAATTAAATGGCTGTTGAGGCAAACCTGTGCATTTGAACTTCATATGAATTCTTCGAAATGCAACTCTTCATACGTCGCAGAAAATGCAACTCGGTGTTTTGCTTTTAACAAGATGTTGCAGACGCTGCAGCAAAATTTAAAAAGCAGCAGTTGACAAACATCAAAAGAAAACAGGTGAAGCCAGGCCAAGTCCAGTCAGGCCAACGTTAATCGATCTAAAAGAATTAACGTCTCCCTTTTTTCTATTTGAATTTAAACGGAACGATTTAATTTAAAATAAAATCCGTAGTTTCAAGTAACGTGGAATCGTGTTTATTGTTTTCAACTCTATCGCAGCCAGCGGTGCGCCACAATAACGAAGACCAATTTATCGGTAACAAGAATCTGTCATATCTGCCAAATTACATGGTTATACATACTTAACATTTATTACATGCGGTATGGAATATATGAAATATAATATTTAAATATTGTCGAATAAATACTTGTATTTGTTAAAGGAAAACAATTCGTTGCCTTTTAATTAAAAGGCCGAATAAAGCAAAGCCAAATATAATGACAAGGACTTGAACAATCAATAACAATTGAATGTAATTTAAATTCCAAATTGTTCGGTCTATCTGTTATAAACGTAACAACAAATTATGGTGTCGATTGAAGGAAAATACAATTTCGGTTGTATGCATCAGGTTGTCGTTTAATTTTAAAGTAAAACTTGTCTTTCAAAACAAAAAAGAAACAACTTTTGTTGCAACAAATTACACAAATGCAACTCTATAAATTGTCAAGAAATTGAACTTATTTAATCACAATCTCATGCTAACATAATTTACAACGGAATTGTCGTTTTAACTGAAATATTCCAACAGGCCATGTCTTATTCGATTTACGTCTTTGACCGTTTACATCTTTGGTCTTACCCAATTTACGTCTTTGTGTTCTTCACTTATTAGCAAAGTAAACAATCACTTATTTGATAACAAGGTAGCGTTTTGCTCCCGAAACATTTTTAAGGAATTTCTGTTCTGTTATTGACGCCAGTACGGCGATTTATTTGCACACGCGTTGTTATGGAACGTTTTAAAGCGAGGACACAAACCCTAGGCACGAAATGGAATTACACATTTTTGTACCTTTAAAGTGTCAGATCTCTGGGCACAATATCTATCAGCAGCAAACCAGAACTACAGCAATTTATTGATGTTTAAACGCAAAGTTACAGCAATTGCGAACATGTCGCAATTGCTTCTTAAATTGTGTTGAAGCACTAATACCTAATACGGCAAAAAATATTTTTAAAAAAATATTTGACATTTTCTCTCAATGTTTCAATTATATTGTCAGTAGTACTTTAACTAGCCATTTTTCGCACAAGTATTTTTTTTCCTCTGCTTAAAAATATGTTAAGAAAAGGATAAAATAATTTTCTCTAATATGGTACTTTAAAAAAACTAAGTGTCATAAGACTCGCCGTCTTTAATAATAATACATTAATATTTACTTGAAAACCATTAATATTTGGCGTGGATGATGTCATCAAAAAATTACAAAACAATGGTTGCTTTTTTTGGTATCCTATTCCGGTATCATATATAGGATCCTATTTCGATATCCTATACAGGATACCAAAAAAAACGCATCGGCGCTTAGCAAAATTAACTTGGCAGCATTGCTATTCATGAAATGTTTATTCATTTTGTTTTATTCTTATTCGTAACCATTTTATCTTCCAAACAAATCCAACAAACAAATCCATGCAAACATGCATCCATACATCCAAACAAATCCATACAAACGGCAGTAACTCCAATAACACACAAAACCAAAATTCACCAACTGATGTTTGCAAAAAAATTAACAACTTGTATTTAGTTATTTGACGTTTTCCTACTTCTTTATCTTCTTTGTTTACTTTTGTGTAGAAAATTTGGTCGCATTGTTATTTTACATACTTTTCTACTACTTTTTTATACAACTTTTTTTACTTTTTTATCCCCTCTAGGTTACCGTGTAAAATTATCCCCGTTAGCGTGTACCGGATAGCATTTGTATGACCAAACGGACATAAGATGCAAGAAAATACGTAACCAATATTGGGTTGTATATTATAAATCCCGAAGAAAAATTGCAATTGATTGCTCTTAAATTATCTTTATTTCATGAAATCCTATGGTCATTCATTTTAGTTCATTTGCAGATGATATCATGAAACCCAGTCAAATTTTACACACATCAAATGTTTTGTAAAGTTCAGTCTAAAAATGAAGATTTACTGTTTTGTTACATCTGTCTGGTGTCTCTTATACAAATTGGCCGATTTACCAAATTCGATCTTTCCTTAAGTTATAATTGTGTTCCTTTTATTGTGTTTGCTGCGCTTTAATTCGGAGCGATATTTATTTGACAAGAATTGAATAATTCATTCTTTCTAAGACCCTACACAGTTTTGCACCAAGACAAAAGGGCGGTGAGTGAAGGCGTGTATAAATCAATTCGCCTGACTAAAATTTCTGCACAGTATTTCCGTACATCCATGCAATTGTATTTTATGCTGGTATGGCATTCGAAAATTATGTGTAATTTTATAAGGTATATTATAAGAGTGCAAAAAATGAACCATAGGGGAGGTGATAGTGTTGTTCCGAATTAGAACCATTTCTTTATTTTTTAATTTTCGCATATAGCTTGTTAAAAAAGTAGCACACCTATAGGCTTTTAGGCGACATGTATTTCCTGTGAAAATAAAACAGCCTTTAATTACTGTACCTGCGCTAAATATACATATATAAGAAGCTAAATCGAAGCAAACCTTGATATATAAATAATCAATGGTCTTCTTATCGTGCTGGCGGGGATTTGAGTTCAATTCATTCCGGTTGATAATCGGATAATCCTACTCCTGTGCTAAAATTGTATTTAAATTTCAGCTGGTAACACAAAAGCAGATAAACAAACTTGATTTTATTTTTGAGTATACTAATCGTTGTTTTCTGTATTATCTGAAATGAGGACGTCAATTTAATATAGATCAGAGAAAATCAATTCTCATAATTTGTTCTAAAAGTCCATTTGCGAAGTCGATGATGTCGTCAGTATTTTCCGAAATTTTATTTATTAGCAACAAGAATGCTAATAAATGGATGTAGCTAATAATCAGTTAATAAAGTAGTTTTCTAATATTTTCTCAATTTTTTTTTAACCTTGTTAGTGCAAACTTTGTTTTAAGGTGCTGTTTGTAAAATGGCTTCTAGCATGATGCTTTGTTGTCCTTTTATACATTTTGTTATGTGTACATCCTTCTACCATCCTAATTTGTACAAAAATTTAAATAAGTTTAGAATTATTGCAGCAAATGTTGCCAAAAGTGTGTTGAATTACTAGAACATTGCTCAGGATGCTTTCTCAATTTGCGAATTTCACGAATTGCAATTTTTTTTAGAAAACTATGTACTTTAAAAACACTGCTTGGCGTGGACAAATCTACGTCCGACTCTGTCACGATTGACAGAATTAGCCACGGACAGAAGGCAACAACGAAACACGCTTTATCGAATTTTAGTCTTACTCAGACTTGGTAGCATTGTATACCGCAGAAAATATTACGGTTTAAAACTTCATATCGCTTGTAGCACGTACTCTGCCATCACCCTAAATTAGGACGATATCCCACACACCGAATATTTATCAGGTTCTAAGGAAATTATAATATCGAAAACAGTATTGTTATCGATATCACAAACTGTAGTAATACCAGTATCTTGAATTCGGCGATTATAACGTTTTAGGCATTTAAAGGCGTGGCATCGCCCGCCTTTGTTCATAAACATTTCTTCCTACATCAGTAGAGTATGTATGTGCCAAATCGCATTTTTGTACCTTCAACACTTCTCTTCAGAACTTAACCTAATATAATATACGGCAATACCTTAATGATAATGACTTACTATTACGTTTTTGGTATTGTTTTCCCGTAGTAATTTAACCGCTAGAACGAGATCCAAGTCGACCGCTGACATATTTTACAGCTTGTTGAACGCCACCGAGTTAATCGGCTGAAATCGGCGTGAAATGCCACCAACTATTTGCAAACCCGAATTTTGCACTTGCTTAATTTATAGGACAGTGTCTTTATCGGCACTTTTAAGACACTTTTTGTATATATTTACATATAGAAAACTATCTTCAATAACAGATATCATAGACTTTTAACAATCATACAGAAAAATTGCTTCGTAGAAGCTTTTCATATAGAGAAGTGTCTTCATTGGCATTTTTCATGCAGAAATTTGTATTCGTACACAATTTTCATATAAAAAAGTATGTTCATAAGTATTTCCACATAGTGTTCGAAAAAAGGTGTTAAACTTCTCATATTGGATTTTGTCTTTTCGTGGTCAATTAAGTTTTCGAAATATTACATAGCAATTTAAATTTAAAAAAATAAATAAACTCACGAAGCTTAGAAACATCAATTGAAACAAAGAACAATTTCTGAAATATGGTTGAACGTTTTAAAAAAATATATAATTTATGCAAAAATTTTAATTTTTTTTTTCAAAATTGTTTAGTATTTTCTTGAATATAAGGTATATGTATTGTGTATGTATATATTGTAGGCTATTATAAAAAGTCGAACTCAGACACTCAGCATTGATAAAAATATGACCGGAGGTTTAAAAATCTTCTTCTTAGGTTCGGAAAATAACGTATCTGACCTTTAATTTAAATATTGTGACCTTAAAATCGTATGTCGTATTATTCACATCTACATACGACTTCATTGAGTGCTTTATTTTAATCGATTTTTAATGGTAGTATCCAAACTGTGTCGCGTCAAATATAATCAAACATTTTTGCGCCGAAATTTTACCGCCGCTTACAACAATTTTCGACCGACTTTGAAAGCTGGTGTGGTGTTGCCCACTTTTTATTCGGACGCGTTCTTATACCTCCAATATGCCATAAAATACGGCCATTCAAAATGTTATGTTACGAGGGCGGCCCCGACGTATTTAAATCTCTTTATGCCTTTTATAATACATCAGATGTTAAAAAGCAAATTCTCTTGCAACCCATATATGGCATATTCAGACTCACTTAACGTAATATACAGTTTAACGACTATTCCAAACATCACCGTTTCAAAAATATTTAACAGACTTGTCGATTAATCGACTAGTCGAAGTGTTCGTCCAACACATCGAAGTGACTGCCGCTCAAAAAATAACATGTAGCCAACCGCCGTATGCGTCAAACATTAGATTTGGTCATCTAAAAATACTTTGTCCAATACCGGTATAGCTAATGTTGCCTTCCTCCTTTCCTATACTGCGGGAATTTCATAAAGGTCGGTCCATTGTTAGATTATTAACTCGTGTAAGGGAGATGACGCACTGAAACACTGACAGTGGCAGTTTTAACCTTTTGCAAAATTTGGCAAATGTTTAGTACGAAAATGTAAGGAAATTGGCCACTAATAGAGTTAAATCTGTCTGGTCGGTCTGGTCGGTCTGTTTCATGTCAAATGCCTGTAACCATTCAACATAGTTTAAAATTGCGTGGTTCCAGGAGCATGTTAAATATACAAGAACATACGAGCACACCCTCGACGATATCTACCGAAAATCACGGTGTTTTTTGATATGTAGACACACGAAGCAGTTTTCCATTTTTGTAAGAAGCTCCAAATAAAACAGTAGATGCATTGTGGATACGGCTTTCAACTAGACAATGCTTGTTTGTACACAAAACAACGGGCCACTTATAGTTCTTAAAAAAAGCTTGCTCACTACTTCTGTTCAGCACAGTACATACACTAAATTCGGAGCGTTACAAATAGTTTAACGGTATGATAAAATAGGACCAGACTCAGTGCGGTGCGGTGTGCGCTCTCATTTATAGGATAATGACAAATCACATCCTCTATCATTTGGTAATAGAAGGTAGTGGGAGACTGCGTGTAAATCAGTCTTAATTAGCAATCGGAAAATCAATTATTTTCAATTTATAAGCATATTATTTCAATTTAATTTTATTTTGTAATGAATACAAATTCAAACTAATTACACACTCTGTAGCTACGGTTTAACTATAGTATAGGTACTTACATTTAAATTTAGGTGATAAAAATAGACATAGGACATGACAAGACGCCATATATTTTTCAAAGTATTTTTTTGTTGACGGATTCCAGACAGAGAACTTCACCATTTAATCATTTGTTAGGTCCACCGCAATATCTGTTTGCAAGTAATACTCTTTTATCAATTTCCTAGTTTTATCGATTTTGAAACTAATGAGGTCCATCAGAGTGGCCGAGTAATATTTGGGTTTTGTTAAAGATGGTACCAGCCGCTCTTACTATAGCTTTCCCCATAACAATCTTCAAAACTATACCTCATGTGATATAAAACGGATTACTAAGATTTTTATCTGTCTTTAATGAATACTTCGTGACACTCAAAGTCATGCTATAAATGCTATAAAGACCAGCAAGCTTAGCTGCATTACTAACTCGACCATAACCTTTTGTAATATTTGAGTGATGACTCCGTCGAAAACAGGTTTATAGTCAACGACAGGGTGGTATAGTCGATCTGTGTTTCATGTTCCAGGATTTACGTAGAGTGGATACCTTGTCAATTCTACATTAACCATGCATTTGGATTATATGAATGGATGGATTTTTGAACAAAGTACATAACACATGTAGATTCCAACACAAGCATTCATTGAATCAAATTCACAACAATCTTAAATGGCTTTGCCGATAACTGGCGTGACTTCTCCACTTATACTGCAACCAGGAATTAGTAATATGGAAAAGAGTTCCCTTCATAATAACGGCACGCTTTCTGCATCTGTGGTACCGTTATGTTTACAAAAAGGAACCCTGTTTTGTAACTTTTTTCACTTATTTGGTAGAATTTTCAGGCTTTACCTCTTTCTCTGCAGCTTCCTATATCTTTGCCCTTTCCCCAACCATTTCTCTTGCTTAAAAGGAAACTGTCCATACACGAGTATACCATTCCTTAGAGCCCCCATAGCACGCGGCACGGTTGGCCACAGGGTTGTAATGAATACATCATCAATTTATTCGGACTCAATGCCACACAATCGAATCAGAACTTGGCCGAGCGTAGTTTTTCATGCCCAAGTACCACTTCTATGCAGGGTGGCGCACCAATTGCACTAAAATAAGAAATTCAGGACAACCTAGACTCTTAGGCACTCTTAAAATGCATGTTTGCTCTCGTCGTCTGAATCCGGAGTGCGTGCACAAATCAACGTGATGAAAATGCTTCGCCTTGAAGCGGATTGTCTATATGTCTAGTATCTATTACTCAATACAAATCCACGTAAGACTTATGGATTCCTGCATGGTAAATGTGGTGGATGTCCTGTCCATTGCATTTCTTGGGTGGCGATGATGTCAGTTCTGCTTTTGTCCAGCACATCGGCCAATCGGATAGGAACACCTCATCCATAAAGCGTTCGAACTTTACAGGTTCATATCCTAAAATCATTTGTCTTATAACATTTGAGAGGATTGCTAACATTTGGGGATTTATTTCAATCCGTTATCCCATGTTTTCGTAATATTGTCAACCCACTTTAGGCGTTGGCAACTACTGACATAAAAGTTATGTTTACCACTTTAACTGTCACAAGGCGGTTGTCCAACGACATTGCTTAAAAATACTTTTACTGCCGATTTTTACGCTGATTTAAAATTAAAAATAGTTTGTTGAAGATAGACTTTGAAGAGTTTTACTTTTTTATATAGACCATTTTAAAAAAATCGCATTGCATGTTTTGTTAGACATATTCACGCTTTTAATTAAATATTAATTACTTTATCAAATTTTTATATTAAACATCTTATCAAGTAAAATTTAAATTAGCAACCGCTTAGTAACCAAATTTGACTAAAATTTCCGACACAGTTAAATCTGTCAGATTTATCACCGTTTTCTGACTGTCTTTTTTATGCTGGCTCGAAACCGGACATTGATGTTTGACCGGCTTTATTAAACTTGCAGCTTACCTAGTTTGTTGGCCACCATACTCGTAGGCTCAAAATCGCGATGTTATAATGCTTTTTATGAAACAAAAGCTAATTTTACTTGAATTAGCGGATTTTCAAGCCTTTCACAATCTATGCCGCTATATTCTCATTTATTGTCTTGGAGGCCAGCTGGGGGTGTGTTTGCAACCGTATTTATTTACACATATAAACAACAGATATTTTTGTTTTTCACACTTTTGACAAAACGAATCGCCAAAATCCTATTTAAAAAATAAATAAATGCTGCCCACAGCGTTTTTTATTTATGAAGAGTCGTTGATATTTACAGTGGCTTGACCGACCATGGTGCGATGGTTAATGTACGCGACTATCGTTCGCATGATCGAGGGTTCAATCCCGCACACAGCCACATATCTTTACTTGAACGGCAGGCTCGGCAGTGTATCTGACGAAGACTTCAAGTAGTCGGACGCTAATCAAACTGTGACTTTCAAAATCGGCGTTAAACTGTAGGCCCTATTGAAGGAATCATTCCCAGGATGCAAGGGAATTTTTTGTTTGGCTAAATAAAAACTCACTTCATCATACAAAAAATATTTGTAATTTTCTCTAAAAAAAACTCGAATACTTTTGTATACTAAAATATATGTTGCGCGTTTAAGAACAAGAGCTGTTGGGAACAAAATCTTTTCTTGTTCATAGCGTATATATATCATGTAAGTGAATATTGGATTTCGATATAAACATATAGGCGCGGTGCCATTGAAAAGTATACGAATAGGTAAGATTTTCTAGTAGAAAATTGTCTTTAAATACACTTTTCTTATAGAAAATTGTCATTGAAGACACTTTTTTATAGAAAATTGTGTAATAAAGTGTAATAGAAATGCTTTTTTTAATACTTCATGATATCTTTTTCATGAAAAGAGACGTAAATGACACTGTCCTATATGAAAAATGTCCTCCCGACACTAATCTATATCAAAAAATTTCCTACTTTACACTCTTATAAAAAATGTCCTCTTCGAAATGTCTTCGATGAAATGTGTTTTCCGAATCACTTTTCTTTATGAATGTATAAACGTTTACTTACGACGCTCCTTTACTTAAAAAATGTTTCATCTTTGTCACTTTTCAAATACGCTTTTCTATGAGAATGTATCCTGTAAGGCAATTCATTATTTGAAGTATGGAGAAAAGTGCGCAGCGAAGAACAGACCCGTTATTAAGCTCTTTTTTAGTTACGTAGAAAAAATCTCTTGGAAGACAATTTGTTAGGGAGTCTCTTGGAAAAGATGTTCACATATAAAAGCGCGTAACTAGAAACTTATCAAATAGACAAATATCTCAGAGAACACGTACCACGTGGAAATCTCTTAAAAATCCATATAGAAATTAATCACGGCTTTTGTGACACATATTCAAACATATAATTTGTATAATCAGCTTTAGGAGGACACTTTCTGTGTAGAAGTTCTTTTTAGTTAGCGAACTCTTTCCAAGACTATTTGCTGTGAGCAAAATGATTCTCCAAATAATCTTCTACAAAAATAATGTCTTAAAAAGACAAAGTTTATTCTAAAATACTTTCTACAAAAAATAAATATGAAGTAAGTTTCTATAAAAAAAAAACAAAAAATTTCAAAACAATATGGCAAGAAAAAAATTTTATGTCGAAAAGTATTTCTGAAAGAATAAAAGTGTATAATTGGTTATTTTACTTCCAGTTGTATAAAATTACAGTTGTGCAAAATATGCACTATGACTGCCTTTAGTTGACATCCTAATATATCTGAATATAAACATAATGTATGTATTTTAATATTTATTATAATTATTAATCTCAAACACTTAACCTTAGTTTTCTTCAACAGTTCTAATATACGATGTATATTTAAGACAGAAACGGATTGGTTGTCAGCTGATACTGAATAGTTCCATTAAACCAATTATCGTCGCAACGTTAATTTCAATTACTACCGTAGCTAAATAGTATGTATCAATTACGCGGTATTTTGAAATACATATATCACCGAATTTTAGTTCATATCAACTGTGTAATTTTTTCAGTGCAGTAAATTTGACAATTGGAGTTGAAAGAAAATGACAACCCTGGTGTGAGCTGAAGATAAACTCATGCAAACAAGACTTGACAAACATTTATAATTCCCAGCAAATAGTTTTCTTGCGGACTGTTGAATTTTGAAGAAAGAAGATTGCTTGACAGTAAAAGTTGATTGTCCACAAAATAATGCTTCGGAAAAGTGGATATGATCAACAAAATAGAAGATACCACAAGGGGAAGGAGAAACCGCAAATACTTGATGGCAATCCCATATTAAAGGCCTTCCAATCATACGCTGCTGAATTGGACGCGAAACATGACCGCCACGAACGAATAGTAAAGCTAAGCCGCGATATAACAATCGAATCAAAGCGAATAATATTTTTGTTGCATTCAATTGACATTCGCAAAAACAACAAAGCAAAAGTTCTTGAAGAAGCGAAGCAACGTTTAGAAAAAGTAATTAGCCAGCACTTTAAAGCTATTGCAAAGGAGCTGTCCGCTGAGGAATACTATCAGTTCCGTGCAGCATATTCGCCGGGGTTGCAAGAATTTATTGAGGCATACACTTTCATGGAGTACGTTGATAATGTGGAAGGAGATGGTCATGGTAAGATGTCCGATTGGGTTGAGCTCCAAAATAAAATGGAGGATAAAGATGAAATCAACGCATTCATTGTCGATCCCACTGAGTACATTTTGGGTGTCTCAGACTTAGCAGGCGAGTTGATGCGTCGATGTATAAACTCACTAGGAAGTGGAGAAACCGATACTTGTATGTTGTCCTGCAATGTGTTGCAACAGCTTTTTGCTGGGTATGGATGCAAAATGCATGCTATTTGTTTGGCTCCAATGACTTTTCTCTGTAATATTTAAAGTTTTATAGGTCTAAACGTTCATAGATGCCGTGAATTGTCAAGGAAAGTATTTACCATGCGTCAAAGCGTTTTAAAGGCTGAAGATGTATGTTACAATGTAAAGGTACGGGGCGGCGAAGCTGCCAAATGGGGCGCTGTGTTTGAGGGCAAGCCGGGAGAAGATGTGGATGAAGGATTTTATTAGCACGCCTTTAATTTAAGCATAGTGGTTCCCCAACTATTAGTTGCTTATAATATGGAGAAGCGTAGCGATTAGTAATCAGCTGGCGGAAATAAAAATGAAAAACATTTCATCAGGCACTGTTTTCTTATTTAAGCAGCACGTAACAAATCGATTATATCAGTCACTAAACAGTCTTGGTAATGTTTCCAACGTTCTTTAACACAAAACCCTATCCGATTATTCTTTAGGACCAAAACTGTATTGACACCGTCCATTTTCTTTTTTTATTCATTTATTATTTTATTTTATTTTTTTTTTTTTTCAATATTTTAACTCTTCGTAGCACGTCTTATGGTGATTATTATCATATAAGGACATATTAACGGTACCGGAAGAACTATACGAGGGTACTCGCTTAAAGGGATACAGATTTCGGATACATCTCTTAAATAAAAAGCCGATAAAAGGTTGCCAGGAAGAGTTCCACGAAGAGCAAACATTTCCAAATAAAAGTACGCTACACTGTTCGATGGAATTGGACTATAGGTTCAAATTAGTTGAGTGACTTTGTTATTTGTCAAAAATTTGGATAACCCAGTGACTCTTCTAAACCTTTATGGCCGCTGTTTTTTCGACAGAAAACCCCGTTCAAAATCACACACGACAGAATCATCTATGGACGAAAGGTTTAGAAACAGTGTTATGCATTTGTATTTTTTCAACAATTCTCCTTATCTGTTTACACAAAAATACTAGCTTTAACGTTATCCTCAAAAATTAAAAGGTTTTAAAACGAAAATCTATCCGAATTTCAAAGACAAACGCAAATGCTTGTTTGATTGTTTGGGGAACGAAATGAGTAGTAATTCGTTTTATGGAAACGGGCTATAAATTCTTTTTATAATAAGCATAAATAATGAAGTTGATTTTCACTACGTGTAAAATATGTGATTTGTTTTATTTCTGTCAAGACGAAATAATTTCTCTGCGAACAGTTTAGTACTTATTCCTGAAGATTTTCCAAATTTATTTTGTTGTCCCTTCAACGAATTAATTGTGTTATAGATTTATATCAATTTGACTGAAAGATATTTTATATAATCAGGATCGTTGCAAGAGTTGTTATAGAAAACTGTAAATTACGACGCATGCCGCACTTTTTAACTAGCGAATCCACCAAGGCGTTGTGGGCCAGCATTACCGAAACGAACCGAAATAATTTTAATGTTGATGTCGAGGAACTGGATGTGCATTTCGGTAGTAATCAACCGAAAGTGACAACATATTTCAATCGGTCGTCTAAGAATAATGCATTTTCCTTGTGGTCCGCATTTTTTTTTTTTTTTTCACTTAATTTTCCATTAATTTCAAGCCAAATTTCAAGAAATTATAGAAAGACCGCTCTACAGTTTGTTGACGTTACTGATGCCGTAAGGGACGCAATATTTCTGAGTTACTGTCCTTAGATTTGGATAAGGTATATGATAGTGTTGACTGTGATGTGCTATTAGATAAAGTTGAGCTCTAAATTTAATTTTGTCGTTAATCCGATTGTCGATGTCGATTGTTTTCATCGTATTTATATGGCACAAGTCAATATTTTATTATCAACGCTTCGACATTTGCTGTTTTACTTACAAGAAGCGACGTTTCTCAACTGTCGCTACTTGGTCGAACCCTTTATTTTGTATTTAAATGACTTGATCTGCGTTGATACAAAACAAAAAAAAAATCGTTTATGCGACAACATATACAAATGAGAAAAAAAATTAAATAAAAAAGTCGGTAGCAGCCCATTTTTAAGAGGGTTACGGCCTACTGAAGTTAAAATATGGGCCCGTATTTCCCCAATAATGATAACTTAAGTGTGGGTAGTCAAATAAAACTAAAAAATTGTTTCTTTTTTACTTATACATAGAAGATAGAAGATACAAAATTAAAAAAAAAATCAAATAAAAGTGGCGGTAGACCGTATTCAAAGTTTGGAAATAGGCCCGAATGCTACAACATTAAACCCCAACTGAGGATACTGAGTTGAAAGGAAATTGCGCAGAAAATGTAATAATGCAGACAGCACAACAGAGGAATATTGTATTAGTCCTACCTACTATGAGTAAAGCAATATCTATTAGCCTTTTCTTGGGTGTGGGAAAATTTGCTCACTTTTGTATAAGAATGGCAGTATTCACATTTACATCCTAAATAATTTTAATTTTGCAAATTATTTCCAATTTTTAGGAAATAGCGTCTCAAGAAATTTTATGAAATCGCCCGATCTTTATAAAATAACGTTTATTTTTTTTTAAGAAACGTCGTAGCAGGGGACAATTTAAAAAAAAAAAACAAATCAGCCGATTTTTATTTTATATTAATTTTTTTCCAAATATGCCTTGTTTTTAAAAATTTATTGTCCAATTTTTGTAATGTTTTATATGCAAAACTGCGGCAGATTGAATGCAAAATAGTATGTTCAAAAGTAAAATTGCGCTTTTTGACAACTCTTTTAATTTTGTTGTTGTATTCTATATATCTTTTCATAAAAAAGTTATGTTTTAGCAAAAAATGTTATTGAGAGGAAAACCTAAACATTAAAATTTAGAATTTTGGGATATTTGCAATTTGTTTTTTTTTTTTTTTTTTTTTTTTTTTTTTTTTTTGAGGCGCTCTTCACATGTACAATGAAAATGTACGGAATACTTGCAATTACGTCAAGGGCTTATCGCACACTGACAATACTTTATGGTCTCTGAGAACCACCAGTGCTCCTGTGAAGACCAATTTTCCGTTACGAAAGGAAGAAGGAGACTGGGCTATATTTCACGAGAAAGGGAACGAAAGAGGGAAATGTTCTCACCCTTCTTCAGTCATATCTGGACAATAGAAACTACTGTATACTGGCAAGTGTCTCTAAAGCACTGTCCTTGGCCCTCTACTATAAATTATTTTTACAGATGACATTCCGGTTGATCCTACAGTCCTTATTGCAGGTGATTCTGCAATAATATATAATCACAAGGACCGAATCTGGGTTACAAATATCCTCCAATGTCACCTCAAACGCATTGAGAAATGCCTCATCTACTGGAGGATAAGAGTAAACAAAAGTAAATGTAGACAAATGACATTTACACTAAACATCAATACAACTCTCAACTCTCAGGTTCAACAATATCGTCATTCCGCAGAGCCCAGAAGTTACTTACCTTGGCGTTCACTTGGACAAAAGGCTGATTTAGAGAAGACGCTTTGAGGCCAAAAAGATTCAAATGAACTTGAGAATGAGGCAAATTCACTGGCTCCTTAATAAACACTCAGGACTTAGCCTAGATAGTAGAGTACTCAACTCCGGGGGAGTGCAAGCTGCAGCAACGTGGATACAATTCAAAGAGTACAATCTAAGGTGTTATGCTATATTACGGGAGCTCCCTGGTACATGGGAAACTTTAGTATACATAAGTACTTAAAAATATATGTAAAAGATATAGAACAGATTAAAGCGAAACATAGGGCAGTATAGGAAATCACTCAAATGCAGTAGTTAGAAACCACACAAACAAAAACATACGGCTAAAAACCACGCGGAAAAGGAATGTATTCGACGACGACTAGACTTAAGATTCAAATAACTATTGTTATTGTTTTCGCCGATCGTTTGCACTTGTTTTGCTCACATTTGAAGTTTCCTGTTTGTTTAGTTACAAACAACAAAACAAAACCTAAAAAAACAGAAAACTTCAAATGTGAGCAAATAAAGTGCTAACGAACGGCTAAATTTCTTAGTTCCCGTTGCCATTCAAATGAAAAATGTTGGAACCAACTTAGCTGCTAATAAATACCAAAGAGAATAAATATATAAGAGGGCAAATACAGCCGCTACCTCACACCAGTTAAATGATTTGTCCTCCTATACATTCTTTTTCTTCCATATTAGTACATCTTGCTGTGTGTATAAAAAGCTTCCCTTTGGCGAAGATAATCCGTCTTTTACTAAGAGTATGACACACTAACGAACTGGTCTGACAGATTTAACACCATTTGTGGCGAAAATAATTTTGTTTAGATTATAAACGCATTCGATTCTTTACGAAAAATAGTGCATTAATTCAAATAAGGATTGATTAATGCTAAATCTTTTTACACACCAGCATGGTTTTGCGTTTATAATTTTTTTTTTTGAATTTCACAAATTTTTATCATTTATTTTATTTTTAGCTGTCTTCTGGCAGCTTTGTTTTGTATTGTTGTTTATTGTTTACTGCTTAAGGTGGGAATACACGACATGTATTTTACATATCGCATGTCACTTTTTTGACCCGTCTGTTTTTCGTATGTCTGTCAAAATTATGAAAAAAAAAACGCGGCGTTCAATTTTATGTGACCAAACGTACATGTGTAAACCAGATAACATTGTCATTAACAGCTGATGTTGTTATGATACAAAAAATTATTTTTGTTTTTTTTTCATTAATACTTTTATGAATATTGTTAATAAATTACTTACTTTTGCGTTTTCTCTATTCATTTTAAATTATTTTTATTTATTTATTTATTTTTTTTTTTTGTAGTCGTTGAACACTTGACGCTTCGTTGTTTATAATAAAACAGCTGACGGCGATGCGGTTTACATACGAAAATAGAGCACGCTCTATTTCAAAAATTTACATATGTATTGCATATGGTATGGTGCATATGGCATGTTTGACAGGGGCCACACGGTATGCATAATTTTTTGGTATGTAAAAGTGACATGCGATATGTAAAATACATGTCGTGTATTCCCACCTTCAGCATTGGCTAACGACCTGGTAGCAGCTGATTTGTTTCAACATATGGCGCGGTGGATTCGGTTCATACTTATTAACAGCTGATTCGTGTGGACAGACTTTGCCATATGTTTAAGTGTGATAATAAGAGAATCGGACAGCGCACCGCAGGTAAACAGAAGCCGCATAATATTTATTTGTTATGATCGTCGTCAGACGGTAGTACCATTCTGTAGTCCTGTGTTGGTATTACAGTGACGAAGTATCACTATGAGCAGCAATATTCATGGCTTAAACTGGTTTCCCAGCATTCCCGACAAATTTGTCACTTGGGGCCAGGAAATTAAGTTGTACGAAGTGCGCACTAAGGAAGCAACAGATGTTAAAGGTATATTATCGTCCAAAATATTTCTAGCCATCGTTAAAACCGTTTATTCTTCCTTTTGATCACTGCAGACCGTCCGCCAAATATACCGGCGAATTTTTTGGCCGTTGAGAACCGTTACCAATACGCCCGATGCATTCAACCCTCGTATCACAAACATCGACCTATCATTGCTGTTGGTTTGGCTGATGGGAAGGTTGGTATTTCGAATTTCCACGATGTCGTGGATAACAGTTGGGAGTATAGTAAGTATATTTAAATGGCCACATCTGATTGGAATCAATAATGTTGCTGCCATTACAGCCCCACGTCAACAGCGGACGTGTTTATGTTTATCTTGGAACGAGACTGATGCGAATATTTTGGCCATTGGTCACGATCGATATCGCTCTGATTCATGTATCACGATTTGGGACACAGAAAGAGGGTTACCCAAGGAGAGTGGTAAGTAGAAGGGCCATTATCTATCAATATTGGCCTACGTTGTAAGAAATTAGCCGTCACTATTTTCTAAATCACAAAAATGGCTTGGTAATTTGTGAATAGTGGTAATAACTGCTCAATGTAATAAATAGTGAATTTGTGGACGAATAATGCTTTAAAACTGTACAGGTTTAATTGTCACAGGTAACACGCACAACACTGCCACTAAGCCTTTGTGAATTTTAAATTAAAAAATCGTGGGTCTGTTATTGATTCACCGCACATATGAAAAGGCCTGTTTCTGAATAAACTAATCGTCGTTTACATTCAATTTTCTTAATAATGATGAAAAAGCTTTAAATTCGAATGGTGCATTCACTAAATAAAATCAAATGCTAGAAAGTGTCACAAAAAATGAAAGTTTTACATTTGGAAAATTATAACTTTTACATCTAGTCCCTGGAATACAGTACACTCGGGGTTTTCCCCAATATATATTTTACTTCGTCCACAAATTTAAAATGAAAGTGGTTCTGATTACATGACTTTTTCTGCTAGATTTTGAATGTTCTTCTATTTTAAAGAAACTAACTAACATATAAAGTGAAGGTCTTTGCGAAATAACTACTTATATTATCTTAACAAAATGATTTCATCTTAATGTTTTACATGTTTTGCCAATTTATATTTTACATCGCATCAATTTAACAATCCCTTTCTTCTTGATCAGATTTTAAGAAATATTGGTTTACACATTCTGTTTAAAACCATCGTTTTATTCTATGGCATTCATTAATCAAAATGTATAGAGTTATCCATTTTTCGATTTCAAAATAAAAGTTAAATAAAACACACATAAAGATATGATTTCGATGAAGCTTTTATTTTATTAAAATGCTTTGACCTTGCCATTAAGTGGCATTTAAATGACTGCCTCTGGATTGCTTGCATCAGTGAATCCTTTCGAGATTCCTCCACAATACGCACCAAACGGTTACTTTTTCCGGATGCAATGGCTTTCCCCCAATCACTTCTGGGTTCTCTGAGCCCCATATGTGATAATTTTGTTTGTTGACGTGAGAAATGAGCTGCATCGCTGAAGAAAATGTTGTTCGATTGAAAGCCCACGTTTGAATCACCACTTTTACGCGTTTTTAGGTTGCTAAACTATTCATATTCGTAAATGACAATCCTTTCACTATATAAATAATACTTCAGATGATGGATAACCCTATGTATAAACGGTATTTTTTTATAAAAGTCAATATTTAGGTAATACGCTTGTCGAAAATCCTCAAACTTTCTTATCTTAAAATTCCCTTTCTAAGATCTTATACAGGGTGGCGCAATAGAACGTGCATATTTAAAAAATAGATTAAAAAATAAATACAAAAGGCATGGTCTAAGGCATCTAAGGCATTGTAGAGTAATAAATGGAGTTTATTTTTTAAAAATAACATCATCTAAATGGTGACCCTCTCTACAACGGCGCTCCTCTAACCGCAAACGAAAATTATTGAAAACTTTCTTCAGTAATACTGGTGTAATGGCTGCCATTTCACCACGGATATTCTCCTTGAGCTGAACGATGTTTTTTGGATTATTAATGTAGACTTTGTGTTTGAGGTATCCCCACAAAAAAAAGTCAAGAGGCGTCAAGTCTGGACTACGTGGGGGCCATGGGATATCACCTCTTTTCGAAATCAGTCTACCAGGGAACATCTGCTTCACCACCGCCATGGAGTCATTTGATGTGTGACAGGTAGCTCCATCTTGTTGGAACTAAGTTCTGGAATTCACTATTCTTGAACTTTCAATTTCTGGAGCCAAAAATCCGACCAACATTTCAACATATCGTTCCGTTTTAACCGTGACGTTTTGGCCCCGTGCATTTTCGAAGAAAAAAGGACCAATTATTCCTCTGCCAGAGATTGCTGCCCATACTGTCACTTTAGGACTATGCAATGGTTTCTGGTGTTTGATTTTGGGATTTTCACTGTTCCAGTAACGACAATTTTGACGGTTTACGAACCCATTCATAAGGAAATGAGCCGCGTCAGAGAAAAGGATATTGCCAAAATTGGAAAATCGATTAAGTATTTCATTAACAAATGCGAGCCTTGCTATGAAGTCAGACTCTTTCAATTCTTGTGTTAATTGCAGTTTATAAGCATGCAGTTTAAGATCCAATGTTAAAATTCGTTGCAAACTGTAAGACAGATGATCTCTTGCGAGTCGACATTTGTGGATTTCCTCGTACTGACTCCATAACTCTCTCAAGATGTTCTTGCTGTGATGTTCCATTTGCTTGTGGTTTAAATGTTAAACCGGTCTCTTCAAAGCGCTTTACCCATATTTTAATTAAATTAGCACTCGGAGCTTCACTAATTCGCCGTAGTCCATATTCAGCACAATGTAGTCGCCTAGTAGCAATATATGAACGAGAGTTCTCGTAAAATGCGCCTACGCAAAATGCGCGACGCTTCCCGTCGAAGTGATTCATAGCGACTAAAACTCCATGAGTTCGCCAACCCAACGATGTCTTTGCTACCCCGCAAAAAAAGATGATGCAATATGCACGTTCTATTGCGCCACCCTGTAGTATCGCAAAAATCAACGATAACCATAGCGAGATAGAGGTTTAATCGCTAAGAGGCTCCAATTTGACATAATCGAATCTCATAGTCCTATGCAGGCCAAGTTCTCTCTGACAATAAATTGATCCCAGGTAGGCAGAAAGGGACCGTTATGAAAGAACTCACACAAAGGTTGAGCCATATGTTTTAGTATAAACATTTAAAATGTTTATCATTTATTCGTTATATTAAATATAAATTAATTAATAAACAAATATATACCGTAATAATTGACGAATTTAACAATCTGGGAAAACAAATATAGAAAGTTGATTCTATTGATTTTGTAGCTTCACAGTAATGGTGGAACTGATACCAGACAATAGTGTGACAGCAAAAATATATGGAAAACTGAACAAAGTATGTAGAAAAACATAAATTGAACATTGAATATGTGTTCTAACCGGCATACCAATGGATTACTATTTTGTTTGAGTGAAAGCTTTATGAGCTTATAGAATTTTGTTGAACAAAGTTAGTTTGATGGTTAAAAGAACTGATTTATTTTGATAGAAGCGAAATAGCCTTATATATACGACGAAAAGTTGACGAGATATTAAAAATTTGATAAAAATCTTATACCTTAAAAACTTCTTTTGGCGTCGCAAACGACCATGTTCTTTTCTACTTCCTCTCTGTTGATGTTCATTTTCGATTGTTTTAGATTACAGTGCAAATGGAGTCTAGATCGTTGTTGTGTATGAAAACCTCCCTCTTAAAAAAAACGAATATTGGCCGATTAATTGTCATACGTACAAAATAACCAAAAACTGGAACCGTTAATTGATCAAGCGGTTTTTGCAGAATCCGCTAATTGGCAATGTTTTGAAAATTACAAGTAACTGTTTTTTGTTACAGTTATTTCAAATATATATTTCGATCCAAATATTCATCAAAATTACCAATCCTTGAAAATTTTACTCAATTTTCGAAAAGAAATTCAAAAACTTTTTTTAAATTAAAGTAGTTACAAATTAGCTATACCAAATCGAATCGAATTAAAAAGAAAGCGGTGAAAGCACTTAATTTAAATTGTTTATTATATCCTAGACAAATTAAAATTATTTAGTATTCATTATAAATTTGAAACACAGTTATGTGATATTTTCATAATGCCAAGCTCTCTGATCCAGGCACCTCGTCAGCAGACTTTGTGTAATTTACCAAATCTTATGCATCGGAAACTCACAACAACAAGAATTTCTTCTTGCTTGCCTGGACTCGATAAATATTAGAAGCACTCACTTATAAAAAACATTTACAAAGCTTCTTTCCTTTCCAAAAATAAGTTTGAAAATACAGAAGAACAAAATACATATTACATTTCTATTTTCTACGTTTTTGTAGCGGTTTCCCATTCTTATATAAAAAGCGAAAATTTGTGAAATAAAATAAATAAAAAAAATAAAATAAAATAAATCACGACGTTTTCGGAGTAATCGAAGGTTTTCAGATGTGCCGGTTTCTTTGTTACTCCTCGCATATTTTTGTCTTGTATTTTATGATGTAGTGGAAGAATTTATTATTTTTTCTGGGATGATAAAGACGATGATGACGTTATTCCAAAAATTAAAAAATAGTTATGGTTTTTATGCTCTGCACCAAGCACACAACGTTCCAAGCGAGTAGACTCTCTGTTCGTTGAAACAAGAGATTCTTGAGAAGGCTGCAAATGCATATTGTTATTTTCTGCCAATAATGTTTATATCATCTGCATATGTGAGCATATCGCTTTTGTTAAAGATAGTACCAATTGCAGCTTTCCTCGTATTCATCTCCAGCATGTTGAAGAGGCGGCACGATAGGCTGTCGCACTGTCTAAATCCTCGTTTATTCAGTATCGGAGCGTCGAAGGCAATTTCTTAACCGACGAAAATATATTTTTTCTTGCATCTTCTCCAGAATTTACCGTAGAGTGAATATGTATCTGGTCAGTTAGAATCGATGGGTAAAAGACTAATACCGCGATAGTTTTTGCATACACTTCCCTTTACTTTTGATCTTTTGGTACAATATCAAAAGTACGTTTCGGGCCTCACCTTCATCCCTGTATCTTTCCTCGCTTCCACACTCTACACAGTCTCCGTTCTCATCTCCTTATAATGATTACGTACGTTTTTCTCTTACTTCAATCCCGTGCGTACCTTTGCGGTTACCAGGTTGTGACCCGAGTCTGTATTAGCACCACGACACTGAAACTATGTTTTCCATCTATTATCACGTAACCTATCTGATTCCTCGTGTCATGATCTGGACATCTGGTTCCATTTACAACCATATTACGCGCCGCAACGAAAGAGATCAGTCTTCGGAGTTGTTGCTATGTATTGGCATTAAAGTATAGAAAGTAGAAGTCTTTTGGGCACTCCTGTCCATCGCATCTCCTGGATGGCGGTAATGTTAACTTTATATTTATCAAGTACATCCTCCAATCTGTAAAGAATGCGGACATCCTTAAACTATGATTCTTATAACGTTTGCAGGGGTAGTCAACATTTGAGTGTTTCCGTTTTATTACTTTCTTTCGAGTTTTCATGCTCATTTTTATTTATCACGTCATTATATCCGTTCCTAGTGTTGGAGCAGCCAACGACTACTAGGCTAGTATGAGTTGAGTTTCATTAATAGATTTTACCTATTGCACTACGACGAATCGATGTTTGTATGCCATTTACGTTTCTCAACTAGTTCTTTTCTGACATTAGCTAGCATCAGATGGATGTCTGATGGCATTACCAGGGAATACTTGTTCAATGGTCGGATGTCGGGAGCTGCTTGGGAAATTCCACAAAGGGTTCTGGTTATTCCCAAGTGAATAACAGTCGTTGATAAGTATTACATTCTAAGGATGAACCGTATTCCGTCTCAATTTGGATCAAATTTTAATACTTTCAATTATTAGTCTATTTCAGACCCAATGGTATAACAATTTTCTAGCTGGCCCTTACCGACCATAAACATGAATAGGGAATGTATAAAAATCGTATTCGTATAGATATTTAAGTCTGTGGATGGTACCTGTGGAGATGGGAAAAGTGAATGCTAAAACTAATAAATTATACACTCAAGCGTATTTTCGTCATAACTAAACACCAATTCGGCTGTTAGTAAACTGAAGTTTTTAGCAGATTTACTACGATATTCAGAAATTTATGGTAAATATAAATGTGATTACTGTCAGACCCACTGTCTTGCGCAAGAGTGGGTAGGCGGCGCTTCCTAGGATGATTTGTACCGCTTACCCCTAAAACGCAGGCCTCTACCCGATCCTGTAATTAAGCAGGTAAAGGGTATGATGCTTGCGTACAAAAACAAAGTAGTGTGGCCTTGTGCCAGGCGCCCTAGGAAAAGGTGGATTATGTCTTGGGATTCACCTATAATATGACATCAAACTGATCTTGGAACTCGTTTTTCGAAAACCAAGTAAAGCGGAGAGTCATAGTTAAACAAGACACATCCTGGCAACAGGTGTGGACATAGAGAAGCCGTCGGGAGGTGTCAGAAGATTTATCTTTTCCGTTAATATAGTTGTATGACCAGAAAGATCTGGTTAATGAACTATGACTGGAGCATGGTGTGCTTTGCTGTGTTGATATTCTCTCTTCGGACATTGAAAATCTATGCCGTAGATTATGGATTAACAGTTTCATTCGAGGTATGAAAAAGCAAAACTGGTAGCACGGGTGACCAGGGGCCCGAGGAACATTGTTCCTTCCTGGTCAATGGTGTTGGACCCCTAGTGGGAGCATCGTGCTGGCTGTGGTTGCCCGAACAAGTGTTTTCAGTGCTTTTGCGTTGCTTCAGGTCGCGTTGCTGAAGGAAGGCATTAGCTTAGAAAACACTGTTCATGTCTATCCGAGGTCTTCCTAGATACCTCAACCCCTACCCGGGAGGTAGCTCACTTCATACCAAGTGACTACAAAGGTACTTTGGCCGAGTGAGGGAGTGGGACCTGAGGAAGTTTTTCCAAGGGACCTACTTCCAATCTCGGGTAGTTTGGCTAATCCTTCGGGATTAGTTTGAGTACTCCAAAGGGGCGCTTGCTGCCGCTAGAAGAAAGAAAGAACACATAACCAAGAAAGAAAAGTAAATGATGGAAAACAGCACCTGTGTGGTTGTCTTGCGCAAGAGCTAATAGAAGGGCATGGTTAGTTTGTCTAATTATAGTCCTACACTAGGGAATATGCACAAATTAATTTTTAGTCTGGATTGTACCGGCAGCCACATTTTACAGGTTATGTTGAGTTTGGCAAAATTTTCAGACAGACCCGATTTTATGTTACCATCCCAATTTCGAGTTTTTTTTACCAAATGCAGTTAATGGCATTTATTTGGCAGTGCCATAAGATGTGGAAAATTTTTTTACATAGATCTGCATAATAATTTAATAGTTTATAAAAATATAAATTCCCTTCCATACCGGGAGTGAGATGTGGGATAGTTCCTCTCATACAAGTTATGTGCAACGACCGTATCTAACAATTAATACTAATTCAAGAAATATATACTTTTATATACTTTTACTAGTATCTGTAATAGTGTGCTGGAGACGTGGTGTCCATCATTCGTCCAGCCAGCCAAACAAATGTACAAATCCCAATTGCAAAATATACAGAGAAACGTTTAAAGCATCTCATGACCAAATGTGTTCTATCGATTTCTAACTCGATTGAGCTATATCTGTCTGTGTGGCTGGCTTTTAAACACAATAAGTGCCGTAAATCTGTATAAAAGGCCTTAAAACTTGGCACAGCCCAACATTTTGCTAAACCTTATCTAGCGATAGCAAGTAGATAAACCCTTTGTGTTTTTCCTTTTTTACTTCTATCGCATTGTATTACACTTGACAACATTAAAAAAAAAAATCGAACGACGAACAATACCCTATCTTTCTTTGAAACATGCTTTAGATGTCAAACACGTATTCTCCGAATATTATTCAATTAAAAATACGCCTAACAGCCGGGACTATTCTGTGACAAATTATAATAAAATAGTAGCACACTTGTAACACATCAAAGAAATTTAAACAAGTATTGTGTAAACAAAGTGGGAAGTTAGGTACCACATACATACCGCTATTTTTGTCTAAAATGCTAATTCCATTTTTTACAAAAATGAATATTTGCTTTGCTTTGCTCTAATTTGCTTAGGTTCTAGTTTCTTTGGAGTTTCGGAATCCGCCCACTCATTGTGTTGGGATAAGAATCATCACATCTTAATAGCCGGAATGAATCAAAAGCAAATTAAGTTGTTTGATTTAAGACGTAAGTGAAGAAGTAACATTTGTATAATCGTTATTGTTATAATTTAGCACTGTCCGCGGTTATAACTATTATCTTTGTAACAGAGAATAACGCCACCTGTCAATCCATACAAACGAAAACTGTTTATGGTTTAGGCGTTGCACCCAATGGCAACTATCTATGTAGTTTCTTTGACTCAGTTATCATGTTGTGGGATCTGCGAGCAATCGATAGACCGTTGAAACAAATACAATCGGCTAAAAATCATTTACATTTAAATTGGTGTCCCACCAGATCGAGTCTTCTTTCGTCCTTGCAACGTGAGTCACCTTATGTCACTTTATACGACGTTCGTTGCGTTGATGTAGAGAGCAGCCGCGAGGTGTACAGCATTAAGAAACAGCTACTGCCATTTCATACGAAACATCATGGCTCGCACAAAGGTGTCTGCCTCACAGCCTTGTCGTGGCACAATACAGATTTCGAGAGGGCGCTTTTGCTGTCAGAGAATGGTATAATTTTGGATTTCCGTCTGCCGCTTTCCATACTCACTGCTTACAGCAATCATAAAAAGTTGCCACTGCTATTACAAAGGCCTCTGTCAGCGTCCAACTCTCCGGTACACAGCAGCCTAACGAGTCAGACTACTGCGTCGGAGGTGACCAGCACTAAATTTCCCTTAAAGTTTCAAGTGATAGACGACAGTCTTTTGGAAGAGGATTTGGTTGATGAGACAAGGGAACGAGCCTTGAGTAATTATGGCTTGAAAATGGATGATAAACATTTCAATGGAGAATTTAATTTAACGCCGTATCTGAAGAACGTTTGGCAGACTTTGGCCAACTTTTACCGCCACGAAGAGAAGTTGATTGGTTTGAAGACTATTTTGGGCATAGGGCAGAGTCATACGTCGGAAGCGTTCATGAACAGTTCACGAATCAAGTCATACGTTTTGCAGTGGCCGGATTTTATAAACAATTCCAACAATTTAGTGTGCTATAGGCAGGTTAAATATATTTATGTGAGGTGAGTTAACATAAATTTGCCAATATATTTTCTATTACAGGAGCGATCAACGGGATATTGCGTTAAAAATATGCGGATGGACGTCCGATCAGGAGCTTGATAGGTTCATTAACGCTTTGTTTGAAAATAAAGTAAGTAGTACTTTGCTCTTCCTACACAATTTTTCATTCATTTATATCCCCTCTTTACCAACCAGGAATTTAGCCGAGCTGCCATGATAAATGTGTTTCACTTGAAGGTGTTATCTGCGTGTGAGGTTCTGTCTACAGCGGTAGACCAATCAAAAGATCCTACTAAGTATCGCATAGCAGCCATAGCTCTGTCAAGTTTTAATGCAGATCGCACCAGTGCTGCGTGGCGAAATCAACGATCTCTTGCGAATATGCAGATACAAGACGCCCATTTGAGATCAATATTTTCATTCTTGCTAACCGATGATGAAAACTTTGACTCCGTTTTGGTAAACATATATTAGTGCTACCAATTATAGCTTCTATAAGTATTGCTTTATGGGCAGATGGAGGAAGGCATCTCCTTAGCCGATCGTGCAGCATTCGCCTGTAAATATTTGTCTGAATCGAAACTTTCGGAATATGTGAACCAGCAAATCCAAAACTCCGTAGAGAAGGGCGATCTGAATGGTTTACTGTTGACGGGCGAAACACAAGATGGTATAAATATACTGCAGGCCTACATGGACTCCACATTTGATATACAAACGGTGGCTCTGATTGCTATTAACTATTTTCATAGCGAGCTCTTTAACGATCCTCGTATACAATATTGGATAACAAGGTACATGTTATGATCACCGAATTTCGTGATCAAATGTCGTATAAGATAATATGTTTTTCAGCTACATGGACTGTCTGAATTCTTGGGGATTTTGGGAGAAACGAGCTGAGTTAGAAATTAAAATATCTAATTTGCGTTCCTCAAGCCGCACTGCGCGTACAGTCTACTTATCGTGTAATTTCTGTGGCAAATCTATATCGTATTCCTTACAGGAGGATGCTCGCCTCCGCAATGTGTCTTCAAATGTCAATAAGGTAGCATAAATAATATTTTTGGGAGAAATAACGTTTCTTCGTTGTCATTCTAATATATCTTACCCAGCTATCATCTTGTCCGAGTTGTCGCAAACCACTGCCTCGATGTTCCCTATGTCTATTGCATATGGGCACAACGCTAAATGCCTGTTCTACGGGAGAGGGAGGACAAGAAAGTGTTGGTTGGCAATCGAAGCCATTTTCCAAATGGTTTTCTTGGTGTCAGTCATGTCGTCATGGAGGTCACACCGAACACCTGATGCAATGGTTTAAGTGAGTTGATATTGGGCCACACTTTGCAATGTTTAGCTTTTCTTTTATATTTCAGACAATATTCCGAATGCCCCGTGTCATCATGCTCCTGCCGTTGCTTCGATTTGGACGTTACAAATCCCGAAGTATTTCGCGACCTCTCCTAAAAGTCTAAATTTGCTGAACTTATAAAAATGTCATATACTTGAAAGACTGTCATATTAGGAGACACTTGTTTAATAAATGAATCTATTGTTATGCATGTTGCTGACATATTGAAGAAACAACATATCGGTTTTAGAGTGCGTCCAGTTATATTGTTTGAGACTGTACCATACACTTTAGGTGGAGAAACGTTACAAAAATTATGGTTGTTACTTTGTAATAAATTGAATGCGGATAATGTCTTCATAATAACGTCGCTAATTGTTTTATTTATGAATTTCTTACTTTTATTTTGTAAAAGCAGACTGCTATGTCACTGTGCCGAAATTTAAGAAGTTTTCTTTTTTTGTAAATTGGAAATTTGTAATATTGATACTATTATGCCTGAGCAGGCATGACAAAAGTATAAGACTGTCTGGAAAGTCCACAACCAGACATATAAAGGGCGTCACAAATATGACACCAATATCTTATTTTTGCCGTACCACACACGTAAAATTTCATGAACATCTATCATTGTGTTTCTATTTTACAGGTGAATAAAAATGCATTTCGTGCGCTGGTTAAACACCAGCACAAGGAACGAAGGAGCATCATATAGAATAGTTACGTAGTGGATACAACTATTTCGTTTAGGAAGGCAGTCAGATGTGGCTACGGCCGAAACGAACTTCTCGCTACAGGGAGTCAAAATCGGAAAGTGCATAAGATTGATGAGATCGTAAACATCTCATCAGAATACGCATTTAATATTTTAAATCAGCACTTAAACATGACAGATGTGTGTGCCAGTTGTATTCCGCGTTTGTTTACTGCTCCGCAAAAACTTGAACGAATCAATGTTTACTAGCCAAATCTGAAACTATACGATGTAATTAAAGTGAATCTTTCGACGATTTATGATCCTAAACACAACTATGATATGTCGCTACACACCAAAGACATCGCAGGGGTTGCGAAGATACAAGATCGAAACAATCGGCCAGGAAGGTGATGGCAACCCTGACATTGGTTTTAACCTCTGTCTTGATTTCTTGCTGACGGGACATGGGTGACTCAATGCCTTTCTGTCCGATCGCGAGTCGTGCAACTGTGCTTATATGCAGATATAAGGGACCTCCAGGGATTAGCGACAACTAGGTCCGGGGATGACTGGATAATCAGCAATATGCTCTCTACTCACGGCGTTTTGGCTAGAGCAACGATGTTTGCTTCCGGAGCGTTTGCTAGACGTAGGGCTACTACAACGTAGTTGTGGGAAGTGGCAGTCCGCCTTCCCGTGGGAAGGCAGTCCGACCTGGGGGTTGATAGGCTGCGAGACTGTTGGGATCATGCTGATCCCACAATCCCGTTCAACTTGATAGTCGACAGCTGAGTGCTCGTGTGCAGGGGCATCAGTCGCTGGACCGCATGGGGTTGAAGCTGGAAGTAGGTTAGCTACAGAGTTTGACCACCGGTTTGCTACCGGTGGCGATAGGGATACACACGGGAGGTCTCGGGTTCGTGCCCTGTCATCTGTATCTTTTTGATCTTTCGGGGGCTTACGGACAGGCATGGGTTTTCCCATGTCTATATGTCATGGTTGCCGTTCACCGTCGCCGAACGGAAGGGGTTTGGAGTTTCCCCGTCTCCCATCCTTGCAATGTATGTAAAAATGTCTGTGCTCTTTTGCTACAGGGCGACCAATCCCGTGAAGTATGGTGTATAAATCATAATTTGGTAGTAGCTTTGCTTTTTGCTTTGCAACGCAGCTCCAACCAGTGAGTTTAGTCGGTAGCGTAGGGGTAAGGAGGCCCCGGGACTGAGTTCCCGTCTGATCTTTTAGTGTAGGACTCCACGGGTTGTGGTTGATACCAAAATCGCTGGTAGAGACTTTATGCTCGAATGTGGAGTTGCATTGCAACCGGGTGCTACAGACACATAGAGTAGCAGAGGTGGTAAGATAGGCCTCACCTCCGCCAATGTGGATTATATTCCATACTAGCATAATCAGTTTGGTATCTCCTGGCTGCGAAGAAAGGGTTGACAATTGCGGTAGTACCAAAATTGTCAGCCCCTTTTCCTAGATAGTTGAAGTTTTACTCGGCTGTCTCAGGGGGGCGTTGGCAATCGCATTGTAATATGCCCAGTTTGTCGCACGCCGTAGGTAAGACCTTCACGGCGAGACTCACGTAAAACCCTTGTGGACTTCTGTAAAGTGTAAACGGTATCATTTAAAGAAGAAGAAATTATTTTTCATCAAGTTAACGCATCAGCATACAAGATGTTGGAAACGATAATCAAATTGATCGAATTACGAAATCCGTTCTCACTTCCGTGTAGTCCTGACTGCGACTACGTGCAACTACTATCTCTTCCCGAACCTAAAGATATGGCCCCCAGTGAATACCTTTTACACGAATAATGATGGCGTACATTTGCCTATTAATGATACCAAAATATACTACGGTATTTGCAATTTACCATCTGCTTGGCCGTCCTAATGTTAATTCGCCGAAAAATCATGGCATGACTGCGTGTCATTTACAGTGTCGAAAGTTTTATCGACTTCGGGGGAATTGGGCATACCAATCTAAATTATGGGGGAAACGATTTTTTTTTTTTTTTGTTTGGTTAGTCTTAAGATTAATTTCGATAGAACAAAGGAAATATCGTTACAATTACATCTCCGTTTATTCGAACTCTCACTTATTTAATTTAAGCTCAGGTCCTTTGGAATGCAACAACGACCACTACTATTATGCTGGATCTGATACTGAAGGCTGTTGACAGAGAAATTTTAATAATAAGTTCTACACAAATCCGGTAGACTGATTGCTAATACTCGTATATTGTCTATATGTGATTTTTTGTTATATCTATCATTTGAAAAATTCGAAAAATTCTTGCTGAACGAAATCCCTTCTGGTTTTGAAATTGGAATTGATATCTATATTAAAGTAGGGAAAAGTACTTTTTGGGAATAAGTAATATTGATTTTAATTTGTTTTACACATTTTTTCTAGTAAACTTTAATTAAAAAAAATACACGTTTTAATTTGTACTAAGAAAACAACTAAGATTTCTTTTTATTCTTTTTAAATAAAGGGCTACTCCCTATTTTTCTGTGCAAACTGTTTTTCTCTTCTAACTCAAATAAAGAGTTATTCATAAATAATTTGACATAATAATTAAAAAAAAAAATATTTATTTCGAGACTAAATGTGAGCATTTCATTTTTTTTTTAATTTGTTTGTTTGAAAATAATTATGTTAAGGAAACTAAAATAGGACAAGAAAAATTGGTTCTGGAATTTATGGAGTGCCATGGGGATATAATCAGAATTGATAAATAAAGTCAAGCCAAGATTGCAATGGTTGGAAGAAAATCTGGGCGGACTAGAAAGTGTTAAGAAAAGTTAAGAAAATCTGAATGATAGAAATTTGATTTGGATATGACAAAAGATCCTACGCATCTTTCAAAGTTCGTCGACATAATTTTCCAACAAGGTGTTGAAACGTCTATGCCTCCATTACTGTCATTATTGACATTCCTAGCATGTTTTTTGTTTATATTTTAAGTTTCACAATTGTATCAAAGTTACATAAACTATTCATGCTAGCTACTTTGATTATTTGAAATATATGCATAAACAAAATCGATTTATGTCCGAGCAAGTTAAAATGAAATCGATAGGAGGAATGGTAACTACGGAGTTATAGACTTCCGAACGAATTCTGTGACAGTCCTGTATGATCGATCAAATACGCGTAAATAACTGTTTACTCGTATATAACGGCAAAGCAACTACTTTAATATTATTAAATTGACTGTCCACTAGAACATTTTTGTAACTTTTTCAAAATTGGCAACAATATAGTTTAGTAAGCTGTACCAAATTATGAAAAAATGTTCTAATTTTTTCATCTGGCCATTGCAAAATATGTTGTCTAAAAAAAGGCGGAATAGCTCTTAAAAATAGCGATGCCACTGAATAGAAACATTACAAGTTTTTATTGTGACAGAAAAACTTTTGCGAAACCCAAATGAAAATTTTTCTTTAAACGCTTCCACGTAGGTTTCTACAATTTTTGATAACCTCAAATTACTTGTTATGTTATTACTGAATAAGAAATCATAAAAATGTATTTGATAACTTTTGAACGATGTTGAGAAGTAAGGTAGCAAAAAAAAAACACAAATTGTCTGCATCTCATGAATAAGACATGGGATAGTTTCAAACATTCAGCGAGCTTACATGCACTGTATTTTTAGATTCACTCAGTGATTGAGTTCCCGCTGTTTGTTAATAGACGGCGCAAGGAGTAAGTGCTAGTCGAATCTGCCATAATCTAAATGCCATGACCCAAGCTTAGGCATTTGGTAAACATTCCGCTTCGACACAATAGTGATTTCCTTTTGACATCATATTCATATATGTCGTTGTGTGAATACGTCGATTTTGTGCCAAATAGTCGTCATATGCGGGAAACATTGATTTTCTTCTTTCAATTGAAGAAAACGGCGGCTGAAGCTCATCGAAAGCTTCAAAACATTTACGGAGATGCTGCTTTAACCGAAACAAGGCGTCGAGATTGGTTCCGTTGCTTTACAGAGAGGAAGACGAAAAACCTTCGAAGACACTGAATTGACGGCATTACTTAATGGGGATGCATGCCAAACGCAGGTAGAACTTGCTTCAGTATTAGGAGTTACCCGCCAAGCCATTTCCAAGCGATTGCATGCGTTGGGAATGATTGAAAAGCAAGGAACTTGGGTTCCTTATGAGTTGAATATAAGGGACGTTGAGCGTCGTTTTTTCGTCTGTGAGCCACTGCTTCAGCGACAAAAAAGGAAGGGTTTTCTTCATCAGGCTGCGAGGGTTATGCTGTTGAAACCAATAGAAACCATCACTGGGGATCGGTATTGACTTCAATTAATGCGAGAAACGCCCACAATACGCGGATAGGCATGAGAAAGTGATTCTTCAGTATGACAACACTGAAATGGGAAGTCTTACTCCATCCGCCATATTCTCCAGATATTGCGCCATCCGATTATCATTTGCTTCGTTCGATGGCACACAGTCCAGCTGACCATCAGTTCCTCTCATATGACGACGTCAAGGAATGCCTAGATTCGTGGATAGCCTCAAAAGATGAACAGTTTTACTGTGACGGAATTCGAGCTTTGAAAGATGGGAAAAAGTAGTAGATAGCGATGAAAAATACTTTCAATGAATCATTTGTGAACATGTTTTCAGACTAAAGTCGAATTTTTATAAAAAAAAAAAATATAACAGCGAGAACTTAGTTGCGCTAATAGTAGTAGACTCTAATTGGAACTGAATACAACAACGATTACTTCATTGTGTATAAAAGTCGTATCATCAGCAATTAAAATACAAAATTACTAATCTGGTTTCTTGACACACTCATTCTTAAATACGAGGGCAAAAAAGAAATTGTTTTGGTGAAAAGTTGCAAAAGTTAAAACATATGTTTTAAGTTTCAAGACGTCACGTTGCTTAATAGTTTTATTAGAGCCATCAAAAGTAAACAATCTCAGTGAATTTGTAAACATGGAAAAAATTAGTCACCGCCATGTAATTCAATATTTCCATTAGAATGGTTAGACCAACCAATATTAAAGCCGAGCTTGATTCTACTCTGGTGGGGTCTGCTCCTTCTTTTACGACTGTAAAATATTGGGTAGCAGAGTTCAGACAAGGCCGTACAAGCCTTCAAGATGGGCACCGTAGTGGTCGACCAATTGAGGTGTCCATGACAGACGCGTTAAAAAAATCCACAAAATGGTGTTGGATGCTCATCGGCTGAAGGGGCGTGAGCCAGCTGAAATGATAGGCATTTCAAAAAATGATATACATCGCATATTGACCGAAAATTTGAAGAAGAGGAAATTGTGTGCAAGGTGGGTGAAGATGTTTCAGTAGAGTGTTGGCGATGTTTCACCGCAATAAAGTCGATTTTTTGCGTCGATTTATAACCTTGGATGGGCCATGGGTCCATCATCTTTACACCTAAGACAAAGGAACAGTCAAAGCAGTAGACTCGAATGGAATGGAATGGCTCTGTGGTAAAAGATTTGCCCACAATGAAGAAGTGGAGTCTGCGGTTGATGGCTATTTTGACAGTTCTTACTACATCGAGCTAAAAGGAGACTATGTTAAAAAATAAAGATAATGTTTCCCAACTTTTTTGTGCCTTCTTTGTTAGGTCGGCTAGTTTTGGGATCGCTTCAAAATACTGTTGAAAATAATTGAGAGAAAAGCTGAAGATAATCCTGCCAATACCATCTTTAACAAATAGTCTGGAGCTTTTGAGTGGCTGATGAAGAGTCAGACTAGAGATTACTATATCCAAAGCCTACGCACTAAGTCCTATCTCGAAGAACAAAAATCCAAAATCCCACTAGTAGATGAATCAATTCCAGGAGTTTGAGGAAAAAATAATCCGGAAAATACTTGAAAGTATCACCGTTAACGCAGAGAATCGGCGCGTTATGAACCATTAATTGTACACGATTGCGTTGGCTGGATCATGTTGTGCGGAGGGACCCAAACGGCCCAGTAAGAAAGGTCTTCTAAAATAAAATTGATGTTAGAAAAAAGCGGTCAAAGCGCCTTTGGATGGATAGTTTCGAAATACAGTCAAAACTTGGTATGACGAATTGGAGAAGAAGTACAGATGATCGAAGCGTTTGGGATTATTTTCTATGTTGGCATGCAGTAGATTAGAGTGTCTATCATAGTCGTATTGCCACGTAAGATTTTCTCATTTATTTAAAATTTGGATTTATGTTGTTATTATTTTATTTAAAATTTTATTAACAATATGAAACACCGGCAAGTGTCCGCTACTTCGTACGCGTGCTTTTACATTTTAAATAAAAATGAAATCATTTTTACTATTCTGACATCGACAGTTCTTTATCGCACGTCCGGTTGGGCTCTAACAATTCAAAATTAGAACAACACAGCTTATATTATTGTTATAGCAGCATTTTGGCAAAGAGAAATTCGTCGACTTGTCCTTTCTGCCTCATGTTTTTTCGCCGAATATGCGATTTTCTTTACTGTTTGGTCCCTGAAAGTAGGAATGTCCAGCATCAGCTGCTTGCCTTAAGAGACAGTAGATTTTTCGCCCACATTTTTTCATGTTTTACCCTCTAAATGTACGAATACTTACAAACAACTATTCATTATTTGCATACGCTGATAACTGATTCTATAATTCATTCTATAATTCTATAATTCATTTCTATTCTATAATTCTATAATTCATGATTCTATGTTCACCCTTTATTCCTGGCCATGTTACCATCTGCCATATCCCTTAAAAGTACTAATTTCGAAAAACAAATTTTTTTTTCATCGATGATACTATTTTTTGTCTCTTTTCTGCCCTTATTTACCCATGAGGTAAGAATTTTGTTACTTCTTTTCTTGTCGCACATCATAATGATTGTCGATTCTTTTGTGTTAGGCAGTGGTTCTATTTTTCGTTTGTACCAGTTTTATTCCAAAAAAGCACGAATTTTAAAAGGACCAGGTCTTAATCTCGCGCCTATGCTGTAAGGAGAGTGGTTATTCCCAATCATGTAAATCTAACTTTAATTGTTTGTTGTGGATAGAGGTGCCATTTCCGAATACTCTCAGCCCTACAATACTCCTTGAAAATACGAAGGAACACTTACCATTATCGTGAATACAATTTTAATTCCTTCTTCCTATTTATTTATATATTTAAGCATGTATTTGAAACCCTATCACGCGCTTGGTGCGTAATAGAAATATGGTAGCTAATTTTTATGATGTTAGCCGTAGCCATTTGAGATAGACGATCGTATCGGACTTGGACCGAATTTCAAAAAAAAAAAATTCGTGCTTATTGCTTGCCAACTTGTGAAGACAATTTTGGTATCAATTTTCAGGATTCTAACTCCATCCACTTGAGTTAGATGATGGTCCTGTTTTTGTCGCCTTTTAACCCATTTTTGGTCCTTCAGGTATGAATTTCGAAAAATTCTTTCGCCTGCCTGCTCTAGATTCCGGATCTATCTGTTTAGATTGGATTATGGTTCCAGATTTGTCAATTTGTCTCCCGTTTTCACTGCTAAAGTTATGGAAAGGGAGAAATTCCCTCTTATAGCGTATCCACTGTGGAAGAGGACTATGGACGCTAATTTTCATGAGTCTACATCTAGCTATTTAAACTAGGTGATAGTACCGAATTTGACCTTTTTAACCTGTTGTTACACGGAGAGCGCGGATTTCGAAAAATATCTTCTTCTGGCCTATCTAGTCGTTTGAGCGATGGTACCAAATTTGTTTCTTTTTACCCTGTTTTTATCCCTAAAAGTACGAATTTTGAAAGATCCCTTTTTGTCGGGCATCTACTGCGTAAGGAGTATGTATACTTAACTTTCGTAATTATAGCTTTATTTGCACTAGTCAACAAGGTTTTGGACTGGAGCAACAAAATATCTTTCCTAGGGTGATTTGGTGGGTTGAATTCGAATCTGTAATCGGGGTTTCTCTATCACGTCAGGTTTTCGAGATACAAAACAAATGTTTTTATTCGTTTTTTATATACAAAAATATTAGTTGATTTAAAAAGCAACGAATAAAAATCAATCAATCAAAATGCATTTTGAGTGACATTCGTGACCTAATTCGTGATAATTTTTCAATAATTCAGAAACAATTTGTCTGTAGTTTTCACTCTTATTGTTTCCAAGAAAACTGTTCACGATGCTCTTGAAAGATTTCCAGACTGCATATTCTTCAATATATTATAATATATTAATACATTATTCAAATTGTCATCATCCAATAGCCTCCTGATTTGAGGGCCAACAAATATGCCTTCTTTGATTTTCACGTATGAAATTTTAACAAAAACTGTAAACAAATATTTAAATGCTAGACCATCTTCGTCCAGGGTCTTGACAAAGTTCTTAAAAAGGCCCAACTTTATGTGCAGCGGAGGAAGAGGACCGTCAATTGGATCATAATGGTTTATTTGAAACATTTTGTTTTCCTGGTTAATACTCAGTTCTTTTTGGCCACTTTGTAGCGCGACTATCCCATAAATAAAGGAAGCAACGATATTTTATGAAACCTTCTTGTATACCAGTCAACAAACTAATGACCGGAAACAGATTAATTCATAGTTATTTACGATGGTCTATTCTATATATAAAAAGGAATTTAAATTACACACCTTAGGGTCACCACAGACCTTCCATTTATTATCGTTGTAGTTGAGCAATGTCAAAATTTCAGTCATTGATTCGTAATTTTTATCTGTCATTTTAAAAGAAATAATTATATATTAATTAATAGAGTGTAATCATTTATATCTCGTTAAAGTCATAATTTATAACTTAAATTGCATTCTAAAACCAAATGCACTTTTCATATGCAATTGTTCGGCATGGCAGTTGCCCAAATACTTTTAGTATCCCCAAAATACGAGTATATGTTCAAACTTTTAATTTGGTATTGTTAGTATTTCAATTTTGACCAAGTATTTGTTGAAAAATTACATATTCTCGCGCACAATAGAGGAAATTCATTCTGATAGGCTTGGGCGTGAAGCATTGTTAGATCTTAATTTAGCGTTGTTAATATACCTATATTGGATACTTTGGTACCAAGTACTTTATATTTACAAAAAATACCGTCAATTAAATAAAAAAATGTTCTCATATTTTGAATGGAAATATTTTACAAATGCGATGATGACGATGTCAAAAGCTTGTGTATGTTCAGGGATTCGAAGTATTATTCGAATATTATATTTCAGAAATATATTTATATTTCTCTTGTGGCTGTAACTATCAAGACGTCAAGCAACGAAATATGGAAAATTGAAAAAAATGAGGCGATGTTTGAGACTTATTCATCATGTTTTGGTGATTGGCAATTGCTTTCTGATTAGTCAGGACGTGTTGACAGCAAAATGCACAAATAGGGAGTTAAAGACAATACTTCGACTACATAAATAAACTCCCATCTAACTTTCTGGTAGTTCACTTAGTAAAAGATTAAACTTTCGATTTGACATAAATATCTAAATAGGACAAAAAATCTCCACTAGCGTCCATAACTGCAGGATCCGTTTAGTTCAATCTGAACGAACCACAATATTATGTTCATTTGGCCAATTTGGCCACCAACTTGCCCACATTGATATTTGGCTGTTAGATTTGAATTCCGGAATCTCCAATATCCTTGACGCGGAAGTGGTAAATATGAAGTGATGCTTAGTGTTTTTGGGAGTCATAAATCAGTGGTATTAGACGAGATGTGATGTTGAAGGCGATTTCAAGAGCCATCATCTTTAATAACCAACGCATTTAATTTAGACAACCACCTTATCTCTCACTGGTCTAAGGCAATTTTTGACGTGTGAATTTGAATTTTAATAAGATTCCCCTTTAACGAAATCCAAATGAAGGTTGTTTTTTGTACATGTCCTGTACCGGAGCACACTGGTGTTCTCTGCATGTACGATGTCTAAGAAAATGTCCGTCTGTGTACCTGTCTCTGGGCACTTTGTTGCCGGTGACGTTGATCGCAACGCGAATCCTCATTGGCAAAACAGTTCGCTAGTATTGAGAGGAGAACTTGTTTCATAACAGAACGAATTGTTTACAATCGGTGCTGAAGGAAAACAGTCAGCTCCCTGGTGGTCATTGTACGTCAGCATTAGCTTCACTAATTAAAATCATTTGCGAATGATCAACTTCAAACGAATGTAGTGGATCCATCGTCCACACGTCTAGCGATGACTTGGAGATGGATGGATGACTGTATGAATGGTGGCTCAAGCATTGCACTCTTGCCCAATTTATGGTGCCCCATTCATCATTGCGTCTCGCTCTCTCTCAGCCTACATTCTGAATCTTGAGTAATTTTTTAATTTGTTGCCTGACAGGTCGCTGCCATATGAATTTAATTGAAAGCAGACATTTGATAAATATCATCCAATAAATATGCAGTGATTTATTTAGGTATCCCTGAATTGCTTATGAGATTCAAAGTGACTCAATGGAAAGGAAATACATTTCATCCGCAGTCGACAGATTTCCACACAGAATCGAAAGCAGTCGATTTCGTGAATTTCATGAATATGAATTCTAATTAAAATTCAATATGCATTCAAGGGGGACTTGTTTTAATTTCCGTATCCACACTTCGAGTAATTATGGCCACTTAAGGTATCCATTCAATTCATAACCGTTTGGTTTGCGAGGGATACTCAAAAAGTTTAGTAATTTAAGTTAACTTCTGAAATACTGAGTAAATATATGAAAAATACGAAAGTATGGAACTACCGAAGAATTCGAAATCGGGCATTTGATTGTTTGCAGTACATTTAATAAAATTACATGTCCTTTAGGTTGGTAGCAAAAGGTTATCTTCGGAGTTTTGAAGTTCGTGGAGTCGAATATTTTGCTAATTGTACTAAATGTACTGTAATATGAACGAAATTTTGGGGAGAATCGAACAATTCTTAGAGGTGGTCCAATTAATTTTTTGGAAAATTGATTAAAATCATAGTGAAATCAGTTATATAAACACTTCCAATGATATATATTAAGATATAATACCATTATGAAGTCATAGTCGAGAACTAATGGTTTTGAGAACCAGTTTCCAATAAAGGATTAGAGTGATCATGGATAATTGTTGCCACTAAAATCGAGTATCCAAAATTGGTGTGTTAAAGGTAATCAATATTATATGGTTTGAAATGAGTTTTACGCATAAGATTTTTTTTTTTTTTTTTTTGGATTTTGGTATTTTGTTTATAGAGTATCTACTGTAAACATATTTAAATTTGTAGTACCTTGTACAAAAAGTTTCAAACTCTCGCACACCATTTTTAAATTCAAAAATAGTTTTTTTCGGACTCCATTAGCATATTTATATTTAGTTTCTCGGAACGTCAAAACTTGTTCTATGTCTAAACTCGGATTCAAAGATAGTTTGTGTTTCGGTATTTCCATTTCTTTCCCACTACCAAAGCTTAACCCGGGCGTATAAACTGGCTAATTATACTATTTTCAATTCATATTTTATCTATATGTACATAATATCTACATATTAGGTGTCAATATCTTGTTTGTTAACTTAATAACATTATTTTCCCAAAGTAGCGTTATTATTACTACTTTCAAATAGTATATAATTACATTATTGAAAGCAATCTGGAAACAACTCTGCTAGAAATATAAATTCGGCACATGTTGCTACCTTGTCACTAATGAAAATGTTCTTTCTTTTGGAGTACTTGAAAATTTTGTTGGGGAATACATCTATGTCGGCATATAGCTCACTTTTAGAAACAGAACAGTGTGCTTGGGAACACAGAACAGAGGGGATAGGTTAGGTTAGGTTAGGTGAGTGTGGCAATCTGAATAGACAGAGTCACTTAGACTGGAGATATGAATGCCCCTAATTTTCTCCGTTGAGCGCCTCAAGTAGCTCTTAAATCGGACAATATCTATATTGTCCAGATCTCCTAGGTCCCTAAAGAAATAAGGGCACAGTGTAGCTCCTGTTCTTGTTCGCCACTGCGAAGCAATTGCGGAGAAGGTGTTCCATGGACTCCTCCTCCTCTTCGTCCCTACAGCTCTTGCAAAAGTCGCTAGTCGCAACCTTTAATCTCACTGCATATCTTCAAATCCGACGTCGTGTCTTGATAGCGACAGCAGTGTGTGTCAACGCTTCAGATCTAGGCGAGGCAACATCCATCTGGATTAATCACAGCCTCGGACAGACGCCCACCTACCATTTGCTGCTAAATATGCTCTCGCAGTAGGAGCTTGCAAGTAGCTTGAGGAATACCCACGGACTCCAACTCGGCTGGAGTCTGTAAGGTTGTTCCTAGTCTTGCCAGCGCGTCTGCTCTGCAGCTCCGTGGTATGTCCCTGTGTTCCATCACCTATATAAGGTGAATGATGTTGAGTTCAGGAAGACAGAATCCAGATATTTAATCGTTACTCCACCGTGGTAAGGACGTTATATCTCAGCCATTCTGCCACTTCCTTAATGGTCAAGATTTCGGCCTGATAAACACTAAAGTGATCAGGTAGCCTTCTTGCTATACTTAGCTTTAGGTCTTTGGGGTAGACCCCGAAACCTACCTGATTATTTAATTTTGAGCCTTCGGTGTAGAAGTCGACATACAGTCGCCACATTTTTTTTTAAATTTCTGTTCTATTTCTATATTTGGAGGAGCAAGATCATTTTTTGGCATTTCATTTAGAATTTCAGTGTTCATGGGGGTAATATTATTGCTGTAATCGCAAGTACCAAATTATTTTATAACAAAAATAAAACATTTTTAAATAATAAATTTACTACAGTTGAGAGACATTGGTATGTTGTCAATTCGTCCATCAAACTACTACTCCTTGACAAAATGCTAAAAAAACGTTGTTAAACAATTATAATAACATGGTCGGAAGACTAGACCAGCAACTAAATTAAGAATATTTAAAGGACACCAAGAAACCCAATCGTAGTAAAAAACAAGTGAGAGGAAAACGGAAATTGGGACACAGTTGGCATCGAACCCAATCACAATCCCGAAAATGTTTTAAAGAAGCTGACCCAAACGCTGTGAAAATGAAAAAATGCAGAAAAAAGGAAGAACGGTCTTGAAAAGTCAAACTACTAGAAATATTTAATATTGAGAAGAAAATATCCAAGAAGTACCAGAGCAAGAAGCTCATAAAGTAGTTGCTAAGCTAAACTCAAAGTTATAATCTTATTACTGCTGAATGAAGTTACCAGAAAACTGTTAAAGACGTTCAGAAACCTACTTTATGGAAACGGCCGAGGTCCTTGCTGTATCAATAATACGAGTATGTGTATTTGAACTATGTCCATTTAACTTTATGTAAAAAGGTTTTAGAAGATAATAGGAGGCCGTGGGCTACGAATTCTTTAGCTTATAGCATATACCATCATATCAAGTTTTATCGAAAGTCGCTGGACTTCTAGGAATATACGTAATCAATACTATTTATGTCCTAAATATTCACTAATGTAAGATACGATTATACGAATTATATACTATTGAACATCGGTCCACATTGACTAGGGCGATAAATGGGTGTGTCAAAAATGACTTCTTCCCGTACGTGTTACATCATATAATATTATTTTCCAGTGAAAATTTTATCTTTTTGGTATCGTTTAATAACTGGACTCACAATTAGGGCGATCACTTACAAATGCATATACATTGGAGTTGGTCCTTCTATCTGTCAAATTCTCGGCAATAATGTTTGTAGCTACCGAATGAATAAATGAAAAAATGTTAGAAAATTCGGAAAAAAATTACAATATGTTAAATGTAGGAAAAGGAAAAGTAGTATCGAATGGTATGTTAACAGTGGCCGCTTTTTATATGTGATATTTTCCCAAATTTTTAGAAAAAAATCCTATTTTTCAATAAAGAGTTTATGAGTCAGAATGGCCTTTTAAAACTTTACACACTATTACACATTACCACTTGTAGCCTTTAATTAATGAGTAAATGTTGCAAATTGTTTAAAAACGTTGAAAATCCCCATTATTCCAATGTTGAATTCAGCCCTTGCATGGGCAAGTGCTTCCCTGCTGGGATTATCTCGCCAACCTGTGTTCTATAGTGCGGAGGATGTTATACCGACTCATTGCCAGATAACTATGTGAATCAGACACAAACCAATTAGCACATTTTGTTTTTGTTAAATATTTTTTAATAGTTTTCAATAACTATGTGCACAACTAGAGCGCCTTCTAGTATGTATACGATACTTATATAAACGTATTGTTTTTAATTGCGGTAACGAGTAAAATGTAAAATTTTTGAGAAATATCTGAAAATTATAATTTTTTCAAGTGGTGGGTTCATAAATGCCTATTTGGTTGATTTTGCCGGATTTCGAACATAAACTGCCCATCATTATAGGCCATTTTTGTGGCAACTTTTAGCTTTCTAGATCAAATGGTGCAGCCTCTATCGCGCACGGTCGGACGAACGTTCTTGGTTCGATACAGATTTATACGATAGTCTGGAATATACGTATTTTAATGGATTTCAGATGAGTATTTCTATTTGTTATAAACGGAATGATAAAATGAGTATACGCCTTCCTATGTGGCTGGGTACAATAATATTCTTCCAAATATTTTAAAAGTATATCGCTCATATAGATAAGCGTTTTCTGAAGCAATTTGGTGGCTGATAACGATTATAAATTTATTTAAATAAAATTCACACACATATTTTGTATAAATGAGCTCTCCTTTTGTCATTTCTACGTTTTCAAACTGACCCCTTGCGAATGCCCGACCCAATCTTGGTATTACCGCTTTAATAGGGTGAAGTCTTCACTAATTTAATAATATTTACAACGTATGATTTACCTGTATCACGTCGAATGTAGTTGAAAGCGGCTCATATAGGTTCACCATCTACGATTCATATTTATCATCCAAATTGACTGGAATTGTTCGGCATATGTTCGGTAACTGAAATCTATCGTAAAGATTTGAATCCTTTCAGAAACTTCCACCGTGGCTTCAAATACACATATTCGAAAACATAAACCTCCAGAGGAGAATACGTTCCAAGAGGATACAAAATACAGCCTGATAAGAGACGACGAGTCAGGCCATCTTACATTAAGTAAGCAAAAGAAGACAGACGAAAAAGCAGCGGATAACAAAGTAATAACAAATTATTTTATAATAAATATGATTGCGAAGGGGCGTTTAAGCGGCTTTGATGTGAGCACAAGTGTAACATCACACCACATGGTGTCTTTGTTAATTTAATACGCAGCAGGATAAGACCCACGATTACGGCTCAACGCATGTGTGTTTGCTTATGCCCTCATCTGCGGATGGCAACGATACGATTTATATATAACCACATGCACTTAATGCTCATATAAATATTTTCTGATTATCGTTGGTTGTATGGGAATTTAACAAAGGCTGCGATTGAAATTTCGAACACAAAACGGAGAAACAAACAACCGAGTAAATTTTGATAATAAATAATTAAATAAGCAGGGAAAATGTAATAAATTAATATTTATAAATTATACATATTTATTTGGGTAATCATAAAAAGGTTCAAAGGGTTATTATTAACATCTGAGGCGGATTTATGTGTATTTAACATAGACCAATGTATATGCATTTATATTTATTTGCTGTGGCCAAACGGTACGTGGCGAAGTCAAAAGGCTTGAGACACAAACGTGAGACTTTTATAAGAGTTACAGTTTCGTTAATTGAACTGTAGCCACATAAAAATGTGGCTTTTTCATCCTTACCAGCGGCTTGCCGAAAGTTTCCCGTGGGTATAAATATGAATTTGCTTTCGAAATTGTGTCCAGCTAATGTTAGATAACAATATTTTTCGCCAGCAAGTTAAAAGTGTTTTTGGTATTTTTACCCATTTTGGAATATTTGCGGTCGTATCACAATGGTTAGTGCACGCGATATGCGGATATGATATATATGCTACATGGTTCAGACCTCGACACAAGAATCTGTTGTTTTTGATGAACAGTCACATCGATGAGCAAATAAAAGTTTCCAGTAATGAAGTACTTCATAAGTCTGGTAAAAGCCGAATCGCCTTTAAACATTCACCCTTATTTCATGCTTAGAATGCACTTTTTGTCACTTTTAGAATACGAAGTGGTGCAATTATTATTATTTTAATATATATAAAGTGTAACGATTATTAGCTTTCGAAACGTCATGTCATGAAGTTTAGAAAACAGCAAGAAAGTTCAATATTTGAATTCCCATTGGAGTCGTTAAAATTTGAAAATTAAAAGAATTTCGAATTTCAAATGGAATGTTACAATTCCAACGATCCTATCGATCCCAATTTATTCATTTTTCTAGTAGTGAGCCTAGATCCGGGAGTGAAAACGTATTAAACTGATACGCCCATTAGTGTACCTTCCTTCCTTCTAAATGACATTTTTCATTCCGTACTGGTACACTGGATTTACATGCAATTATACATGTCTTAATACATTCTATCATTTAATACAGCTTGTGGCATTGGGGCTCTATCTGATTTTCCTTGTGCAAATAGCAGCGACTCCTAAAATATTGGATTTATAACATGTTTTTGAATGCTTATACGAATGCTCTGAGAGTATGGTAAGAGTGTATTCTGATATTGCTATGTTAGTCTTAATATTGTGACGTAATTTGTGATTTTTGTACAATTTTCCTCAACTCCTCTAGTGCCCCCGAATCCCATAACTAAAATAATATATTTTTCAGAGCACATTAAATTTCTATACAAATCTACTCAGACTCTTAAGTCACCGATGTAAAAGTTAAAAATTATGTATTTTAAATCGTTACTTTTATATACAAACTATAACATAAATGAGTTAGATTCTAACAAAAGACCGAAAAGTGAAATTATTTATTTATTGACTGAAGTTTCAGTTTCAATACAATAATTTCAATATTTCTTAATGGAAAGACCAGCGTTTCTTTTTTTTTTTTTGCTAACGTAGGTTTATTGGGTCTGCAATATTTAGTGATTTGTACACATAAACTAATATGTGCAAAGAGAGTGACCAGCTTTCAATTTACATTACTCGGTATATGAAATCTTAGAAATGTTTCGAGAAGGCGAATAAGGCCCCAGAATACTTTCAATCTCTGTCGACGAAACTCACGCTCAAAAAGTCTAAGATTTGGTGCTCAAAAACCATCAATTAACAATTGAGGACGATTGACGCAAAAAAAAATCAACTTTTTCGAAAAACGCCGTAGCGTTCAAATTTGTTAAGAGATGATTTCTGATGGATATCGTGCCAAAGGCAAAGCACGCCAAAGTCGCTCAAAAATGAAGACTAAGCTTTCTTCATGATAATCGAACTAGTGCACTACAACTTCCCTCCGGGGTGACAAACTTATTACTTAAGAGTTAAATGTCTTTTACGTGAAGCTATTTGCAGAAAGAGGTCAGATTTGTGGACAATTCTTGACTTTATCGCGACGAGTTCCAGTTTTTGGACACAGTTATAAAATGTTTTTTATGACATAATGCATCAAAAATTGAAAAATTGTATTTTTGCCCTCCAGTCGTAGGATGGTGGGTATATTAAACTTGTTATTCCGTTTGGAACAACCGTCATTGAAATCTATGTCGACTTTACCCTGCCCGTCCGTGTCTATTGAAAGCAATGTAGATGGAATCTGCTAACCTGGGAGACCACAATTTTGTACAAAAATATTCCATAGTTAAAGGCAGAAAATCGGTTACAATCGGATCAATAGGAAAAAAACATGTGCGGGCAATCTAGAAAAATTAGAACTTTTCAGAGCTTTTTATTGATACTGATTACACATCATGTACATGTGCCTAACGAACTCTTTAATAAGTAGTCGACTAATCGACAAGTCTTGTAAACGCTTCTCAAACTATGACGTTCGGAATTGACGTTAAACTCCAAATCCAGTTGAGTACGTCCAAAAACAGAACGCGAGTAAGCGAGTAATTTGGTTTTTGATTATATACAAGCTGTATTAGTATTATGGAACTGTATTAATACTGGGGAGAACTATTCCAGTTTATGTACTTTTTAAGGGGTCGCCGTGATTGTGGTTATTGGCTGTTGAAAAAAAATAAAAATATTAATTTTCTCTGGCAAAAATAAAAATGGAGGACATGTTATGTTTACAAGTTGAATAATTTCAGTAGCGCTATAACTTTTTTAAATCTGTTCAGACAAAATGATTGCTGCACTGATTTATTATACGTATTGCTATACTACCACAAATCTTTACTAAACTTTTGCCAGATTGTAGCCGGATACTACCCATATAAATTGACCGGTGTTCAGAAATTGTGTTTTCCCCTGTAACTACACATTCATGGACGGGAGTAGCTTTAATTTTCGCCCATAGCATTTGTTTGTCATGCTTGGTAAAATTTGAAAAAAATCGACCGACTCCTTCTGGTACTTTCCATACAAATGACCCAGTTAACTCATATATTCTTAGATTCATATCTGGTACTTCCTTACTTAGTTTGTCCCATCTGATGCTCTGAAGCGGATTAAAAAAAAAGTTATTGCGATTTTAAAATCAGAGTATGTATTTGTATTTGCATTTGTATATGTGAGTTTTCTAAGTACATCCATAATCTACCAAAATAATCGTATAGACCTGAACTATTTAATTCATGATCTACGGTCAGTACGTATTTAAAAACAGGAAACAAGCCGAATTATTTGAATGCAGAGTTGGTGCAAATTTGAATCGGAAGCTGAGAGCTTAACATGGACTTATCTTAAGAAAGGTGTTACTTTTATGCTGACTTCCAATGCTCATGAAATAATAGAAAATGTGATTTTAGGACGAAGATGCCATACATTGGATGCGATTTTTTAGATATTAACTAAAAATTCAAATATTTTTAGGCTCATTTTAATATCTGTAGAAGTTATTTCAAATAACTACTATGCTATATCAAATGTTTGCATCGTAACTATTTTATCAAGTAATTTTATTTTAACGAGTGATTCCGTTGTGATACAATTTTGTATACAATTTTTTTCATATTCATTCATCTAAAATGGACTTACAGTTTGGACTCTGATTCATATAACCGAAGGAAATCTGCAAACAATTTTAAATCGTATTCATTATGCGGTATTTGTAAATTGAAGAATTTTTCCCTGCTGCAACTTGGTTTCACATAATAAATCTTTATATATATAATTCTACTGTACGGGCGTTGTCAGTGAACTCCTCCTAAACGGCTGGACCGCTTTGCATAAATTTTTGTATATGCGTCTGGGTCGTGCCCGGGATGGTTTAGATTTACAATTCGGTCCAATTGGACAATGGGGAGTGGTACCTCCCATACAAACCACAAATTAAAAAGCAATTATTTCTGCTCCTGCTAATGAAACATTTCCAATAAAAATAAAATTTGAAGGCAAAGCAACGTTTGCCGGGTCGTCTAGTATACTATAAATTTAATATATTTGTGAAATCAACGGATACATTCTATTGTGAATTTGTTAAACTTCTTCACTACAATTATGCTAAACTACTTCTATTGTTAATTAAATTTACAACATTTTGAAGACCCAAAAGAAAACTATAAAAAATTAAAAGATGGAAAAGCGTTTGCCCATAGAACTTACCGTTAGTAGATAACATCGGTCACAGCGACCGATTTACAAGTTCACTTGCAATCTACAGGCGAAACGGTGAACATCCAAATAAAGCCGCTTATTGGACAAAACTTTAATTCTGGGTTTTTTACTTTTCCTTTTCTCTTCTCATCAAATAATACTGGCCAACAAGTTTTTGTACTGGAGCAACAAAATATCTTTCCTAGGGTGATTTGGTGGGCTGAATTTGAATCGGTAATTGGTTTTTTTTCTATCACGTCTGGATTTCGAGATACAAAAAAAATTGTTTATTCGTTATTTACATAAAAAATTATTAGTTTATTTAAAAATCAATAAGTTTTCAAAAGTAAATGGCCTTATTTGAACGTCGTTTGTATTTTGTTGGTTCGGTTTCACGATCAAAGTCCAGCAATAGTCTCCCAGCATGCTTTTCCAGCAAAATCCTTGATAATTTCTCCCCTTATTCGTTGCTTGCCGCACCTCGGTTTTGTGGAAAAAAATCTAAATGCGAATGAAAAAAATGCATTTTAAGTGCCATTCGTGCACCTAATTCGTGATAATTTTTAAATAATTCAGGAACAATTTGTCTGTAGTTTTCACTCTTATTGTTTCCAAGAAAACTGTTCACGATGCTTTTGAAAGATTTCCAGGCTGCACATTTTTTCTCCAATAAACATTGTGAAAAATTGCCATTATCAGCTTCCTGATCTGTGGGTCAACAAATAGCGCCACTATCCCAGAGACAAAGGAAACAAGGATATTTTATGAAAGCTCCTTGCATACCAGTCAGCAAATCAATGACCTGAAACAGATTAATTTACAGTTATTCACGATGGTCTATACTATATATATAAAGAAATTTAAATCACATACTTCAGGGTCACCACAGATCTGCCATTTATTATCGTTGTATTTGTGTAATGTCAAAATATCAGTCATTGATTCGTAACTTTCCTTTGTATTAACGGCATGAGCAATTGGTATGGATGGTTTTTCATTCCAATTATGCAAAAGACGAGCCTTTAAACTCTACTCAGAGCCATCAATAAATAATCTCCATTCAGTTTTGTCATATGGCTGGTTCATTCAGTATAGAATAGAGAGTTTCTTTTTAAAATATGCAGCCAATTTTAAGCTTCTATCTATATAGATTTTTACTTTTGTCCCGACTACAAGATGTTTCCACTGCTGCGTGCATGAAGCTAGTAATTCTGTGTCTTGCTTCGTTAAATGTAAATCGGACTCGTAGCATGGCAATGTATCATTTGATGGACATTGAACTGCTTTGGAAATCGATGGGACATTCGGGTAAGTAATATTTTTTCGGTTTTCTATGTTGAATTCAGCAACTTTTGTTAAACAGAAATAACAATCGGTTTGGTGGTTACTTGACTCTCTCCAAAGTACTGAAATTGAAAAATCGAAATAGGTCTTCTTAGCTTTTGACCACATGTTTTGCAACTATTGCAAAACATAGTCGGTGTTCACGGTTTGTTCAAGTTTCTGACAGCAAAACCAAAATAATATAAATATGCATATTTTAATGATTCTGATATTGCATATCCTTTTTTTCCAACCAAATATTCACCACACACAAAGCTTGAAGCTTGAATCGGTAACACACGATCTCCCTGACATGCTTAAACGCTGCTATTATGAAGATTTAGGATTAATGTGGGCTTCCGTCAAATAAATAATTGTGAAATTGTAGTGTCAGTATTGACTGTTTTACAGTATTGTCAGCATGCAATAGAAAATGGACAAGACGTGATAGCCCAATTTTTATTCGTATGCCAGATTCGAATTGAGCGCACTCAGATAGTTAGAAAACATGCTTCGTTTCAGCAGTCAATTTTTTTTCCAAATTTGTAACCAGTGTAATTATCAAATCGTATTTATCGTATTTTCTGAGACATTACAATATTGCATACCAGAGTGTAAATCATACATATTTACACATCTTTGCAAAACTCAATTCTTTGATCTATTACTCAGCTTTCCAATCGAGTGCCATATTTTCATCTCTTGCAGGTTCCACTACATACTCTCTTTAAATGAAAGAGTCTATTCTTTTCTAGAAACGAAGTTGTGCAAAACAATAGTTTATCTTCGGCTCCTTGAATCAAAATTTCTGCTTCAACATAGTTAAGCTTCTTCTGAATATGAATCAAAATGAAACGTATAATGTGATTTTAAATCTATATATATAAAAATGAATCGTGGTTTGTTCCGATGCTTAAAACTCCAGAACGGCTGGACCGCTTTGCATAAATTTTTGTATATGCGTCTGGGTGGTGCCCGGGATGGTTTAGATTTACAACTCGGTCCAATCGGACAAAGGGGTGTGGTACCTCCCATACAAACAAAAAATTAAAAATCAATTATTTCTGCTCCTGCTTACGGTATTTGAACAAAATTTGGTGCGTAGGTTTGGTGTACATATCTTAAGTGCTACTGCAAATATGGGCGGGATTGGACAATGGGGCGTGGTACCTCCCATACAAACCATAAATTAAATATCCAATATTTCTGCTCCTGTTTACGGTATTTGAACAAAATTTGGTACATCGGTTTGGTGTACATATCTTAAGTGCTGCTGCAAATATGGGCGGGATTGGACAACGGGGAGTGGTACCTCCTACAGAAACCACAAATTAAAAAGCAATTATTTCTGGTCCTGCTAACGGTATTTAAACAGAATTTTGTATTTCGGTTGAGTGAACATATTTTAAGTTCTTCTGCAAATATAGGCGTTTCTTATTATAATAGACCGATTGGCATGAAACATTTCCGATAAAAATAGAATTTGAAGGCAAAGCAACGTTTGCCGGGTCGGCTAGTAAAATTACAAAATCAAAACGAAAGTGAAATTGAAGTTTTGTGCAGATCCCCAGTGTAAAGACATTTTCATTTTACTTAAATATATTTTTACAAAACCGATTTTTCTCCCTCTGTGGCAGGTCTATGGCGCATGCTTTATGTTGTAAATAACGCTTATGAATTTATATGTGTGCAGTAGAATCTAATGCTATTGCACTATATATGCCTTGCGGGTAAATAAGCCCAACGTCAACGGTCTTGGCAAGATTTTGGCAGTTAAAGTAGTAGAAATTTTGAAAAAAATGCACCAATGTGGTGCTTAGTGACTAAACTTTGGCTTCAAAATTACACATGCTCGAAATGTGTCCCGAACATGTATTTAGTTTTCCAAATTTCGTTGTATGACATCCCGATATCTACCATTTCATTTTCCTTGAGAAGATCTCACAGTGTGTTTTTTGGTAAATTTTTGCTAATATTTTTCTATACGCTTTTATTTGGAGGGGGCACTTATCGTTTTGCTAGATCATTTGAAGACGATCTTGCCGTATGTAATTTTTACAGTGCTGAAGAAGTACTTCAGCTTAATGCCATTTAGCTTAACAATATATACTCGTAATACAGGTAAAATGAGAAATCCACCGTTTTTCCAATACATAGCTTTAGTAATCTGTATCTCACACTGGGCAAGAGTGATCGGGTTACACTAGATGGTGTTAGAGAGATGAAGATTCGTACTCAAAAGACAGTTTTATGATTGCTTAACTCCGTATTGCTTAAGCGTGCGCCAGTTTTTTTTTATAGTTTTCTTAAAACAAAAATGCAAGCAAAGCGTCTGGAAATGAGAAAAGTGTTTATAGTCCTGAAACCGCCACATCCAATCATGCGTAAATTTATTTTCGTCGATTCCGTCCCGGTAATTTTGATATCGAAGATGCACCACGCTCTGGTAAGCCATTTCTTGAAAATATCCATAAAATAATGGAAACCGTTTAGTCCGGGAGTCATGTAAGCACTGTTTCGATTACCCAAGAGCTAACCCGTTTAGAACCACTCGAGTATGACTGGATACAAAAAGAAGTTCAATGTATGGATGCCACACAAGACCTCATGGACCCAATTTCCATCCGCAAATTGCTGCCGAATCGCAACAGAACCACCCCTTGTAAAGCGGATGGCAACTTGTAATGAACTTTGGGTCACATATGGCAATGTAACGTGGTCGAATCGCGGTGCATCGGGGACAAACAATGGCCAAGCTAGGATTGACGGTCTGAAAGGGTTAGCTAAGTATTTGATGAGATCTTTGGAAATCTTCTACTATAAACTGCTTCCATGCGTCGAAGCTCTTAATCCGGACCTGTATTGCGAACAATTCAACCATCTCAAGGAAGCTATCACCAACAAGCGGTTACCTTTGGATAATCGCTTGTCTCTTTTATCAGGACAAGAGAAGCTTTTGAAAATCTGTTTTTTGGTAATAGCGACGGGAGTTTCTATGGAACAGAGAAGTTCTATGAGAACTAATCATATTTGGAATTTGTTGGAACAAATCGTAATGTCACGATCAGACAAAATATTAGGTGAGCGGTTTTGGAAAAGTAACGGGTAAATTTCGACAATTTAAAGACAAATCACCATCAAGAAAGAACAAAAAAATCGAAGACTCTAATATCAAACTAGTTATCCACTCTTTTTTTTAAATGTTTACGCTAGTTTTTGATTTCAATTTTCATGATTGAGAAAATAAAAATTATGATTGGTCTCAAAAACAAAAATCAATTTTAAAAATTTTAATTTTAAAAATAAAAAATCAAAAATCAATCATGATGGCGAAAATTATATTTATATATCGAATCAAAAATAATTATTATTATTTGACATAATAAATAAATATCAACAAGTAATTATTTCAAATGATTTATATAAATATTACTCATAACTAGTACGATTCCTGGTTTATACCCATTTATACGGAAATAACAACAGGGGATGGCGAACTATGCCCTAACTACAATTTATGCTGAGCAAAATTACAAATTACGACTTGCCAAAGTTCACATTAATCGGGTTTAGCAATTCTAAATTATGTGCCAAAAAGTGATTTTTACTAAATCCGTAATTTTCTATGAGAGGAGTCAAAATGTAGGAAAAAATTATAGCGTGCAAAGATTTAGTGGATATGTTTAGACATTTGAAAAGTTGTGTAAGTCCAGTGTACTACTGTAAAAACCATTATGGTCAAATCTGTCATTTTCTGTGGAAGGTATCAAAAGGAACGATTTCAACTATTTTTAATCTCAGACACTGCCTTGAGAAATATTACAAACACATTTTTGTTTGGATTAACATGGACTTGCTCGAACTAATTCATTCCACACAGCGGTGCAAGCAGATGGAAATGACTCAGTCATCTTAAAATATCCTGAAACGAATCTTGTTTTCAAATAAACCCTTTTTCGTATAAAATAATATATAACTCTATACCTACCTATGATTGACGTGAGCATCGTTTGGCATAGCTTCCCAAATTCCTTAACGATGGAATTTCTTTGTATGTTCAGATACTCCAAAACTTGCTTGACAAGTCCTATCGAAATATTGCGTGTAATACTCAATAGATATTGAAAACTAAAACAGCATCTAATGTTTTGCAATAAACTATCTAATAATTAGACTGATTAAAGGTGTTTTTTTTAACAAAAAAAAAGTATCTTTTTGAACGTCTTTCGTTTTACGAGATAAAGTGGACTAATGTGAGGACTAAAGATCATGATAGCAGAATTGCAAATTCAGCAAAGCAAATTATTTTTTACAAAGCAAGGAACTGTACAAAGAGGTTAATAAACATTTCGTTTTTACGTCAGAGAGTTAATTATTTTTATCACTTTTTTATCACTTTATGGCGAGTGTAAATCTTTAGTATCAACTCACAAATTACTCATCCAGATTAAGTTGTTCTTGCAAACCGAAGCCAATTGAAACGGAGCCAAAGCGTCATTTAGCAAAGGATATGAAATTGAAACAAGAAATTTATTGAAAGGAAATTGACTTCCATTTGGCAGAGGATTAACAATCAGGCCTACATACATACATCAAAATCATATAGATACACATAATACAGAGATATATCAACAAATATGAATGTGTGTGTGTGTGTGTGTGTGTGTTGTTAGTTCATATGCACACGTTCGTACATAATAATAAAAAATCGCAACAGTAATAAAATTAATGGTTTTTATCTTATTACCAATAATGATAGATGTTCAACTGAAATGTAGAACGGAAGAATAATACGAAGCCAGTGTGCTAAATCTGGGAAAGGGGATATTCTAGTTTCGGCTCTCTGAATGCCATTTATTTGAGAGTAACCAGAATCCTTTGCAGAATTTCCCAAGCATCTGCCGACATTCGACCATCAAGTACTTTCTTGTGTATCATCGGATATCCATCGGATGCCAGCTAAAGTTAGAAGGCGATTAGTTTGAGTAATGTAAATGGGATGCTAACACCGATGCGTCTCAGGCAAGTAGATAACATCTATTACTGAAGCTAAGCTCTTATAGAGGCTTAGTAGTGTTAGCATCGGTGGGTACGACCAAATGAGGCGCTCATCTAAAACAAAATTAATATGATAACGCGAATGAAAACTAGTACAGAAATTTTAGTAATTTTGTATATGTCTTTCTCAACGTCCTTTGGCGTTGCTACAAAAGTGACGGGACGTGGTATGTCGCTGGGCCTTTTTCAAGAGACACTGTGAACTGAACCACAATAAAAGCAGCAAAATTATATTATTCTGAAATTGTAATCTCATTTTGACAAAGAGGGTATGATTATTCGGTCTATTTATTTTTTCAATTTATGCCATCATTGTAATGCAACTCAGGTGAGAAAAATGTAAATAGCTGGAGTCTACGAATTATGGACTACAGAGGTAAAAATGTAATTTCGATAAATCGGTCAATGTGTATGGCACGTATCTCATGGAGTGTGGTAATGCGCTATATTTTTATTTTCTGACCGTAGTTTGCTACAACCATGTTGTTTGCTAACTTTAGGTGAACTCTGTCTAATCGCTTAGAAGATATGAAGCTAATATATGTGTGTGAAATCGGAAGGCACTAGAAAAAGCCATGGTTAATCGGTCGATTTTCCTCAACTTTTACAGAGAATTATAAATTAATGCAAAGCATAAAAACTTAATACAAAGTACAAAGAGGGCAATGTGGTTGTACCAGAAGGATTGTGACCATGGTTTCCGTTTTCATTCATTCGGCAAGCAGTGGTCCAAATTTGATCAAGTTTAGTACAACAGAATTACAGGTAATTCTATATATATGGATTAAACCGATTGTTTGCACGCGAAGATACTGCGTATTTTAAGTGTTTCCTTCTGGGTGTTAATGATATATACTATTGATCCTTCGGGTAGAAGTATAATTAAGAAACAGAATGGATCGAAACTTCCCTTTGCTCGATTGGCGGGCGTCGTAAACAAATGTAAAGCTGACATCATCGCCGATAACGAAATCGAAGCTTTAGTGAATTCTCTCATTTACTACGACAAAATGTGCATTCGATGATAACGTTCGCTAAATATGAAAAGCCGCTATTAGATAAGCCCTTATTTGATGAAAAATGTCGTATTGCGTCTGAGGGAAAGGATGCTACATGCATGACAATGTTGCATCCGATTGTAAAGCACGCAGATACGGTACAAGCTCAAAAATTGTATCCAATTGAAAAAGTATAGACAATTGAGTAGTATTTTCCTTCAACGAAAATCAGCTCAGAAATATACAGACTTAGTTGCAATTATAGAGATGAAGACTTCTATAATTTAACATTTCCAGATGGCAGCACAATCAAAGAAATCGCGCTAATTATCTACGATGGCATAAAAGGGCCAGTGTCGTGTCAGATTTATAACTTAATATAAGCATCAAGGATAAAGGACAACAATGCTGCTAATACTGACGGCCTACTGTCAGAGATGTTTAAGACTGAAGGGATCGAGTTCATATAAGTATGCATTAGCTCCTAGGCATAATTTGGCTCAAGGAATGTACGGCTGATGATTGGAATCTAAACTTGACTTGCGTTCTTTTTACCCGCTGTTTATCATTATAATTTATAATTGCACGTTATCGTTGTGGTTCTGGACCTGATGAAACTACAAATGCCCAGATATTCACACTGCGGAAAATTCTGGAGAAAATAAAAAAAAAAACAGTTCAAAACGTACCATCTCCCGCCGATTACGAAGCGGCTTTCCCAGGTCGAGTTTGGTGAACAATGATTGTAATAACAAATCCGAAAGGACAGCAAACCACGGTGTGGCTATCTAAAGCAGAAGCTGTAATAAAAAAAACTTTCCGAATCCTTCATAATCTGCAGTCTCTAGCCAAAGTGGGGCTGTAAGTGATTATTTAAGTTGCAAAATTTAGCAATAACTTTGTCAGCTCTTCTGCGGATTTAAATTGTACCACATTTATCAAATGGGCCTCGTGATCAATGATGTGACTAATGTGACCAATAACAACAGGAACAAAAAACGAATGATTATACCCATCATCAAATAATTTACAATTCTTATAAGAAGAAGTTAAGGCAGAACGGATTCTCGTACTCAATTTCATCTGTAGAAAATAAAAATCCAATTTTGAATTTGAACGCCAACCTCCTTCGCCTCTCCGTTGTTTTCGCTATCCGAAACGTAACTGAAACTTTAACAAATATCAGAAACAAATGATGAAAATACGGATAATTGAATATTGATTTCAATTCTTGGTATCGACATCATTATCGACCAACACGACATATAAACACACATACAGGGAGTTACTCTGAGTCGAATTGCTCACGGACCGATATCCTCTCCCGATCCAGACCAGACTGCTACAAATTGGATCGATAGCGGGAGGCGCAAAAGGTAAACAGCCGCAACGAATGGTTGGTATTATTTAGTCAAACGAGCCATTCACACAATTCGGCTCAAGTGCCCGGCTCCAGTTGCAGTTGAGCAAAAAGTGAAGGTGAATGAGGAAGGCGGACGCGAGCGCACACAGCACTGGACTTGCGAACCACAGATGCAAAGCGGGCAGCAGCTATTGCTGCATTGCAATGTTGGTCAAAATGATTCGAACTGATGTTTGGTATTGCTATTGGTTCCTGGCTTCGAGGCAGATGGTAGACCAAATGGTTCCATGTAGCAATGGCCGCTGCGCTAATACAACCACTTATCTTCGTTGCCACGCTATAAATTGCCAATAATTCGATTTACACACAAGTTCAGGTAATGGCTTTAATCATTGTTTGTTACCAACAACAGCAATGGCAACAACGACCGCACTTCGGTGGTTGGACTGGTGTTGGCCACAGAAGACTTGGCCAAAACAAACAAAGCCAAATAAGATTTTCTTAAAATATTAAACAATTGTCTCTAAATTGTATACTCCTTCTTTGGGGCACCAAACCAACCAGGCAGGAGACAGTACTGTACCACTTATTGCACTCGTACTTGTACTCACCACAGAGAGCATTGGTGACGATGGCACGTGTGAAGGCGCTTACGTGTTGTAAATTTAACTTTTATTACATGCCACGGCAACAGCAACTACGCCAGCGCCAACATCGGCTATTTAGGGTCGATGGTGAACATTGATTTGGTTGTTTCGCCTGCCAATTGAATTCCATTCCACAGTTGCAAGATGTTTCCATGAAGGCTTTAATGATGATCACGATTGTGTTTGTTTTCTGCTTGGCAATTATTTAAAACCTTGCATTATTTGTTTATCACATTCAGGTACTTTGTTTTTTTGAAAATATACTCATTAATATTCTTAAAATATTTTACACTCATGCACATTATGATCAATTGTTTAATCATCGGGCTATCTCAAATTGTAATGGCGATAATCGATATAACAAGGAGTAGCTGAAAAAGGACGTTTCTATTCCGCTGAAGAGGAAATGGTTAAGTTTGAATTCAAATAATGGAAATAATAGGTCTTCCGATAAAGACTAAAGTTGAAATAGAGACATCGCCAAACCAATTTTTGTTACATGAGATTGTCCCTATTTTCCTCCAAATGAAAAAAACTGGTCTGAATGAATTATTAGGAAGTATTTACTCCAAAAGCTCGGCCAAAATAGCAAAAACATACAACAGGGATGAAGTATACATCATTAGATACGGGAAAAAGCGCAAGACATTTATGGCGACGAGTTACCAAATACATGCATTTTTGGGATGATTGAGTCATGTCCACTCTCTGTATAGCTGGTAGACACGATAACTCGAGTAAATCTGGTGCCTCTTACACAAACTAATCGAGTTGATAAAATTCAACTCCATCCACAACTTAGATTTTATAGGCCTAATCTCTTCCTTCAGGTTTTTACTATAATTCTTAAAATGTTTACGGGAATGTGTAATTGAAAATGAGAAAATATCTATTGGAATATTGAGTACCATTTAATAAAAGATCAATTTAATTTGAGAATTTTTGCCTGATATTGAGAAAAGAATTGAATCGATTCATTAAAAGAATTAATATTGAGAACATATCAATTGAGAGTTGCATTTAGTTTTGGGAAATTATCAATTGAAAGCAAGTGCACTTACGCGAAGTCGGATAGGTGGACAGTTGTCACAGGTCCTTTTTTGTAATTCCAAACAGGCTGATGTCCATATTTGATGCGCGCTTAAACAATACTCAATAGAGTAATCGCAAAACTGTCTGAGTAGTTTTTTGAGTATGAAATCGTATCCTTCTAACGCCATTAAGCGTAAGTCGACCGAACTTATGCAACGCGAGATTCAGATTGGTCCATCCTTGACCCAATCAATTATTGGTTTGAAATATGATCAAATTCTTATTACATTGGTGGTGATGGTTGGAAAATGCGACAGTCGTACACATGATCTTACATTATTTCAACAGAGTAATTGGCAAATTTAGTAAAAATATCTCAAACGGATGTTCGGAATCGAACGTAGATTTAGAAAATATTTTGATCACAAGAATAGATAGTCGGGCGGGCATTTACATATAAAATGCGATTCTGAATCGGTCGGTATATATTTTGTATGATAAAAAATAAACGCAATCTCAATATACTCTAAACCACAAAGTGGTGGTGAGCACTTCTACCTACGAATATATTGAGGAAACCACAACTGAAATTAAGAAATTGGAGTTGCCACTGAGGAAAAACCTGTGTATGTTAGTATAATTATTTTTTTTATTACTGATATTGAGATTTAACATTTAATGTGAAGAAAAGAGAAACTTACATTTAGTAATTTCTATTTAAAATAAAAAAGTTCACAGGATAGAGAGGTGCAAATGTAATAATTCTCTAGGAAGATGCTGCTATTTTTGCAAGTGATGTCATCAATCATCGTGACTTAGGCATTTGTGGAAAAGACAGACTTGGAATACAAAACTTAGCGGGCTATATTTTGGAATAAATTTGTTAATAAGATGCGAACGTAAGTGCAGTGACACGAAAGGTACCACTTGATTTTCTAAGGCTGATATTTTTGGTAAATTCAAATATTAGTTCTCATTGTGAATAACGTTTATTTCGACCTGCCACATATATATGTTTGTACATATGTACACATTTGGGCGTGCATCAGATCACAACTATTCTGTATAATTTAGGCGATGAATTTATCATTTCTTTGCTAATGTGAAAGAAAGATTGTTTCTGACTTAATTTTGTATTTGTTATATAAAAATTATAAAAGTAACTTTTTAATTTCCCTTTTTCAAAAAAAAAAATCTTCAATTTCAATTGAAGAAAATTAACTTCATTTAAAAAGATTTAATTGAAACGAAGTACACAGATATATTAAAAGGACTCAAAGTTGGAAACCATTTTACACAAACAAATTTCATAAATAAAATTTAATTAAATTTGAGGGCAAATTCTCTTGTTTACGTAAGATGAAAAATTCTCGAGTTAAGTTCTTAGTTACACTAAAACTTAGTTCATATCCTGAAAAAACTAAAGTACGAATGTAGTGCATATAAGACCGTGTATGTCAAATGTTACGAAAGTTGGACGTCAATTAGTTGACTTCATTTATACTCATATTAATGTCGTAAGAACTGCATTTTAATTCTTTTGAATTTGATTTGAGTTGATATGACCTGGGTTATAGTTGAGATAAAGTAGACTTTTGGCAAAAGATATGAAGAATTTTTGACATACTATCTGTAGTATATGAGTGTAATTTGTCTCAGTATATACCCTAGAAAGATCATAAAAATCGCGCCTAGAACATTCAAGTGTGATATATGTAATCTCTTTCCCTCTTTATCTGTTGGTGGGACTTTTCTAGAATTACATTTACGACAGTAAGCTATGTTTGTTCCTCTTACTCTCATTATATAGTCTATTGTTATCTCCTTTTCACTTGTTATGTAAATAAGAACATTCTAGAATTAAATCTATGATAAACAATACTATTCTGTAATTATGTTTGTCTTTGTTGCACCCATTATGTAAATATGCGTTCTTTCTGAAATATTGTAGCATTTTCTAGAATAAGTCATTTTAGTACGAATAGAGCAACTTTGTACGTTTTGATGGAATTAATAAAGTTGACGTTGATGTGGAAATACGATCCATGATACCAAACTATCAAGTAAATATTTTCTAAAATTTAGTTAATGAACTGAAATCAAGCTCATATTTCAATTTTGTTTCCAGAGAAATTATCACACAATTGCAATACTCTTACAGCAAGATAATAAATTAACTCAAAGTTCGAGATCAGTGGCAATGCATGAACTTGATATGAAGAAATTTTGTTAAATGTTACAAATTGTACTCATAAGCAATAAATGTTCATTTGTATAGACATAGCTTCATATCATAATTCAAAATTTATTTTTTTTTTCCTGTAAATTGTAATTACTTTTCGCTCAAATGACCTAAATTCTCATGCATACATTTTCTATAAATTATAATATTTCAACAAATTTGTACTAAAAAATGTAAAAAACACATGCAATCCCAACATATGAGCTGTGAATCAAATGCCAAAAAATATTGTGTATAAAGTAATAATAATAACAATTCTACATACAATTGTTATGAGATTTCGTTCGTTGTCCAAATGCAAGCATCGTGTTTTATCCTTTATACAATATAACTAAATTTGAGCGTACAAGTTGCTAAAATGTCACCAGATAAACATCATAATGTGTTAATCCCGAATAGTATGGCATCTGCCAACTGTTTTCTTTTTCTTTGAGATGACCATACAGAAATCAAGATGGCTACGCTGGGATCATTTTGGAATGCATAAGCTTCCACCTCACCTCACAGATGAGTATCACAACACCTTTTTTTTTATTATATTTTTTTATAAAAAGTATTCTCACATCGTAAATAGACAACTTTATGTATGAAAGCTGTTTTTAAGAACAGTTCCATATTAGGAAGGAAAAGTGGAAAAGTGTTCCTGTGCAAACCTTTCTATAGGAAAATTATCCCTGGCTACACTTTTTTATACGAAAGGTGTATCCAGGTACACTTTATATCCGAACCTAATACCACATGTACATTACATTCTCTGTTATCCATTTATGTTATCTTGAATAAACGTAGATCGTTTGTAAGAGAATTTAACACCCCCTTTCTGACATTTTGGAAGAATCGTCTAATTTCAAACATTTGTTTGTTTGGAGAAGTATTTGGAAATAATGACCATTTCAGATATCTGTAAATCTTGCAAATTCATATCCCGAAAAATAATATCATACTTTCGTAAAATTCAACAGATTTGCCGGAAACGTCTCTACAAGACAAAGGTAGACATGGTAAAGCGATTAAACTTGGACAGATTTCCCGATTCAATTATGTTGTTAGTTGAAACGCCTCTAAAATATTAAGATAGCTTGGAAATGAAAAAGCGTCTGATTAATATCATTGTACAAGGTGGCGCACGAATCGTGGTGCGGCATAAAAGTGACTGCCAATGGGGATCGTTAGTTAAAGATATTAAAGGAGTTTTATACCCGAAAACTTATCCGTTTCAGTTCAGTTCAGTTTTTGATTCCAACCAGTTAGAGCAACTGCACACTGGCCAGAGCGGTTATGGCGGACCTCCAACGAAAATTTTCTAATAAATTAATATCCAGAAATTTCACTTTCCGCTGACTCTTAAGATCACCCGACCTGATTGCATCATATTTTTTTCATAGGGTTATGTCAAGCAAGAGGTGTACGAAAATGAAACCAAGGAACTTGACTGAGTTGAAGCAGTTCATTAAAACAATAATTGAGACGACCCCGCAATGAATAATTTTCTGATCAGGTGTCGCATATGCGTGAATGAGCATGGAGGTTACTTACGGTCTACCATCTTCAAAACCAGTTAGTTACATATACATATATAAATAAATTTGAGTTTTTTATACAATTAAAAAGTGAATAGAATACATTGATTAAAAAAAAGTTATATGATTTTTTTATTGTAGTGCAGTAGTATACCAATAGAATTCTACATTGTTATTTTCCTAATACCCGATCAGGGTATTAAGTACTGCCAACGAATAATTTTTATCAATATTTTCTCTTTACATAAACCACAGGCAAAAGTTGAAACAAAAATAAACTGCATTTATACAGAAAAATGGAAACGACTGTGTTGAGTGGGAGTATGACAATTATTCCCAACTGTTATACAGGGTTGCCCATATTCGACGGACCCATGTTTTTTAAAAAAAAATCAAAGAAAAAAATAAAAATTTGGCGGTTGGCAATCTTATTCATTTAATTTGTTCCAAGTAGATTTGTTTACATCAATTTTTGAATATGATATCTCTCAAATGGCCGCCTCTGGCGTTGATGGCGTATTGTGCCCTTTTTGCATCATTTTCCATCGTTTTCGCCAACATTTCGGCCGGAATAGCGGCTATTTCTTCACGAATGTTGTCCTTGAGCTCTTCTACGGTCCTTGGCTTGTTAACGTAAACCTTTGACTTCAAATGTCCCCACAAGAAGAAGTCAGCGGGCATCAAATCGGGCGAACGCGGTGGCCAGTCCAAATCACCACTTTTCGACATCAAACGGCCCGGAAACAAATTCTTCAGAAAATCGATTGTTATGCGACTTGTGTGCGGTGGAGCGCCGTCTTGTTGAAACCAGAACTGCCTCATACACTTTCGACGAATAATTGGCATCACAAAATTGGTCATCATGTCGCGATAACGCTCCTGGTTGATGGTAACAGCATGGCCATTTTCGTTTTGGAAGAAAAACGGCCCAATGACCGTTTTCGCACTAACGCCGCACCAAACTGTGACTTTTTCGTCATGAAGAGGCAATTCTTGAATCTCCTGAGGATTTTCAGTGGCGTAAATACGGCAATTTTGCTTATTTACGGTCCCATTCAATGTGAAATGGGCTTCATCGGACATGATAATTTTGTTCCAAAATTGCTCGTCATCATCGGCCATTTCGATGACTCGTTGGGCCCATTCCAATCGACGAGGCTTGTCCGCAGGCAACAATCTTTGCGTCAATTGAATTTTGTACGGGAACAAATGCAAATCAACGCGAATAATCCGTTGTAAAGTGGACCGAGCCATGCCCAACTGCTGAGAACGGCGTTTTTAGGATGTTCTTCGGGACCTCTCAACACTGGCTCGTACGGCAGCGATATTCTCGGCCGATCGCCTTGGTCGACTTTTATTTGGCCTCTTCGGATTAGAAAGAGCCTCACCAGTCGAAAATTTTTCGTATAAACGTTTAATGTTGTTCTTAGAAGGCGCACTTCTCACATTTTTTAATATTTTAAAAGCACGTTAAGTTTTCACAATTGACTTCTTCTGTTGAATGTAAATTTCAACTATTTCAGAGCGCTCGCGTGGCGTGTATTGTTCCATGGTAAAAATCTGCTTGGACTGACGCTTCAAACGCGGTATGTCATTAAGCGATCTGACATCTCTGTCAAAAGTTATGGCGTTGCCAGATGGGTCCGTCGAATATGGGTAACCCTGTATTGTAATATAAGTACTCGTAGTATTTGCCTTCGTTTAAACAAAATTAAAAGTTCATAAAAGTTATAAAAAGTGTTGAATAATTTGATTATGTTGCTGACAAATTGGCTTAGCTTTCACAGGAAAGTACATAAATATGGTATTTCCGACTGTGGTTGGGAGAGGCCTGTCTACGAGTCCACAGAGTTCTAATTCGACGCTTTACAATACATGTATTAAGCATAAAAATGTACTTGTATAATGAAATATGTTGAAAAACCTTAGGTTTGGTTTTATAATTTAGAGTAATACAGCAGAAGACTTCGCGTTTTATGTTACTTATACGGTATAACTGAAATAATAATTGTAGTGAATCTAATGAACTGAAAAACAGTTGGAATATATTAGAAATTTTAAATTTAAATTTTACATTCAATTACATTTTTATACGTCCAACTATGAAGGTATATGTAAGTTTGATTAAAATTCCTGTACTGATTTTATCATTTAGTTTGGAAAACTAGAAATACTCACCTAGGGACCCATAAAGTATGTTTAGAATCCTGGAACGTATTTCTACTTTAACGTCAACTTTATTCGTTCATCCAAAAACACAAAGCCGCTCTATTTATAGTAGAATTACTTATTCTAGAAAATGCTAAAAGATTTGAGGGAACACATATTTACATAATGGGCGCAATAAAGGCAAACATATGTATTTTCAAAATAGTTTTGCTCAACATAAACTTTTTTCTAGAATGTTTTTATTTACATAACAGGAGGGAAAGAGATTACATGCATGATAGTTGAATATTCTGGAAGAGGTCTTAACTATCTTTTCAAAATATACACTTAGAGAAATTACACTTATATATTACATATGTATATTCCTAACTGTAGTAAAAATGTTTATACCCGGAGGAATGAAGGAATTCATCACTTGAAGGAATGTATCACTTGATACCGCAAAAATGTAACACCCAGAAGTACCAAATATCGTTTTACCAAATGGGTTTCATGACTTTTTAAGCCGACTGAGTGATGTCCGTCTGTCTGGCTGGCGGCTGGTAGACACTATAAAGGCCGTAAATCTTCATAAAACTTCTTAAAACTTGCCACAGTCTAATATTTTGTGAGATTCCGTACAAATTAACAGTATAACACATATATTCTAATGTTAGTATCTTTTGTCCATTTACATGAAATTCTGGCTGAGAATGAAAATGAACCACATTTCCATTACCTCTTTGATACCTCTCATACAAATTGAGCGTCGAAATTGAGTTTCTCCTATAGCTCCTAATCCGTAGATTAGGGACGTTGCGTGAAGGCATCTGACCGAAACTTCTGTACAAGTTAAAAATTTTTTGGTCTATTTTCGCTCTTAGCACTAAATGTGTGATGCAGACTAAACTAAACTGAATATAGTGAATTTGAATGAAGGATACGAATCGAGGAATGTAGTTAAATAAGATAATTTGAATCAAAGCAAGCAAAAGGGGAAGTGATCACGCTTTTTTTATCCAATATTATAACGCGATATAATTGACTAGAATTTTGGTAACTTCAATTTGTGTGAGAGTGATTCATTTTCGACCTCGCAACTTAAATTACCAGAAACGTGGTATACATATATGCAAATTAAGTTAAATTTCGTACAGTAGATTGGTAAACATGAACGTAAAAATGTATTTTTTAAATCGGCAGTTTGTGTTGGGGGATACCAGAAGGGGCGTGATTACTTGATCGATTTTGCCCCGGGAATTGAAATATAATATGATATAAAAAATATAATTAGAAATTATAGAGAATTGATTGAATTTCGAAAAATTTGTGTATTTGTGTGGGAGGTACAAGAATGGGTATGGCAATGTGCTTAGTTTTCATTCTGAACCACTATTTTGGCAAACACACAATGTGTGCCTAATTTGACTAAATTCAAAATACCAAGCCAAGAATACATGAATTAAATCGGACGTATTAGAAAGAATGGAGTTAATCAGTCGATTTTTCCAAATTTCACCCGAAATTTTGAGACAAAAATGTCGGAAAATATGTCATATGTCGACAGTTATCGTGCTCACCGGTAGCCAGACAGACGGACTTAAAACATGACTTAAAATCATCAACTTAAAAAATCAGTACAGAAATTTCAGTTTAGGGAACTAACTTAATATATCTCGCCATTTTGCGTTGGTGCAAAAGTACGGTGAATTACAGCGCAATAAAAGAAGCAAAATGATATATCGCTGAACTCAGTTATTATAAATTATTGTCTTTCGATTAGAAACTACAGAGAAACCACGAGGAAATGACAGAAATGACTTTAGCGAATATGTAATGTTCGTTAAACTGTTTGTTTGAGCACTATAGTGACAACTATAAAAACTTCAATGAGCAAGCAACTTGACATGAGATAACCGTTATTTAAAATTTTTTTTTCAAAAAGTATTCATTAATTCATCAATTTCTATTTTATTTCATTTAAAGTAGTTCCCCTCAGATATAATACACTTGAGCCAGCGTTCCTTCTAATCCTCGAAACACTTCTAAAACGAGCTTATTTGTATAGCCAACAGCTCCTGTTTCGATTTTTCTCTTATCTCCTCAGTCGTAGCAAAACACTATCCTTTCTTCAGTTTTGGGAAGAGGAAAAAGTCAGCGGGGGCCAAGTCCGGTGAATACGGTGGTTGAGGCATGATTGAGGTTTGGTTTTTGGCCAAAAACTCACGCACAAGCATCGATGTGTGGGCTGGTGCGTTATCACGGTGCAAAATCCATAATTGGTTTTTCCACAATTCTGTGCGTTTCTGACGAATTGCTTCGGGCAAACTTCAATGTAGTATTCCTTATTGACCGTACGACCTTGTAGCAAGAATTCATGATGCACCACGTCATTGCAATCGAAGAAAACAGTGAGCAAAACCTTCACATTTGACCGAACTTGACGTGCTTTTTTTGGTCTTGGCTCTTCTGGACGCTTCCATTGGGATGATTGGGCTTCGGTTTCAATGTCATAGCCATACACCCATGATTCGTCACCAGTTATGACCTTTTTGAGGAAATCTGGATCGTGGTTGACGACGTTAACCAGCTCCTGATCGATGTCCATACGACGTTGTTTTTGCTCAAAATTTAGCAATTTTGGAACAATCTTCCCTGCGCACGTTTCATGCCTAAAACACCCGTAAAAATTGCTTGGCATGAGCCGAACGATATGCCAACATGATTAGCAACCTCTCTAATAGTGATTCGACGATTATCCAAAATCATTTTTTTCACTGCTTCAATGTTTTCATCGGTTGTTGACGTGCTCGGGCGACCAGGACGAGCATCGTCATCGTTCCTAAAACCGGTTATACCACAATTGAACTTGTGTTCTGCTCATAGTAGACTCGCCAAATGCCACAATCAACATTTCAAGTATCCTTGCACATTCAATTTTATTTTTTACACAAAACTTAACAGTTTCTTTGATCCATTTTTTCGAATAGTAAAAAATCGAAGAGCACACCAAAACACGACTAACCTTTTTATCTACCAAAAATAAACTGACAATCCAAAAAGGCTGATATAGTCAACATATATATCAGACATGTGTACCAACATAACAGAAAAAAATGCGAAAATCGAACATATGTACGTAACTCACGAAATTTAAAAAAAAAAACTTTTTTTATCACACCTCGTACATAATTTAGGGGCTTTCCCATATAGAACTCGCTCTCTAATTTCGGAAAATTATCAAATTGAAGATTTGTTCTCTGGGTCCAAAATATTAGCGTTCATATTTTTATAGTTTCTACAATTTGTATAAATAAGTTTAGTTATGATTTATTTTAACATATATAGGGTTTATGAATTCGTCACGTTACTTTTCTTTACATAAAATTTAAGTATTGAGTTTGAAAACATCTTTTTTCAGGTATGCGATTCTGAAAAATTTTAAGATATGTTTATATGTCATTTCCATGCACTGCGTTTAAAGAAACCCGAAATATGTTTTCCGTAAATTGTTGTGCCCAAAATTTTCGCCCAGTTAGCGCTGTTATGTTAAAACTGACGAAAGCATCATAAAGTTTATTATTTGTGATGGCCCAAATGTTCAGAACGCTTTGTCTTAAGAGTGCTACTGCGTGCATCACAGAGACTTGAAATTTTCGTCTCGGTCAAGAAACGGGATTTAGTAACGATTTCATGCTATGATTTTTTACAAATTTTGGATGGGGGTTAACTGAACAACAGTACGATAATCAACTGGTTACTTTTCTTTGGAATTCATTCGTGATTGTCATTCATTTCAGGACGAATTTCGTCATGTGACTTATTTTGAAATTGAGAAATGCTTGCACAAGAACTTTATTTCCATATAGTTAATATTGCATGAATATTTTGACTTCAATAAGACTTATTTTCTTTGGATACCGCATGATTCGACAATCACTCAAAAAAGTCTAATGGCGGTTGGTGCAAAGAAATGTTGAAAAACTCGATAGCAGTGCTTCAAAAGACGGTTATGAGGGCGACACATAATGTAGACACTGAACACCATTGTATTATATGAACCTTTCAAGCCGATCAAAAGCTAACAAAAGGAAAATTAACTTAGAACGTTCAAATCTGGATGATGTACTAGCATTTGTTTTGGCAGAAGTTTTTGGAGATATAATGAGAAACTGGCAAACATAAATCATTGCAGTCTTTTTTTTCTGCTTCACCTCATATTTGGAAATAATCCCGTTTGTAGTGTGAAAAATACTCCAAAAATTAGTTCAAACGCATGCAAATGTATTCCTGATGATAGTATTTGTCGATGACAAATACGCATTTTTCTTTCAACTTAATTATCAAATCTCATGTCCCATTGCATTATTCAGTTACTTGATTAGGGATAGGATGATTAGTTACCATTTATCTTACATCCGGTTGCACGCGGATCGCAACACCGCTTGCTTTATTATCACTGCAGCACTTTTGTTCCTTCTCGTACATTTGTTTTGCCTGAAAAGGCAGTTTGAGTAAAATACGTTGTTATAGATCGAATAGTCCGCAATAGGAATAAGCTCCTTAAGCTTGGTCGTGTCGGCTTGAACATTCCGATTTAGTTCATACATCAATTGCTGTTCCATTTATTTCCTGTCAGAATTTGAAAGTTAGAATATTCTTGACGTTTCATCATAGAATGCATGATTTTAGTTTTTGTTTGTCTTTAGGAGTCTGTGCTATTTATGCCCCTTTTCTTCCTTGGGTATTTTCTCAAACCACAAATTTCAAAATACATCTTAACTCAGAACGAATATGACGTATGAGGGGTGCCCTGATGATTCCAGCTTCAGACATTTTTTATGGGATGTTTCCATTATTTCCCGTCTTTTCGCCTAAAAGTGTTAATGTCCGAAAATTCTGGATTATTGCGACCATCTACGCACTCAATTTCATGGTGTTAACTTCAACTGTTTCTTCCAGCTCAGCCTTTCGTGCCCTCCTTTAACTGTTTGACCTGCTAAAAATAAGGGTTTAAAAATACCATTTAATTGCACCTTCATAATAATAATGTTCACATTAATTTTGCCGATCCCGGCATCAACCCTTTTCTTTTTCATTTTTATGAATCCAGTCTTTTGTGGGTAATCGTTATCCCTATTTTACCGCCTGAAAGTGAAAATATTGCAAAACTTTGTTCTTACTTCGCAAAACTTCTTTTCTTTTAGGCAGATCAGCGTACAGATGTCGATGATTCTAAATTTAAGCGTTTATCTTGGCCAGTAGTATAATTTTAGTGCCACTTTACCCGGTTTTTACTCTTAAAAGTACGAATTTGAAAACTTTATTGTTACCGCTCATTTAGTCTTTAAGAAGAATATGGGCACTAATTTTGTTGACTCTAAGTCAAGCCGTTTGCCATTGCACCGGATTTTACATTTTTCTCTTAAAAGAACATATTTCAAAAAGCCTTATAGTAGCGATTGCCTATACTGGAAGCGTAATATTGACACAAAATTTCATGATCCTAGTTGTGGTCGCTTAAGGTGGATGATCTTCCTCAGTTTGACCATTTTTATTCATAAAGATGCGAATTTCAAATAACTCCCTGTCGCGAACCTACAGTTTTCGGGGAAAATGGACAACAATTTCCATGATTCTTGCTCAGGCGGCTAGCTGGGCGATAGTGCCAGATTTGTCCATCTTTATCCTTTTTTTAGCTCTAAAGGTAAGTCATCACCCACTTACTGGTTGGTATAACTTTGTGAGAAATGTTGGAGTAATAAACAAGTTAAAAGTAGCTAAAACGAATTCAGCAGATGTTCTGAATTTTAGTTCCTACTCAACGTCGAAATTCATGTAGAGAAATAAGACTCCAAATTCTGGGAGCTAGAGCAAAGGAAAATGTTTAAGATACTCTAAGAATGATTTCGGATTGATGTATTTCAAAACATATTAAAGAAGATGGCTTCAAAATGCTGAATATTTCCAAAAGAGGAATAAATAGAGGAATAGATGACATACTCGTATCTATGCTACCACATAAAAATTAAACTATCTGTAGCAAAGAAAAATTACCTAATTGACGTGCTTCCACGTATTGATCCTTATTTCTGTTGATTTTATGAAGACTTAGCTACGGAAAAAAGTCGGAAATACATTTAGATTTTGCTGAGAAAGATCTCAATGTGGGTGATTGAGTTCTACTTCTGATAATAATGTAAATACTGCAAAGTAAAAAATATCATTTGTCTTTAAGGTTGGTTCAACTGCTTACTTTGAAAAGTAATAAATACGAACATAAAACAGAATCTAATTTGGAAAATAGGGTTATGTGTATTATTCAATTGAATTTTTATTTTGAAGTAACAACTTACTCGTATGTGGAGATAAGTTCAGCAAAATAAAACTTTTTAATTTGAAAAAAGCACTTGTCTTTTATTACCAGCTGTAACTCCCAAACTGGACATTCGGAGAATTTTATGTTGCAGTGGTATATTCCTTAGGGAGTACGACTTGTCGTATTAATATTTTGAATACTATTCTAGTGTTCTTTAAAAATACTCTTCTAAAAAGTAAGAAAATGCACATAAGTCGTTTTTTCTTGTAACCACAGATATATCTTACGTTGCAATTGAGCACTACAATGATCTTGGAAGTATCATCAGTATAATGATATTTTGACTTGTCACTTTTGATGTCGAAACTTCGCACGAAATAACAACTTAAGTCAACATAAGGATCAATATTTTTGAAAACTGTTATGGAACTATAACTTATATCTATATAGTTTGTTTTTTCACCACAAACTATTTTGTTTCTCTTTTAAATAACATACAATGTCAACTAACTTAAAAAAGAGAAATTGATTGATATATTCCTTATTTGTGGTTAAGGTTGCTTTCCTGAAAGGAAAATCCTAAATAGTAATCGTAAAAGATTTTAAGTTTTTTTTTTACAAAAGTGCATTGAAGTTAATAACGTTCTATGTGTATGTAAGTTGTTACTCCACGTAAAGAAGACGTTTATTAACACTGGGCTAGGATCAGTATTTGGAAGATATCGTAAGTTTAAACATATCGTAAGCTGAACATACTTGCGCTAATTGTCTTCAAACATTTATATTTTGCTCAAATTTATACTTAAAAACTACATTTTAATAGTTAAGTCAACTTTTCAAGAGAGGAAAATTTTATAAAAGTTTTCTTATTTTTTGCTGTCGATAGTGGTGAAAATAAGGAATCGACAAATCCTCGCTACATCGAAGACTTTAATTCCGAAGAAATGTAAAGGCAACATTAACAAATCAGAACAATTAGAAAATTTTGATAAATAAGCAACAATTATACTATATATGTATGTGTGTGCACTAATAGAAGTAAATAATAAAAAATCGTAAAGAAAGGTTATAAGAATTTGAAAAATAGGATTCTCTTCGTTCAGCTCTAAGCAAAGTGTTGGTTTCGATGTCTTTTGTTATTCAACATATTAAATGAACGGAAATATCATGATTCAGAAATATTAATGGGTGGCCCCTTTATTCATTTAATTTTGAAAATTTGCTAACAACTGAGTTTAAAAAAAATTAAATACAAAATTAAAGTGGAAATGGAAAAACCAGAAGCTATATAATCCAGAAGCATCAGACAAACCCTTCAGCACTGAACTTGAAAACAATTTGAATCACATTCTACTTACTCTCTGTATGCAAAAGCATTTTAGAGCGGCAAATATAGCTACAGGTATGAACATTAAGTTTAAAAGACCCAATATTTGCATCTGTACCACGCGTGATATGTTAAAATGCAAACTTGAAATTGAAAAAAAAAAAATAATTATGAACAAATATAAAACATCATACAGGAACAGGCTGCTCATCATTATAATGCTGAGTTAGCTCACTAACATAAACATGAAGAAAAACATTTATCTAAAATAAATAATTTTAATTATTTAAAGTAATTGTCTAATTTAATAACAGTTGTATCTTTGATTTCCAAGAATGTCTTCCAGCTCCCATGCTGTACTCATTAATAAGATTCTATAGGCAACCTTTATGGGCTTATAATTTGCCAGTGCACGACTGCGATTAACAATCCAAGCTATTATTTTTTCCGATTCCTGCTTGTGACAACATAAGAACTTCTATTTAAGCATAATATTCTTGTCATTTCTATAAAACAGTTGAAATCATAGAACAAACGCTTTAGTTGTCGCCATACGCATGTGGTGTGGAATGTTGGCCACACTTTAATGGAGCGAAGAAAAAAGGAAATAAATGTTAATGACTGACATAACTTTATGAGAAATATTGAAGTGAAAAACAAGTTCAGAATAACTGAAATAAAATCTATTGACTTGCAGAATTTTAGTTCCTGCTCAACCTTTGAGATAAATGTAGAAAAATTGCAAATACAGTTGAAAACTCTGAAACTTTCAATTAGAGGAAAGTATAATGGTTACAATGCTCTAAGAATGATTTTGGATTGACAGATTCGTGTGAAAACATATTTCAGTAAATAGGATGCCTGTGTATTTGCAAAAGAAGAAAGAATAGATGAAGAAGACACCCCAAAGTTAAGAGACAAAATTAAAATATCTGTAGGAAAGGAAAATTACCTAATTGTTTTACTTACATATACTGATCCTTGTTGTCATGGATTTTGCAAAGATCTTGCCACAAAAGAAAACTCGAAAGTACATCCAGGTTTAGTTGAAGACGATTACTGTAAAATTCATTTCGATAATAATTTCAATAATAATTTAATTTATGGATTTACTTAACTGATTATTTTGGAAGCAAATAAATGTGAATATAAAAGCAAACTTTCTTAAAATGTTCAGAAACTAATTTGGAAAAGAGAAAGGGAAAGCAGATACCATCTCATAGAATTTGTTTTTTGTATTTATTTTTTTCTTTTTTTTTTTTTTAAAATAACGTACGTGAAAAAAGATCTCCAAAGTAAAACTTTCTAATTTGGACAAAATATATTTTATATTTTGTATTTTTTTTATATTTTATTTTCAGCTAGAACTCTTAAACTGAACAATCGGAGTATTTTATGTTGCTGAGGTATATTCCTAACGCTTAGAAGTTAGCACATCAACATTTTTATTTCTATTTTTATTTTCTGAATTCAAGATTTAATTCGAAAATGTTCTCTTGTAAATTAAGAAAAATGTGTATAAGTCGTTTTTTCTTGTAAGCATAAAAAGATATATTAATTGTGCGAAATTTCTCTCACTTAAAAGAAATAGCAAGAACGGTTTAACCAGCTTCACTACTTTTCCGGTTTCGCAAGCCCTAATATGAACATAAGAATATATCGGTTCAATTACGTAATTTGTATGGAAGATATAATAAAATGACAAATTTTACATTAATGCACCGTAAGAATTAAAAATTAGAGAGAAAATATTGAATTTTAATCAGTCGATAATTTCGCATGGGAGGCACCAGAAAGGATGTGACAACGCAGTACATTTACTTTCTCACATCAAAACTTGACTTGGCTGCTGAATTTAACAAAATTTAGTGCAATTGAATGAAAGATATGAATTGAAGAAAACCTGAGTTAAATCAATTACTTGTATGGGAGGTGCCAAAAGGTAACCATGACAATTGGTCCATTTTTTAATTCTGCCCTTCTTCCTTCATAGAGAATGTTTTGATGTGAATTCCCAATTATTATAGTCATCACCATATCACTAATAATAAAAAATAATGTATACTGACATTTTCATTTCTTAAGATTCAATACATATTTTTATTACAATTTTAATTTTAATTAAAAAAAAAAAAACTACACTGGTATATGTTGTCTTAACATAAAAAAAAATATCAACCTTTAAAAACCAAAATCAAAATATCAAATACAATAAACAACGAAACACAATAAACGCCAACAAACAGGTAAACGACTTGGAGTAAAAGTTATATATTTTTGAGCAACTTTTAGCACTCTGTAAACGAATGGAGCTACTCACTTCGCCCTATAGTTTCGTCCCCTTAAGGGGGAAAAACAACTATTTGCCTTTCCTGGGCCTGAGGGAGCTTCCAATATGGTGGATGTAGTGGATATTCCTAATTATTTTTTTTTTAATTTTTATCGCAATCTGGACTTAGAACCTTGATTTCTTTCTTGCCACGTTTCGCACCATTTAATTATACTATACTTAACTATATTTTCACACTTTAAATAACTAATCTATAGATTGTCCCTATTTCGTATTCAACTTGTTTAATCTCTTTTAATTTGTTTCTTTATTCGGTTGGCTCGTTCCTTTTCTAATTAGCCTTTGTATATTTCTTTTTTTATTCGTTGTTTTATTCTCTCTCTGATTTGATTGGATTTTTATTTTCTTTTATGTTTGATTTTTTCCAGGTTCCATGACCACGGTACCTGCATCCCATATTTTCTTGAACAAACCTCTTCTTCGTGACGCCACCTAACACTACTCTCAGAAAAATATTCTGCTCTCCGATGTCTTTTTTGTAGTATTAGTGGTCATGTTTCACTTGAAGACCAGTCCTGCGTATTCTCCACTGGGAAGTTTTGATTTCAATTTTCCAGCACCGTTCCTCCAAAATCCGGCAGGCTAACGCTCATAAGTTTCAATTGTCATTTCTGCCACTTTTCTGCCTACATGTTTTATGTTTACAAGACTTTTCGTTTATATTTAAAAATAAAATTGTTCAAAATCCTTTTTCTGACTGAATATATCCTGTTTTGGATTTTTTTAGCTTTCAGCACTTCAATTTTTTCCTTCTATTGTTGGCCACGGGTTTGTTATCTTCAACTTGTCAGCACGAACTAACCTTTTGCTTTTGTATCAAATTAACTTAACTATCCAAATGACAGTTGGACTTACAATCCAACCATCTCTTTCCCACAATGCCACACATGTTTCTAGGGTTTGTCAACATAGGATTTTGCATTTCCCACGGATATCCGAGACATAAACCCGTATAGAATTTCAAAACTAAATTTAAATTTCATCCATAAATGGTGGTTGACAAGCCATGACCGTTTACAAGCCCAATTGATCCCAATAGATAAGGTTAAGTAAGTTTTGGTTTTTCGCATCGTCCCAATTTTCTCAGTTTCTTTTATTTTTAAACACACTTTGCTCATTATATTCTAATTTTCTTTTTCAGCTTTTGAATTAATGGCCGTGTGAACTGCTTCAGCCATAACCAACATTGTCACTGACATTGCGCGAAATTGTTGATGGGCGCCAGTTCATGTGTTCCTTAGAAACCTGGAGATCATCCAAAACCTGGAGATTTGGGCTAGGTGGTGCTCCAGCGCCTACTCCAGCTATAACCCCCTTTGTGGCTAATAAACACTACTATCGGTCTGGTGGTTGCTTCCCGCAACGAAATAAGGGAAGATTGAACGCAATCTATAATGAATAAATAGCACCACCGGCTAAACTCTACGCAGAATTTTTTCCCACATCTAGGGCGGACTTAGCAGTCACGCGGGCCCGCAACAAACTAGAAATAATGGACTCCATAAAGCGCATAGTCGTAAAAATCTACCTATATGTTCGTTCGTCCGCGTGTCTGCTGAAAGAATTTAGGCAACAATTTTTTAGTAATTGTGTCATTCGTTCATTAATTTAAATAATGTATGGTTGCGGTTGCTAGATACCAAAAAGGCCCCCCAGTGCATGCAGATTTTGGAATACCGCTTTAACTGTAGAAAAAGATGGAATTTTTCTGGAAAATAGACAAAGCCAAAATATATTTTGTATGAAAAGAGCGATGAGTTGGTACATCGTCTATGCCTCTGTGGAACGGAATCCATGTTGATGGCTATATAAGTTTTATCCGGCCGAAATTATGGTGCTTATTCAACGTTGCTAGTACCAACTTCTTAGTCGATTGGAATCGAACAAATAAGCTAAAATATTTTATTATCACATTATGCAGCTTATAGGCTCTAGGCATTTTAATTTTTCCAGCGTATTTTAGTAAATCTTTAAAATGTGTTAAATGTTTCACTATTTCGATTGAAGATGAAACACAAATTTCGACAATTATTTGTTGCATCCAAACATTAAGTGACATAATATTCACCACAGACCATAGACTATCAAATAATCGATCAATCGTGAAGGATCGACATTATGCGGACGATCTGCCGTCCTAAATTTTACGTTGGTACCAAAACTTACGGAGATACTGATTAAACAAGGAAAGTAAGTAAGATTTTTTTCTTTTTTTAATTCTGTATTTATTACAATCTGTCCTTGGACATTCAGTAATATTTACATTGGCCTACATACTACTTATATACTAAAATTTTATTTTTATTCGGGAACACTTCCTTGAGTGTCCCTACTGGTATATTCGTCCTGAGTAGCCAGGTCCTGTGTGGTTCTCCTCCTTAGTCAGGTAAATAATGGTGTTTCGTTCATCAGATTGGACGCCAGCTGATTCGGATGTTGTTGAATACGATTCATGTATCTAGCGGAGTATTTTTGGACTTCTTCCTTAATGAAGGGTGTTTTCAATTCTCTATGCAATTGTTTGTTTGAGAAGTATCTGGGTGCACCGGTAATGGTTCGCAGTACTTTGGATTGCAAGCGTTGCAATATTTCAAGGTTGGAGTTTGCTGCAGTGCCCCATAACTGGATTCCATATGTCCATACGGGCTTTAAGACACATTTATAGATTTTTAATTTGTTATCTAGGGATAATTTGGATTTGCCATTCAAAAGCCAATTTAAAGATCTTAGTTTGAGCCCCAAGGCCGGTCTTTTTGTAAATATATGCTATCTCCAAGTCAGTGTTCCGTCCAAATAAATGCCTAGATACTTTGCATCATTTGCTTGAGGTATTTCAACATTATTAATAGACACGGGAGGGCAACATCCTCTCCGAAGTGTAAACGTTACCTGAACCGATTTCGTTTCATTTGCCTTTATTCTCCATTTCAGCAGTCATTTTGTTATGGTATCGAGATGTTTTTGCAATTTTCTAGATGCTTGATCCGGGTTGACGTCAGTGGCAAGAACAGCTGTATCGTCTGCAAACGTTCCGATAAGAGCCCCTTCTTCTGTGGGTGGATCCGAAGTGAAAATCAGATATAAGGTAGGACCAATAATGCTGCCCTGAGGTACTCCCGCATGCAATTTAAGCATGTCCGACATGTCTTCGCCGTGTTTAACAAAAAAGGTTCGTTCAGATAAGTAAGATTGAGTAAGATCAATTACTAGAACGTGTTTGTGAAACGATTGCATTGCATCATTATCATTTTTTCTAATCGAAACCCATTAATTACCTTTAAAAAGATACGCTCTGATGAAATATTATAATTGTCAGCTCAAGAGGTCATGAATGAAGTCGAAACTCATTAGTTCCTTTGGAAAAAATATCGTTAACCGGTCCAAGATGTTTTTACTCGTAAAGGTGGCAAAGTTATCTTTCCTTTATACAATTCAAAATTTTTCTATAAACATGAAAACTATGCAAGCCTCTGTAGCAAATCTTGTCACCGCGCCTACATTCCAGTTTAAAAAATATTATATGTTAATATTTAGTGTTTTCTGTATTGTTTGGGACTAGAAAGAACTTTATGACAGGGAGCAATGTCGTCTACGTCAGATGAAAGTTTTTCCTTCTTCCAAACAAACTTTCTTCTATTGGATTTTGCGCGTGATTGGCTTTTGGCTTTGGCTCATTACTATTAATTCCTTTCAAAACTAGTTTTTTTGCATTTTTGATCCAATCAGGATGCAGCGCTTTGAAAGAGCCGGTAAAAGATAGATTTCTCCTACTCGCTCTCCTAATATTTAATCAAAATAGCAGAATTATTTGCAATTTCTTATGAAATTCAATATAATTTCGAAAATAGCAGTAAATATGAGCGTGAGTGTGTTCTATTAGAAAAAAATGAAATAAGTTAGAAAGATAGCGTCGAACAACAGCGCTAGGAATAATTTACTTTTAGGTAATATTTACCTGGTTGGTTAGATGAATACAGTGATCTCATCTATCAAATAAATTGCCCAGAATAAACTATAAATTTCGAGAAGCTATGCAGCGCAAATGAAAGTAAAATTAAGTATTTAAATACCTTGATATGCAGCCATATGCACTTACTTACTCACATAATTATATGGCGATTAGAATCGAAATGGCCGAAAATGGTATGCCCACCATTATGGATTCCGGTTCACAGTGGCATTAATGACTCACCGGTTCACGTTATATACCTACATATATAAATACAAATCGAAGTATTTCCTTCCAGCGCACAACCCTATAATACTTTTGATTAGCTAGTTTTGAAAAAATTGGATAAGGTTAATTTAACAACAGTCGATACTGCTCCAGCGTTTCTTACATTTTGGTTGGTATGTGTATTTTTTCCTTGCAAATGTTTCAGACTGTGGGGTCTATAGTACAGGAAGTGTTATACCGATCCATCGCCAGATAAATGGACATGTCAGAAATGTCCGCATTTGCTTTGTTAATAATATAATTGTATTAAACACAAAAGTCAATGATTATCATTCTGTTAAAGAATACACAATATTCAAGCGCTAGCTATATGTCTATTATCGAATAATATATATTATCGAATCAGTAATATGTACGAGTATTCTATGTTAAATTGCAAGCAAAATAATTTAAATAATTTTAGAGTTATGGTTTCTTCCAATATCTGCCCATTTCTATCATACATGGGTTAACGAAACAGTTTGCGAATATCCCGAAAAATTATAATTCTCTCCAGAGGTGGGTTTGGACAAGTTTTTCTTACTAGACCACCTTTTATCGCTCGCTCACGAACGTGAACGAATGCCGATCCATCATCAAATAATTATTTTCACACATAATATATCGACCTGTCCAATTTTTCCAGTTTCTTTTTACGAATTTTCCAATAACTACGACTACAACCACGGTGGTCCCTTGCAAATGTATATTAATTGGGTTGGCTTCCTCCCATGTTAAAAATATTTGAAAAATTCTGAAAAATATACATTTTGTAAAAGGTTGATTTAGTTCTTTTACAATCAAGTTTTTTCTTGTTGAACGAATACGTTACACTTGTGGCAGGTGTGGACCATAGTTTTGTGGGCAGTGTACCGATTCTTTATTAAATAAGTGGAACTATTAAAAACTCTATCTTATCACGTACGAATCACTCTTAAAAAAAGAAAAAACTCGACATTTTTTCCGTTCTTCTAGGCGAAATTCACATTTTTAGTATTTCTTATCTATCGAATAGCCCCGTATATCGGTTTTAGTTACATGGTAAATAGCAAATATGTTGGAAAACACTGAATACGACCATTATTTCATAGGCAGTTTTTTATAAGGACAAATTACTCTTCGGATTGATTTCGCCTACCTGGGATTCCTATGGTCCATAATAAAGTGTAAAGACTCAGTGCTAGATATGGCAGGATAAATAATATATAATTTTGGCACGTTTTTCCAGTCGTACAATCGTAATTTCAACAGACACGCAGACTGACGTGTATAAATCGGTGTAAATTTATACGACAGATGAGTAATTCGAGTTTTTATGAACGAATTGGCGATTTTAGAGTGTCCTATGACTATAGATATAATTAATATCTTTGAAGTTTACTTGGGTTTGTATTTGCCAGTCGAAACAACCTGATGGGAAAAGATTTTCGATATATTGCCAAAATGTAACTTTGTTAAAGCTTGAAATGGCCAACCAATAATAAATCGGATATTGGCGTCTAATCGGAAAAAGGATAATATTTGTCGCAAAATATTTTACTCCCAAAAAAAGACAAAAATTGCACACAGTCAGCAAAAAAAAGAAAAAATCAATAAAACTCGACTGTAAAAATCTAAAAATATTGTTTGCTGAAGCCGGGAAGATAAGCAAATAAAGTTTTAAATGAATAGTTTGCATTAGAAATAATATTTATGTCGATCACTGTGATTTGGTGATCTGGCTATGTGTTACTTCCAGTTTTTAAAATATTTCTGTAAATATTTGGCAAGAAAACGACAGCTCTTTAATACTGGTTATTGGAAAACAACATTTTTGTTAGTAATTCAGGGTTTAATTTAAGATAATTTTATAATAATTTTAATTTTTTCTCATTTAAACAAAACTTTTCAATGACATTTTTGTTTGTTTGAAAATACAACAATTGACTTTCTTCTTTTAATGAAGCAATGTTTTATCAATCAATAGGCAAAGCGGAATTTGTGGTGTGAAAGTTTTTATATAGAATGCATCTCGCGATTTCCCGGGAAATTTACTGTTTGCATTTCCTATTTTCAGTGCATTTTATCAAAAATTCTGGGAAATTTTAGGAGTGAAAAATATAAATAAATTGAGGAAAATTAAAAATAACATAAACATTTTAACGATAAAGTTGGTCGACACATATCACATATCAGTTGTATTTTTTTTTTTATAGAATACGAGTGAAAATGGGATCACGTTTTGCAACAGATTATTCCAATCAAATTCCTAGAAAGAGTCGTTTTATACTTCGTTATGTTACGGCATTTCTTATTTATTTGACCGCACTTTTTGACAGATAATCTCCAGGATATTTTTGAGTTGAAACAATTTTTGTAAACTTTAACAAAACATTAACAATTTTTGAAATGGTTGTAAGGAATATATTTTTTAAAAAGGTCATTCGGGGCATTTTAAATCTGCGAATTAACACTTTTTGAACATTTACCAAAATTAGAAAAACGAAAAGACGTCTTGCAATTTTTAGCAAGTGTTTCCTTTTTAGTTTTCAACTCTATTTCTCTCTACCTTATTTCAAAACTGCAAAACTTGTTTCTAAGATCAGTTTTCCATGAATTACCGGGATATTTAAGTATTATACTCGATTTACCGGGAAACAACGAAAACCAGAGGATTTATTCTCTACTCCTCTTCAAAGTAAAATCTCAAAAAGAAATGTTAACAAAGTTTAAGTTTTCGATATATATCAAGATTCGTAGCTACTTAAAGGCTTTTTACGCATCAACGATTCTAAAAAAACTATTTATTATAGTACGGATTAAACAAAAAAGTTCAGATATAGAAAAAATATTTTAATACTAGTATTACGTCCGAAAATAATGTCAAAATTTGTTTTTACATTCGATGTATTGCATTGATTGCAATTTATCTACCGAATTTTGTCTTTAAAAAGTTACTGCCATTCGATTTCTGTAGTAGAAAGTGTTGCTAAATATCCCACTTTTTGAACAATTGGCAATACTGCATTGCACGTGCTTGCCTACAGAGAGACAAGCGTGATAAACTACTGTATGCATTTACATATGTATGTGTTAAATTCGTCAAGAGCGCGCTTTTGCACTCTTGCAACTAAGCACAACATCGAAACGCCATTGTTTTCCTTGCACTGTGAGTTCGATTTACAGCAACTTTATTTTAATTGGTGGTGGTTGAACGAATTGGGGCGGAGCCAAAGTAACCAAAGTTCACTCAAATGTGTTCACTCTCTTTTGTGCACTCACTGTTTATGCCAGAGAGTGTAATTATTGCGTGCCAACATTTAATTCACTTAATGTACAGAACACACCTAACAGAGAGACATTTTCATAAAATGGGCAGACGTTATTCAATTTATAAGTGTTTACATACGATTACGGGATGCATTCGATAACTAACAATAATTGATGTTGGCGTTTACGTATGTCAAATGTGTTCAGTGAACGTTGTACGTACGTACATTTCCGTATTTGTTTGTGACGTACGCGATATTCGTCTGCCAAGTGTTACAAACCAGAGTGCAGAAATTTCAAATATTTTGATAGTTTTTTTTTTTTATTTTTTTATTAGTTTCCTTAGGAAAGGTTATGTTCAAACCAAGGTCAGAGTTGTTTTGATGTATTTACAGTATTTCTCATTTTTGAATGCATTGATGTTTCCGTAGAGATTTGTACATAAATTTTCCGATTATTCAGATCATATCGAAATTTCATGTTCGAAATGGATCCAACAATTTGCCGATTGGTTCAGCGTTTTGGGCAAAAGGGGGCTGTCTGTGATCTTCCGCTTGCTGGAAGACCTCGTGCAGTTCGACATGAATTGACCATTGCTCGAGTGCAAGCAATTATTGAGGAAAACCCCGAAACTTCCATCATCCTTCATATATGTATAGTAGATATTGTACTCTTCTATTTATAAGTCGCAATTCGACAATAAAAAACCCAGTGTGTTGTCCTTATCCAATCACGCCTCGTGATCCAAATTCTTAGTTCAGTTTCACCTTTAAAATCCAATCAACAACTAGAACTAATTCCACGCCAAATGGTGCGTGTATAGGATTTTAGCGGATATTAACATACATAAAAGTCAGTAGTCAGTTAGTGGCATCGGCAACGATCCAATTGTTCAAAAAAATATCAAAGGAACTTAACTTTTAAAAATTAGTATGGTAAAAATGGTTCAAATGTAAAAAACGGAAACTGTAGTATTCAAAGATTCCACTTTTTCAGAAATGTAGTTTTTGAAATATTTGAAAATTTGGTTTTCGGTTATTCGAATAACAAAAACTACATTTTAAACATATTGATTGTATTTTGCCGTTTTATTTTTTATTGTACACGAAAATCACATCAATTGAAATGGTTTGTTCTTCAATCTTCTCACGGTAGAAATTATTCCAAACAATTAGGAAATAACATGCCAAATTTCATTTTTATCGGATGGATACCATGTCAACCTAAGCGTAAAGACAAACATTGGTATTTGCTTATAAGCCAGAAATGCATCCAGTATGGGTTGTATTGGTTTTTACCAAAATATTGTAGACTATTTTGGTAACATCAAAATAAACGTAAGAACTATAGTTTCTTAAGTGATCTATAAGTTTACAATAATCTCATTACTACTGGTATAAAGTATAGGAAATTGCAATCTATTACTTAATTCAATACCAATTTTGCATGACGACGCTCAAAATCGACCCAACTTTTTAAAAATAGAAAAATAGATGTTACAAACTAACTATCAATATGTAGAGTGCTCTTATAAGTATTATAACCTTATTCAGTTTTAAGTCATACAATATCGCTTATTTTACTTTAAGAAACTAGCTATAAAGAAATTATTTGCAGAAATTAATAATAATCAACTTTTTGAAGCTGTTATGAAAACCTAATTTTTAATTGTCTTTTGTATTGATTACACATCAAGTATGGACATTTTCGGCAATGAAATAATTCTTGAGGCGGCTTCCGAAATATCACTCAAATATACACCAACATGTCTCATAAATTCTCAATCAATTAAAAATAAGTGCAAACTTTTCGAAAAACACCGGTGCCAACTTCTGAAATAGTGGATTTGCTGAATCCTGAAATTATGTTGATTTAAGATCACCAAATTTATTTCCGACTATTTAAATAAATTTTAAAGTTTTGTTTGTTCATCACAAACCCGCTTTAAACGCAATATTGCAATTTTGCAAAAATCAGGGTAACCGAAGCGAAAAAAGGCGGTTATTGAAAATTGGTTATTTGAAAATGAAAATGTTGAAAAAAATCAGACAAGATTTATCAGTTTTCGGTTTCGGTTTTGAACAAACTAACTAAAACCCAGTGTTACTAAATTAAAGCCAAAATATGTTGAACTTTCTTTTTAAAAAAACTTGTAAATAATTTGCGGGAAATATGACTCTAATAGAGAATGTTTCTAATTATTGCGAACGTATTACTTAAGAAAAATAATTTAATATCGTAATAGTTCAAAAGTCTGAAAAGGGGTTGCATAAACGTGATGCCTTTTGTGAAAAGTTATTTTAAAGGTAGTACTCACGCCTATCGTTCGCATGATCACGGGTTCAATCCCTCATACAGCCACCTATTATTATTTAAGCGGCAGTCACCTTATTGTATCTGCTTCCCAAACTGACGTTCGAAATCGTAGTTAAACTGTAGGTTCCTTTGAGTCAAATTGATTAAATAGGATGCGTGTAAGCCTATTGAATGTCTGAAGCTCACCTATTTCTCATTAATTAAGAAAATTCTATTTGAAAGTTTAGTTAATCTAGCCTCTCACTTATAGACAGGCGGTGGCGCATGAATCGCGCTTCTGTCAACTGTTACTGGGGGCAATTATTTAAAGATGTTGAAGGAGTTTTCTTACCCAGAACTGCAACGAAGACGTATCCGTTTCAAAAGTATTTGGTTTGAGCAAGATGGAGCAACTGTACACATAGCCAGACCGTTTATGGCGGAGCTCCAATGAAAATTCTCAAACAAGCTAATATCTAGAAATTCCACTTTCTTCTGGCCACCAAACTCATCTGACCTGACCGCACCTGACCATTTTTATGGGGTTATGTCAAGCAAGAGGCGTAAAAACGAAACCAAGGAAATTGACTGAATTGAAGCAGTCCATTAAAACAATAATTGAGGCGATCCCGACTTCAAACTTTCAGGTCGCAATGAATAATTTTCGCATATGCGTGAAGATCATTTACTGTCTATCGTTCAAACCAATTTGAAAACCAATTAGTTACATAAAATAAAATTGAATTTTCTATACAATAAAACTAAATGAAATACATTGATTAAGTTATTTGAAATTGTTATTATAAAGCAATTGGTGCGCCGCCCTGTGGCTTCATACTTAATTAATTATTTCCTTCTGAATTCATTACTTACATGGCTATAACATTCCTTCTTTCTAAATTATTATGCACGAGTATATACATGGTCATATTAAAAAAGTCCTTTATTGTTAATAAACAATACTTATTGAATATTAAACAATACATTTTGAAATTTTGGGAATGAGTTTTAAAAGTGTGAACATTTGGAAACGAAGGTTTACGTAAGAGAGAGAGAGAGAGAGAGAGAGAGAGAGAAAGAGAAAACGTAAGTGGCTAAACGTTTATTAGATGTTCTCTGGACTAAGCTGGAATATTATGGGCGTAGGAGATTATCATTGGTGAAGGCAACAGTGCACCCCTGAGGACAGAACCATATTGTCGCCCTTGCTGTGCTTAATTTTCGTGATCGAACCTTTTGTGTTAACTCTAACGTTCACATAATTCGTATTTATTCTACTCATGTAGTAATTTCATGTGATGTGTTTGATTTTAATATACTGTGTTTACGTGGCGCAAAGAATGGATTCTGATTGAAGCCACATAAACATTTTAGATAGTGTAATATTTGTTTGTAAATCGCTTACATATTTTCAAATGTGACACCTCCCCAAAGCGAATCCTTTTTATATATACATATATTTATTTTGATTTAATGAAATCATTCGAATAAGTTTCTTCAAATTTAAGGAAACGGATAGAAATAAACATTCCAAAGCTTACTGTAAAGAGGATGTAATCGTGTAATTAATTAATTAATGATGTTAAATGTTTACAGTTGTACTTACAAAGTTATGATTTTTTGATGTTAACAATACCAAAGAGTTTCCTTAGAAAGGAGGTAAAGATTTCATACCTTTCGTCTGTCCGCATGTCAAGTTATGCAGTTGAAATTTTGTATGTCTCACGTTCACAGACGGCAAAATCATCACCTTTAAAAAAAATGTTATTTTTATAGTTTTTTCATCAATATTGAAAAAATTATACAGGCAAATCCCCGTATAACGAATCTGAATTTAACGAAAATCCTATATAACGAACAGTCTAATTTCTAATATTAAATACCTTACACAGCGAACGTTTCAAAAATATTGAGCTCGAAAAACAAAACAAAATCAAACCAAAAATTTTTTTTATATTGAAAGCCTTTATGATCAATATTACGAACAAGAAGCAGTAAAGAAAAAACGTTACACATATTTATATGTATTTTGATCTTTTTTATTGTGTTTTTAAGAGTTCAAGTATTAACGTGAGTTTACAATATGGGAAACAGCAAACGAATTTCCTTGAATGAAAAAGTAAAAATATTAGATGAGTGTGACAAAAGTACGCCTCAATGAAATTTCCATTAAATATGGAATACCAAAATCTTCAATCTGTACTTTGAAGAAATTTAAAACAAAAATTATAACGAATTTTGAAGCAGTCCAAAAATGGTTTAAAAAAATCGTCTATCTCTAAAGAATGGTGAGTATCACCTGATGGAGAAGAAGCTTCATCGATGGTTTCTAGACCAAAGGAAAATACACATTCCAGTTAATGGAACTGCTTTAAAAACCAAGGTCATAGAAATACAAAAGCGACTTTATAACGGCGGATTTCACGCAAGTTATGGTTGGCTGTCTCGATATAAAAAAAGAATTGGCATAAGACTTCTTAAAGAATGTGGAGAGAAGCTATCGCACCGAGCCGATTTAGTGGAACCTTTTAAAAAGAAATTGCAAACAATTACAGTCGAGCACAATTTAACTCTTGATGCTATTTTCAATGCAGACGAAACTGGTGTATATTAGAAAATACTACCGGATAAAACGTTTGTGCAAGTTAACGCTGCATTTGTTAACAACATGAAAATGACAAAAGAAATAATTTGCTGACGACATGTCTGCCAAATTCAAGCGTGTTGTGGGAACATCCGCTCGTTGAAACACAACGGATCCAGTTACCGAGAAATTCCAAGAAGTTAAACAGGTGATGTTTGTTATGGCGAAGTAATAATTTTAATATAAGGAAAATCTTTGTTAACTTTAAGTTAGTTCTAGTTTGGCATTTAAGGAGAAAACTCCAAACAAATAAATTTTTTTAAAACCAAAAACTCCTTGAGTTTTAATTTGCACGCTGGGGAAGCTAGTGCTCCAGGTAGAAAGATGTCGAAGAACAGAGTGACACTTTTACTATGCGCCAATGCATTTGGGTCAAAAAAAAATTAAACCACTTCTCCTTGGAAAGGCAAAGAAACCCCGATCATTTGGTAACAAAGTATTGCCGGTAAATTATCTTCATACAAATAAAGCGTGGATGAATGCTGGGATATTCAAAATTTGGTTCCATGAGATGTTTGTGCCAGAGGTTAGTATGGCCTGTTTCATTGTTGTTACTTTTATTATTATAGGTGACATTTTTTTACAGGTGGAATCGTTTTTGAAATCGAAATTGTTGCCAATGAAAGCTTTATTAATCCTAGGTAATGCCCCTAGTCATCCACTCGAAGACCAGCTAATAAAGTCCACTGAAGATGGACAAATTTGGACGATATTCATGCCTCCTAATGTAATGCCGCTCATCTAACCAATGGACCAGAATGCCATACGTTTAGTTAAATTACAGTATAGAAGCAGTCCGCTTTCTAAGATTATTTCATCAGGAGCTGAGGATATTATAATCTTTTTAAAAAACTCTGTTCGGATACGTTGGCAAACTGTTGGCACAAAATCTTACAGTCAAACAATGATGATTTTGACGAAGAGGATGATGTTCCATTAGCACAACTATTGCCGAGGGATGAAATTGTCAATATAAGCTGCGTCTTATAGACTCTTAAGTTCAGTTTTTCCGGACGTAAGCCTCATTTTTTAAGAGATAAAATTCGAAATTTTTGTTTCTATTTTTTATTTTTAGATAACTTTCACTATAGATGATATAAATTATTGGAATAGAGATGAATATGAAGAAAATCATGAGGAGGAATACGACGCAAATAATGAACCTGAAGAAATTGTGAATCTTACACAAGAAACTAAAATAAAACATACAGATGCAATAAATTGTTTCGAAATTTGTATTTTAGGGAGCCAGCAAAACAATATTGATTGCTCAAAATCATTGGTTTTGAGAGAAATCCAGGAAGAAACTGCCCAAAAAAGTTTACAAATAGTACAAAAACAAATTTGAATAAACGATTTTTTCCAGTCTTTCTAACTTATAGTACATGTACAAATTAATCATTTTTTTTTATCAGTTTGTTAATATTAAATGTAAAATATTACCTTTATAAAATGAATATGAATATCTTTTTTTATAATACTAAAATAAAATGATTTTTAAAAAGTCTCGATGTAACGAATTTTTCGATTTAACGAAAGGGCCTGACAATATATCGTTCGTTAAATCGGGATTTGCCTGTATATGAAAAGAGCGCGTTTTTGACACGGCCATTTATCTGGCGACGTGTGTTGCTATTGCGATAAATTGGTTCTGCAGGACAAACAAAGTTTTTATATAAGGATTAAGTTCATATTTGCGAAAATTATACATATTTTAGAATTTTTCCAATTTTTTTTTTTCAGAATGACATTTGATAAATATGGATGAAGACGGAAAAGTAAGCCAGGCGGCTGAAAATGTGAGTAGCACTTATAGTCCTGATACAGCGCAATTTTGCTTTCGTCAACTCTATTTCGGTAGTTTTTATGTCAAAGATGCTCCTCGGTCTGGAAGGCCCATTGTCAAAAATATCGATAATATAATGAAAATTGTAAATTCCCATCATCATGTAAATACTGTTCTGATTGTCCGGGACCGTGAGGGTTCACTTGAATAAGGCTGGATACTTATGTATACACAGGTGTAATAAAAAAAAATCTCATAGACCGAACTTCCATTTGCAAGTCACTGCCGAATCGCAACAACATCAACCCATTTCTGAACCAGATGGTGACTGGTAATGTGGCGGTGACGGCAACATGAAGGGAAAACGGATGTGATCGAACTGCGATGAACTTGCTGTGTGTTTGATGGGATTGGCAGGAAATTATCTATTATGAGCTGCTATCCTACGGCAAAACTCTTAATTCATACCTGTTCTGTCCAACTGGATCGTCTGAAGGAAGCAACCGCGCAAAAGTGACCAGCTTTACCCAATAGGAGATGAATTGTGTACTTTCTGAACACTGCCAGGCTCCAGAGCTTCTGTTAAGCCTGGCGTTGTTCAGATGGAACACCAAGTGATTAGCGCGTCTTCCTGTTTAAGACGAATAATTTTGCCGGTGAAAAATTCGCCAGAAGAGAATTCATCTCGGCTGTTTAGTTTTTTGTCAATAATAACAATAGTTTTTCTCAGCGTGGGGCATAATGGAATTACTGCAACAAATTCTGTTTGACCTAAACCAGATCGCTCTAATATGCTAAATAAAGCTTTCAATGTGATGCAAAAGTGATGGGTAACATATTTGTGTCCGCCGTTATTGAATAATATCAAAATAAATATTTGCCGTTTTTGAAACTGCAATCACTTGGCTATGGGCTATCTTTGGCACTATGGGTCGCAGTCTATGGTGTTGGGCACATGAGCTTATATAAACTTTGCGCCTTTTCAGTTTTTGATATTGCTGAATTTCTTGGAAAAATATTTTCAAAATTTAACTCATATCGTAGATCTATATCGAGCCACGATTGACCACAAAATAATTGGGGTTATAAGGGTAGTTATCGTTGAATGGAGACAATTCAGGGTTATTAGTGAGCGTTATATGAATGAACATGTTGACTACATTTTAAAATTAACAATGTTTGGTAGCTACAGTTGATAATTTTCGTTCAGCATATGTTCGGAATAATGACTGAACTTTGTTAACCTTAAAGAGGTACAAAACATTTGATACAAAACATTGAAGCAGTTTGTGGTAGAGTTGCTGAGAGCCCACGTATATCGATTCGGTGACTCGGTCACAAATTGAATATTTCGAGAAGCTCCGCGAGAAGCACCGCGTTTGCATTCTCGTGTTTACAAAGTTCAATTGTTTCAACAACTGTAAAAAAGGCACTGAAAAATCGCCAAAGTGTAATTAATTTTTATTTGAGTCAATGAAGGAGTGCCTGCCTTTTGAGTTTTAATTTACAGGGTGGCGCGCCAACTGCAATACAATGAGAAATTCAAATAACTTTTTTTTAATCAATGTATTTCATTTATTTTTTTTATTGTATAGAAAATTCAATTTTATTTTGCTCATTCACGCATATGCGACATTTGATCAGAAAATTATAATTTGCGGCCTAAAGGGTTGAAGCCGGGATCGCCTCAATTATTGTTTTTATAGATTATTTCAATGCAGTTAAATTCCTTGGTTTTATTTTGCACATAATCCCATAAAAAAAGTCTGGTGCAATCAGGTCAGGTGAGTTTGGTGGCCAGTAGAAAGTGCAGTTTCTGGGTAAAAAAAACTCCTTCAACATCTGTTGAACATCGGTCCTCATTGATAGTTGACAGTAGCACGATTCGTACGCCAATCGGTATTATTTCATGTCAATCCAGACCATGCCTACGTTGTATGTGATCCATGCGAGAGGGTTTATTTTGAATCCCTTTTTTTTAGTAAATACAAGAATTCAATCGGCAAAATCGGGGTCAACTTACCGAAAATTCGATGCTGTAACAAGTCGTTCGGCTTCAATTTTTAGAGGCCTAGAAACATTTTGGTTGTACGAACAGTGTTTCCAATTTCGATTTTTCTGTCAAAATGTAGCGTTTTTAGAAATTGTTTTTGGTATTAAACTTTTTTCTAGCATGATACGTTTCTAAGATTTTTTTTGGTTTATCTTTTCTTTTTGTGTGAAAAGTGCTACAGTGACATTCAACTTAAACGAAAACGATAAAAATTCGTCGTGGTCGAACGTGGACTGCCTTTGAATATGGCTTTCAAATCACCATTTACTGTAGATTTTTGGCATAATTTAGACAATTTTGGTTTAGGAGATAGTATTTAAATCAATGATGAACTTTTCATGCAATGCAATATTGCTTCTGATGGGTAGAAAATATCCGATAAATATCTGATTCAATTCAGATAATAAAATGTATGCGAATGTAATTCTTGCTATGCCAGAAATATAATATTAACATATTATTTGGATTTTTAAACATATTAACTGAAGTAAATAACTTGTTAACCAAAAATTACGCTTTCTAATTCTGAAAACTGTTGAATACTAAATAGAATAGTGAAAAATATTGTTTAAAATTCTATCGTAAAAAGGAAGGAAATGTTGATGACTGGATGAAGATTATACTTTTTTGCATTTTCTACGAATTCTTCAATCAAATTTTTATAATTCATATATATATAATCCCACAAGAATTTTTAGTATTAGTAAAGATCTCATCTGCTTATAAAACGCAATAAAAGCTGATAAACATGAGTTCAAACTACATCAGTTTTGTTAAAAAAAGTTGGTCGTTTATCTGGATTTCTTTGTAGCTTTTTTGGGAAAATTTTCGCCTTTTTTATTAAAAAAAAACACACACACACACATAAAGGTATGATTTTATAATGCTCGGACCTTGTCATTATACACGAAATACAATGTCATTTAAATTGCCGCCTCTGGAATTGTTGTAGAGTTGGATCCTTTTGAGGTAGTTTTCGAAAAAATACGGCCCAATGATACCTCCAGACCACAATGAGCACCACATAGTCACTTTTTCCGGATGCAATGAGTTTTGAACGCTCAATTTTGGGTTCTCCGAACCCCATATGTGACAATTTTGCTTGTTGACGTAACTACTGAGAGACAAAAGAGCTTCATCGCTAAAGAAAAATTTATTCGATTGAAAGCCCATGTTTGAATCACCACTTTTGTAGTAAGTTTTAACAATTTTTACGCGTTCCCTGTTGTTAAATGATCCATATTCGTAAATGACAGACCTTTCTCTGAATAAGTAACACCTCAGATGACAGGTATTCAATAGTTGACAGCCTTGCCAGAAACCACTAAATGTATAACCCGTTATATTGCGGAAAATCTTGATAACGCAAAGGAGTGGAAACATATAGTTCGTTCTTTACTTCCCAACGGACACGTTTTTGAAACATATATATATTTTTGTAAAGAGTGCTATAAGTTTTGAATGATTTCGGTAGTATAAATTGAAATAAGAAGTATTTTCTGCACTTACAGACGCCGTAGTTTTATGAATTTGTCATAAAGTATAAAGTAAAGGCAGTACGACAGCCATTATTAATTTAGTTATTAAGCTATAATTTTTAATTTATTACTTCTAACATGCATATACATCATGTATGACAAGATGAACTTGAAAATAGTTTTTGAACCAGTCCTAATATCCAAGATTTAAATACATCCGGCAACAACATTTCGATGCAAAATGTATCGCATTTACATCCTCAATCGCCTAAAGAGCTTCCTAAGATCCAGCATTTTTAAAACACAATCATTATTATTATACGATCTATGTATGTAAGACCGTTGCCAAGATGTCACAGTAGCAAATTATGATAGGACATAATCAATTTTCGATTCTGTTCAAGAATTTTTCATTTTTATTCGGTTGAAAGAAAACCATTTTTACCACATTTTTGTATTATAATTTTTCAAAAATTGGTTAATCGAAGCGAAAAAACTGAATAAATCGAGTATTCAAAAATGATATTCAGATAAAACCGGAATAAAGGTTCGAACTAAAAAAACGGGTTTCCAGATTTTCGATTTTGTAGGCTCTATTACTGATCAAATACAACGAAGAGAAGTTGGTTAATGGATTACAGAATAACAATTGAATAGTGTTTTTTTTTGAGCTAAAACACTTTCAGAGATGAGGCTAATTTTTATACTGACGGTTTCGTTAATCTTCAAAATTGTCACATCCGGGGCTCAGAAAATTCACAAGTGATTGTTGAGACATATTGACATATTGTGACCTGGATGCATGTCAGAAGGACAGTCAGCGGTTCTGACGTACATCTTAGAGATTTTTGCCGATTTTATAGGGACCTTTGACTATTTGGAAGGGGGTCCCGTTCTAAATAAGTCAAGAGAAATCGACTGTCGGGAGATTAGGCTCTGAGGAAGTTACTTTCGGACAGAAAAGCTTGTGTTGTGGGTGCTGGTGGGAGGTCTCGATATGGGCCGTGTATATGGAACTTCATGATGGATTCATTACCGGGGCTGCTTGCAGAAGCCTGTACGGTCAGTGCTTACGCCTGCTTATTATGGTTGAACGACAATCCCAGGCTCAGATTGAGCAGCGGGCTTCAGCTCTGATGAGTATGTCCTCAAATTGGAGTTAGCAAGTGGGTGTTGCAGCCTCTGCAGACAAGACTGTGACAATGTTGCTGAAGGGGAACCTTTCTGCTAGTAGACGGTCTACTATTAGATACGTTGACAGTAGCATACGATACGTGACGGAAGTTCGGTATTTAGGGATAACTGTAGGGGAGAGAATGAATTTCATCCCTCATATTAGAGAATTGGATAGGAAGCTGACATGTGCCGTTGGCAGGGTGAGGCGCAGATTTTGGGCTTTGCAGGCGTGCTGTTCGTATTGTTTACCGTGGCCTATTTGTTGCCTGTGTAATATATGAGTCGTCGGTGTGGTACGAAGCAGTTACGACCTCTGTGGGATGTCGTTTGATACAGTCATGCCAACGGGTAATACTGATTGGTTGTATGCCTGTGTGTAGAACGGTTTTTACGGATGCCCTACAGGTTTTGATGGGAGCTTCACCTCTTGACTTGAAAATTCTGCGTTTAGCAGTTGACTTCTGGGTGAAGAGAGAATGCTCGGTGGCTGATAAATACCTTGTAAAGGATATACAGGCCATAAATAACCTAAGTAGGGCAGAACGTAGGTCAGTTTTGGGGGAGTGTGTGACAACCAGATGGAAATCCAGATGGGATCAGTCGCACAAGGGTAGAACCGTTTACTTCGTCGGTGGAAACTTCAGTCTGGGCTTCATATTGACGGGGCATCGTTCTTTGAACGAGTTTCTGTTCAAAAGAGGTCTGGCTGAGAATAGTTCTTGTGACTGTTGGCATCAGATAGAAGATTGGAAGCATGTTTTATGCGACTGTCTTCTGTATGATGATATCAGGGACTTGGACGCATTGGCGATTGTGAGGGTTGGGGACAATTGGGAGGTGATGAGCATGTTGTCTTCATCAAACAGGCTGACCGAAGCACGGCACTTGGCAGGCAGATTGTTTGCAAGGGGGAGGAGAGAGCGTTAGGTTAGTTAGCTTTCGTTTTGTTTGCTGTTAAAGGTTAGGGGTTGTATTGTGGAGATGCACTTCCATATGTATTGTACAATGTACGCTGCATGTGAATGTGTGTTGCAGCAACGTCCCTATTTTCTGTATGCACTTGCATAGTACAAGGGCATGTAGCTGCGACCTGTTTTCTTTTCTGGTTGCCTGATCGTGGCGTAGGATCCCTTTTGGGAGCATTATGCTGGCTGTGGTTAACAGAACATGTGTTGTCAGTGATCTTTCATTACATCAAGTTCTCCTAAAGGTAATGCGGAAACTTGGAAAACACTGTTCTTCGTTGATTAGGTTAAGGTGTCCAGATAGGCCTCACTCCTTACCGGGAGGAAGTTTACTTCATACCAGTAACTTCAAAAGTACTTTGGCTGAGAGAGAAAGCAAGCTTCAAAGAATATTTGCAGGGGGATATACTTCTTATATCAAAAATGCTTCGACTAATCCTTCCGGGATTAGTCTGAGTTCCCCAATGGGGCGCTGACTGTCGTAAATGCAAATACAAACAGTCCCATGTGTGATGGCACACCGTGAGTAAGGCAAGATTCACGTTAAATTACCACAATTGATTGACATATTGTGGATCACCGTTTGGAGTGGACTTTCCGCTGAGAACGTGACGAAAAGTCGGCTGTCCAGCCCGCAAAGTTAATGGTGCTTTCCGTCGCAAAATATGAATGTAAACAACAAACTGAGTCATACAGCTCGCAAAACAATTGAATTATTATATGAATCATTTCTTTTGTAACCTGTGTTGTAGAGGAATACTGGGAACACGCTAATGTTTAATTTATTATTAACAATTTTTTGTTCGCTGTGGTTATTTATTAAATATCGAGCTGGAGCCAGTCATTGTATTATAGCTTATTTTATTTCATTATTAAATATTTTATCCTTCGTCGAAGAATATGTTGCCCAAGAAAATATATGTCCTCCGAAGAGGAATAGAATGCAAATACTGGCCAGAAGCTTGGCATTTAACAAATAACAATAGGTCTTAAAAATTTGGGAAATATAGTACATACATATATGTGACGACAACATATCAAATTAAGTATGAAGCGTTTGTAATCGAAATTAAACTTCCCAAATGAACTGACATTTAATTCAAATATAATGATTATCTATCAGCCAAATTAAAAAATTTTATTTATTCATATCAACAACTTGCACAAAACTATAAAATAATGGTCTATCTATCTTCTATCTTCTTCTCTTATCTCTTATCTCTTATCTCTTATCTCTTATCTATCAATATATATAAAAATCAATTGCTGTGCGTTAGTCTCGCTAAAGCTCGAGAACGGTTGGACCGATTTGGCTCATTTTGGTCTTTAATTATTGGTAGAGTATTCCGGAAGATTTAAAAGGTTTTATTTGAAGTGATAGATGGCGTTGGAGATGAGATTTTTGCAATTAATTTTTTTTACCACATTAACATTTTGAAGGCAAAACAACGTTTGCCGGGTCAGCTAGTAGTAAATAAAAATAAATAAATAAAAATAATAATATTCTTGGTTTCATATCTTCTAATCGGCTGTACACGTTGAGCGTTTGCTAAAATAGAGTCTCGGAATGAAATCGGAGCACATTGCCACACCCACACCCAAATTGACCAATTTTTCGAAATTCTATCAATCCTCTGTAAATTCTAATTTGTCGGCTATAGTAACCGCCGGAATGACCAAGTCCTCCCTGGTACCTCACATACAAATTACACTGTTTAACTTATATATCTACACATTCGTATCATTCATTCTATTGCACTCCTCTTGTGATCCTACACATACAAATTGGTCGATTTGACAAAATGAATGTGAGAACGTGTGGACACAATCGCTCATTTGTATAAATTAAAAAAAATTCTGCTTTTTGGTTGAAAGCGTTCTTTATTTATCAGATGCAAATACAAACTGAACTAAAACACATGGTTTTGCTTAATCAGCTTTATCTTGATTATAATTGGTGAGAATGCAAAGGTAATCATAAATGGTCCAAAAAACTGGTAAGCACAATTTGCAGCTGACACCAATTGCCAGTGTTAAACATAAATGTCGTTAACTTATAGGAGACACCTCTGAGGGAACGGTTAATCGGTTGATGTTTTCACATTCTACCAAGCATTATAACTCAAGTTCATGTATTCTACGAATGGCAATTTGAGTCGACATAGCCCATTAACAATCTCCGTCTACGGTCTAGTAAAATGCCAATGTAAAATGTTTCGTAAAGATTTGTCTGCAAAGTATTAATTAATCATTTGAAATAATGAATTATTTAGCTTATAAAGTAAATTTGACATCTAATGTGGTGTTATGTGTGATATACAATTTTTCGATATGAGCTTCTTATTCAGCAGGTACATTTCGTACAAAAAATATTTTGCTCTTTGGTCAAAAATGTAAATCAGTTTCAGCACATAAGTGAAGCTACTTCCACTTCAGCTACAATTTTTTTCGCATCGGTTAAAGTGTAATAGTGACATTATCTGTTTACTGTGAATGGAATAATGTCGCGGAAAAGGAATAAATTCAGTCAAGTGAACTGACTGGCATAAAGTCGCTTTCAGGAGCGGCGTGGTAAATCGCTCGGTTCTTATTCAGTACTACTTGATAGCAAAAACTCTTTATACCAATCGGCATAATATTCATCAAAATTACTGGTGCAGTAGTTGTTTCTATTTGACTGAAACACCTTTGATTTTAACATTGGCTTGACATAGGAGCCGAGTACTTGAATCTTGACAACTTTTCAGTACTAATAATGTAGTATGGTTATGCAGTTCTAAAATTACATTTTCGGATACATTTCTCAAAAATATATATATTTTCTTAATTTATGTGGTTACACAGTGAAGATTAATGTTTTAAGAGTAAGTTGAGCGTAATAGTTTACCGATACATGTCTAATTGGTTAAACTATTACATTAAATTATAATAAATTTAGACAAACGGAATATCTAAATATTGGGTGTCAATTGTTTTTTTTAATTAAACATTATATTGAAAATTCATGCCGCAAAACTTTTGTATTGCTAATATAATGACATTTGAAATTGAAGATAAGGAAAGAAAATATTTATTATTACTACTTTGAAGTAGAATATAACTACATTATTGTAAGCAGTCTGAAAGCACTTCTGCTGGGAATATCTTTTCTTTCTTTTTCTCTTTTGGAGTTTTTCCAATATATTTTTTGCCTGCTTCATCTTTCTAAAGAATTCTACCTAAAGAATTCCAAAGAATTCTACCTACTCGTCCTCAGAGTTACGTCGTTTAATAGTTTAATATTGCTAACTATATTGAGTAGCATCTAGCACAGTTGGGTTGAATGTGGGAGGTACCAGGAAGAGTGTGACTATCTGAACGATTTTACAAATTTTAGCAGACTCTACAAAGCAATAACATGGACAAAGATGTACATTTATGGAGCCTGACAGTTAGAAATCAGAAAAAAAGATTGAATTCGTCAAAATGGTTACATTGTGTGGAGGTACCAGAAGGAGAAAAGCAATGCGGTCTATTTTCTTTCGAAGAACTGGGTTTATGAGGTAGTTATTCAGCATTTTTTCACGTTTTGTCTAGCGCTATAAGGGAATACAACACAAACAACAAAAATTTGGGCTATGCAGGATTACAGAGTAAACATTTAATTTAAATCTAAATTGGTAGATGGCTGGTAGTAGAAGGAGTGGGTTGACATGATCCATTTCTAATCCCCGGCTACTATCTAGCAAGTTATTAAACAGTTCCATGTTCTAACAAACGGACATAGCTCAACCGACTGAATAAGCCGTGAAACATATTTGTTCAAAAGATTTTGTTACTTTAAGCCGCTCTTTTTTGGTTGAGACATTTTTTATTTTATTTTATTACGGTTTAGAAAATCACAAAACAAATGAAACCGTTTATTCAATTTGAATATCTATACAAGAATAAAAACCTTGTTGTCAATGTAGAAAGACAACCAGGTGTTTGAAAATTGTAAAAACAGAGGTAACTTGATGAACATAGAAAATATTAAAACAAATATATATGTTTCAAGTAGTTGACTACAATATCTCCTTTTCTGTAATAAACTTCAAAATCCTTTATCCATCTGGTCTGGTAGGTGTAGCACCGATGGTTAGAGTTGTTATATCTGCATTCTACCTCAGCAAAATAAGGTTCATTTTCTATTGAATCGGAATCCATCTCATTTGCTTGTTCCACATCTTGATCGGGTTCCATTTGTTCAGTTATTGAATTGGTTGGTGAGACTTCCATTTGCTTTGGTATTTGGAACATTTCTATCAAAATGTGAGTAGAGTTGGCATCGCCCACGTGCCCATCAAATCTGATTGATTTGCATTGGACCGTATTAACTTTTTATTTTACCTTCAAACACTAAGATATTGTAATTAATATTTCCCATACGTTCTATGATCAAGCCAGGTACCCAACTATATTTGTGCATATACCTCTTCTTCCGGTACGAAACATTTAGGTTTTGCTCCATGCTTCTTATTAAATGTAGTATCCTGCTTCACATTTTGTTCTTTTGGTATACTGTCGACTTTCGGCTTCAGTAGATCCAATGTCGTTTTGATTCTTCGGTTAAGGAACAATTCTGCTGGCTATTTGCATTAAAATTTTGGAGTAGATCTAGATGTCTGCAAGAATGTTTCCAAGTTTTCCTTTCTTGTTCCTTCGTTTTTAGGTTTAGCCAATTCTCACTTCAAACGAACGTTCAGCTTGGCCGTTAGATTGCGGATGGTATGAAGTTGTTCTAAGTTGAATGATTCCTCCATCCGTTACAAACTTATGAAATTGCGCACTTATTAACTGAGTACCGGTGTCAGATACAATGATATCTGGATTACTTTATCTTGTGAACATTTCAGTTAGTCTTGAGTTTATAGTTGATGATGATATGTTGCAGATTCCAATAATTTCTAGCCATTTCGAAAAGGCTAGACGAAATAGGATAAGCCGTTGCATGGTCCTGCTATATCAATATGGATGCGTTCCATTGGTGCAATCGACAAAGGCCAAGATTGTAATGAATGCTTGATTGGTGCAGGTGCTGTAATCGCACATTGCTAACAACCGCGAACATAATTCACTGTCTCTTCATCGATTCCAGGCTCATCTCATCTCATCTGGATCTCATCTCATCTCATCTGGATCTAGATCTGGATCAGTTTTGCCTTTCCATCCATTTTTTAATGAATTCATGACCTCTTGTAATGATTTACAGTTGTCTGCTGCATTCCTTACCATGTTAAATGTAGCTGGAAGATTTTTGATGTGATCGTTCAAACTGATTTACAATGTTCCTCCAGTGTTGCATATGCAATTACGACTTTTTTATCTGGTTGTAGATTTGTGTTGATTAATTTTGACAAGATACCAACGTTGTAGTCAATTCGCTGCATAGCTGGTATTCCAGCTTTACTTCCGAAAATTGCTAATAACGGTTTGTCGTCTCTTCATAAAATAAAAATTTGTCCATATTTATATCGATGAAATTTCCTGACTACAAAATTAACTTTCTTTTTCTGTCTGAGAGTAATTTTTCCCGGCTGATGTCAATGTTCGCGAAGCATGAGCTATAACCTTCTCTGTTTTGTCTGGGAATATGTGGCATATGAACGCACCATCTGATGTGATTTTTATTGGCAAGTCTGGGTTATAGTGAGTTAATAGTAAATCTGAATTTAAAATTTCTTTGAACTGGGGAAACGATTTCTGGCATGCAGCCGACCACTTATATTTTGTATTACTTCTGAAAAGTGGTGCTCTAAGACTGCTGATTTGAGAAATGTATTTTCCATAATAGTCAAGCTCAAGCTTCTTCGCAGAAAAACAATATTGAAACCTCAATCGAATCCCTCATAAGAACTATGAATAATTTCATGACAAATATGTAGGGAATTGTGCAAGAAATGTTACGAAACCACAGTACGCTCATTCAAGTTTTATTAACCAGAAAATGAACTCTATAAGAATTTGTTACTCGAATGCCAACGGACTCACCCAATATAAGAATGAAGTAGAGTATTTCTTGAGATTCCGAGATATTGACATTCTCTTAGTCTCTGAAACTCATTTGGGTCATGGAACGATAGGACAAGTACACCGTATAGTAACCCAGATCAGAAAAACATTCGAAGATCGGAAATATTGCTCAGCTCTCTTTGTAGACATCTCCCAAGCCTTTGATAAAGTGTGGCATGAAGGCCTTATTCACAAAATAGTCTCTTTTCTACCGACAAATACCCACAAGCTGCTGGAGAGCTATCTAAATGATCGATCTTTTGTAGCAAAATCTAACGGCTCTGTTTCAACTCAAAGAAAAGTTTAAACAGGAGTTCCACAAGGCAGTATACTAGGCCCTATTCTATATACCATCTACACCTCTGACATGTCTGTAATTCAAACTTCAACCTTCGCAGATGACACTGCTTTCATGAGCATTTGCACTTGCCCATTAATGGCTTCTAGACAACTGCATTCTCATATACATACATTAGAATCTTGGCTCGAATAGTGGAAGATAAATGTAAATGCCACTAAGAGTGTACAGGTTACATTCTCTCTTAGACAGAACAATTGCCCAGCCCTCACTATTCACGGTAGTACCATAACCGTTCATAACCATGTAAAATATTTGGGTATTCACCTTGATCGACGTCTCACCTGGAAAAATCACATTGACTCAAATATCATAAAATTGAAATTAAAAATGGCTCAACTCCACTGGCTTATTGGCTCCCAGTCTACTCTCAGTTTGGAAAATAAAATCACCATTTACAAAACCATATTGAAGCCAATATGGACATACGGCATCCAATTGTGGGGAACGGCATCGGCTTCTAACATAAAGAAGCTACAGAGAAGACAATCAAGAATACTGCGCCAAATTTGTGGTGCCCCATGGTATATTAGGAATGATAACATACACAAGGATTTAAATATTCCTTATATTTCCGAGGAAATATGAAAATTAAGCAGGTCATATGTATCAAAGTTGTCCTTCCACTCAAACCCATTCGCTCAAAACCTTCAACATTTTCCTAGTCATGTACGGCTAAGAAGAAAGGACACGCTAGACTTGGTCCGGTGATAAAAAGTTCGGCTCACCAAAAATAAAATCCGGCAATGGCAGGATACTTTAGTTTAAGATAGGATTAAGATTTGAATACCTATTGTAAATTTCAAAAGTAAGATTCTATAAAGAAAATGAATGAATGGAAAAAAATAATAGTTTATGAATCCCAGAAAAGATCTTAATTCCGATGTGTCTTTTGGAGCAGACAGCTCTAAAATAGCTTTCATTTTGCCTGGATCTGAATGTAATCCTTTTTGAAGTATGATATTCCCAAGGTAAAAGAATTCCTTGACGAAAAACTTGAATTTTTCGGATTTAATATAAAAATTGATTTTACGTAGCCGCTGAAGCGCTTTATTGACATATTTAATATGTTCCTCCACTGTAGAATTACAAATAATTATATCATCAATCTACGCTGCAGTGTCTTCGATTCCACTGAGCGTAGTGTCTATTATTTGTTGAAATGCACCAGGAGCGCCTTTGATACCGGGTGCTAGATAATTGAATTTATAAAGTCATTTGTGAGTATTGATAGTTAGAAGTGCTGCTGAATCGTACGTCATTTCTGTTTGTAAATATGCATCCTCCAAATCAATTTGTGTGAAAAGCAGCTGTTTGCCAACTTTGCATACAGATCTTATGGCTTATGCAGTGGATACTTGTGCAGTTCAAAATTATTGGAGCCGAACTTTTCCGTCTGGTTTCTTTACAGCAACAATGGGCGCTGCCTATTCAGAAAAATCTACAAGTGAAATTATTATCAAAGATTCCAAGGATTTCATCCTCTATTAGCGGAAGCGACCGGTATTTTTGCTCGGAAAATTGGTTTGGTTTCATTCTTGAGATGTAGCTAAACTTTTACTTTGAAACATGTTACTGGTGTCTTAAAAAATTTCCGAGTAATCTGCCTTGAACTTGGCCATAATATCTGCAGTAAAATTTGCTTGCTTGATTTTACAGCACGGTGTCCAATGGTTGATACCACAGCTTAAATATGTCACACCAATCTGTACCAAATATTTTTAAAGTATCAATTTCTGCTACAGAGAGACTACAATTCTTAAGTTTGATTCTGTTGTTGGATGCACTTGTGACATATCGGTTCTTGAACTATTTAGATTAGAATGGGTCGAAAAAAGTTAAGCTCGTCACACCCCACGACTACAGATTAGTCAAAGACGTTTTCAAAGAAGTAAATTTGTTTTTCTACGCCTCTAAATATCAACTTTACTTTGGTTAAATATGCGTATAAGAGGCTGAATCTCAGTAAATCCTAATACATAAATATTTAAATATTTTAACAAATAATAAAAATAATAAAATCAATCATCGCCATTGCATTTTTAACTCAAAACGATCCGGTTGATAAGCTACTTCCGTGCTATAATGGTATTGAAATTCCAGCTAGAAACAAAAAAGAAGATAAAAAAACTAGATTTTATTTTGAGTATACTAAAATTTTAAAAAGTTTAGGTACTAATAAGTGGGTGCCACCGTGATTCACAGCCTTATCTGAAATGAAGCCGTAAATAGACATTTATAGTTGTTGAGAGCTCTGATTTCTTATTGCTTATGTGAATTAAGTGAACTATTAAATGGCAATGATTATTTGATCATTCAATACATGACCATAATTGACCATATTATTCTATTTTTAAAAGGTTGGGATTGAGTGATGCCTCTCGTAACCGCGAAAGGGCGACTAAGAATTATGCTATATTAAAAATGCTGAAATATTTTACAAATGTCCAGCAATTGTTCAGTGCTCAATGGTGATTTTATGAAGGGACTGGTCAAAATGGAATTGGAACGTGGAAGCTCCGTGGAAGTGGGCAGTTTGCTTTGTTACGAAAATGGAAAGATAAGAGTAATTCTAGTAAATGATCAATATGTTAACAAACTTTGTCACTTCAGTGACTCGAAAAATAGTTTTCTTAACACAATCCAGCTTTAAAGCATAGGTTTAGCACCAATTCTGCATTTGTACATTGCCATGAGCCCGATTCAACCCTCATCCATGCTACGACTATATATATAGTTATCCATATTTCATTTTCAAATAAAGTTAAATAAAACACACATAAAGCTATGAGTTCGATAAAACTTTTATTTTAGTATAATGCTTGGATCTTGACATTATATACGAAATACAATGCCATTTAAATGACCGCCTCTGGATTGGTTGCAGCAGTGGATCCTTTTCAGGTTGTTTTCGAAAAAATACGGCCCAATAAGACCTCCAGACCGTAATGCGCACTTAACAGTCACTTTTTCCAGATTCAATGGCTTTTTCACAATCACTTCTGGGTTATCCGAGCCCCATATGCGAAAATTTTGTTATTCATGTAACCACCGAGTGAGGAATGAGCTTCATCGCTGAAGAAAGTTTTGTTCGAAAAATCAGCATTGAAAGCTTGTTGCTGTAGCTGGTCAGCTGGTTTTAATTGTTGCGTGAGTTAGGCTCTATATGAATGGAGATACAAATCCAAATGCAAAATACGCCATAATTGGCCTAAGATGGGCACAATTGCTAAGAATGCGACATTTTCGGCAGTGCTACATTGTGATGATGCATTGTCCTGGCCACATCTGCAACGCCTCCAGACCCTTTAAATTTCTTTATAGTCTTGCCAAATTCTTGCCCAGTAGGCTGATTATGATGACCGTAATCACCCCGCAATTCACGAAAAGTGCCCACATTTAAAGTTTTAACTATTTTTACGCGTTCTTCGGTAGTTAAACGAGCCATATTCGTAAATGGCAATCCTTTCACTAAATAAATAACACTTCAAATGACAGGTATTTAACAGCAGCCTTGCCAGACCGGCGGTTTCGAAACTACTAAGCGGGTAACCCTATATAATCACTGTCAAATTTTCTATTAATCGATATAGGTTTACTAGAGTTATTGTGTCCATAAGTCAGACTACCATACAAGGTGGACGAATATGGCTTAGTCATTTTAGGAATTCTTAAAATGAATTTCGTCTTAAACAATGTTTGAAATTTTACAATTCAAATAATGTTGGTTCTGGATTAACCAGTCTTTCCGTCTTTCCTCACAGTATGTCTTTTTTACCCAACACTATGAGAATTTGGCAGCAACAAGAGACCCTTCCAAATATTACGTATATGTTCTTGATTGCTTTAAAAACCAATGTCCTGTTCGCCTTAATTCTGAGAAGGCATATGAAGTATGATAAGAGAGAGGTTATTACATGTATATTTATCTTGCGATGAGTCGGTTTAACATCCTCTACACTACATGCGCTTGTGGCATAGGTGAAATCGGCTCATTAGGTGGAAACTTGCCCATACAAGGACTGAATAAACCTTTGGAATAATGATCATTATTACGCCATTTATTCCCTAATTAAGAACTCTGTATTGTGGCTAGTAATAGATACTGAAATATATACTTTTTAAAGAGGCTTCCTATTCGTTGAAACAATTTGATTCAGTATTTCCGATATTTTCTGCTTTTTCTAGGATTTGTTTCTTAGAAATCTTCAATATACTGTAGTATTTGATGAGTGTTTGGATGAACTACTCCTAAGTATTGATACGTACTTGTTATGAACGACCCTATCGGCGGGCCTAGTTATTGATTAATACCGCAATAATTGGTGATGAGTATATTATCTTCTACGAACCAGCCCAATATTGTTTCTGTCCACTTTTTAAAATAAATGTTGAATTATTTTCAACTTATATCTCTTACCCTTTGATCTCAAAAGTTTGATTGAAATTTATATAGCAAGTTTGAATAATATTGCAAGGTACAGGGTGGCACAGCAGTTGCAATATTATAAGGAATTCAAATAATTTTTTCTTTAGTTATTGTATTTCATTTATTTTGTTTTTATTGTATAGAAAATTGGTTTTGAACGTAGAACATAAACGGCCTTCATGCTCATTCACGCATATGCGACACCTGACCGGAAGGTTATTCATTGCGGGATCGCCTCAATTATTGTTGTAATGGACTGCTTCAATTCACTCAAATTCCTTGGTTTCGTTTTGTACACCCTTGCCTGACATAACCCCATAAAAATAAGTCTGGTGCAGTCAGGTCAGGTGACCTTTGGGGCCAGAGGAAAGTGGAAAATAAAGTTTCTGGAAATTTTTTGGAAATGTTCGTTGGAGCTCCGCCATAACCTCTGGTCTGGCTATGGTTCATCTTGCTCGAACCAAATGCTGTTGAAACAGATACGTCTTCGGTGCAGTTCTGGGGGGAAAAACCCCTTCAACATCTTTAAATAACGGTCCCCATCGACATTGACATTGTATTTGTAGCACGTTTCGTGCCCCACCTGCATAGAAAAAATTCGCTATTCCGATAGATGGTTTTAATAATCTGTATCTGACGTCATATAATTGCTATCGGCTTAACCTAGATGGTGCGGGAAAGATATCATATCGTACTCAGGCAGTTTTATGTTTGCTTGACTCAAGATTGTTTGGGCGCGCATCAAAAATGGGCATTAGCAAAAAGGAAATACCCTATTTTTCTTTCAATAGGAGCGAAAAAATAAGTCAGGCTGGTGGAAATGTGATTCCGACAACGTCAAGCGAGGACGGTCGTGATCGAATCGCGGTGAGCCGGTGCAAACGGTGGCCAAACAAGCAGGAAATTATCTACAAGAGCTGCTTTTATTACCGCCAGACCTTTATATCTACATAAATCGATAGTGACTCGCCATAAGCTCCGGGGGCTTGATTGAGAGGTTTTTATGTATCTCTTTTATGTACTTTATAATCCAGACCTGGCATCAAATGGTTACTATCTGTTCCTGTCTATGGTAGATCTTTTTTCGGTGAAAAATTCGACTTAAGAGAAGCTTGTTAAAATTGGCTGTCACAGTTGTTTGCCAATAGGGACGAGGGTTTTTGCAACAGAGACATAATGGAATTACTTTTAAAATGGCAAATAGCTATCGGACAAAACGGTGCGTATCTGAAACAAATTGGATCACCCTAACTATGCTAAATAAAGCCTTTAATGTCATGCAAAAACAAGCGATTTATTTTTACTACACCCAATATTTGAAAAGTCTGCAATAACATAACGTAGTAGTCATTTGATAATATCTCTGTTATCGACGCACCGAAGAAACACGCTGCTGTTCAACACAAACTTCAGTTTTACTCATTTACCAAATACAGCTCGCGAGGAGACGTTCTTTTATTGGGAAGAACCTTAGCGACATTACCAAATTCTTTTGAATTGGTTTCCAACACTGAAATCGGAACAACTTATGATTGTATGCCGTAATATGTTCGATAATATTTTTGCCAAAAATATTTCTTTTTTATTACTATGACGTAAAAATGTAAGCTATTCCGACTTTAGTGTTGAAAAAAAAAATAGATTGGCGTGGCTACTTCAGAAATTTGCTTTTCCTCACCAAGAAAACATAGTACTAACTAGTGGAAAAATTTCAAGTCAGCACAGCACCAGCCTTATCATATCCACTTCTTCTATCGATTGGCGCTGCCTGCCATTGTAGACTATCGCTGATCAACCACATTTTACAGAGGCGCGACAGCTGTGCAGCAATACTAAACGTAGACAGACATAGCTTTAACTAGTTTGTCCGTTTCTGACTGCCAATAAAGCTACAATGTGAATTATTATCTTTCAAGTATGAAGCCGCATTGATTAGGTCCTATAAAAGCCAGGTATGCACGTTTTTAAATTTCTAATCTACTTTACGATTATTCTGGTTTTGTGTACAACTCTTTCGAAAAAAGTAGCTACGTTTAATTGAGTTTACTAACAAATCCACTGGCTGAGATCGCAGACATCGTGGCGATAGGGAAAGGCGATGTAATGTAATTCAAATACTAAATTCACCTAATATTAAATAATGTATTACTCCCAATGCTTATTTATGGTGATTACAAGTCCGAGGCTTCAAGAGCCTATATTAAGGTTAGATCATGATAAGTCACTTTAAATTTTTTCACCTTAGCTGTCATTTTTGTACTCGTGTTGATGACAAAGTTTGTACGTCATTATATTAATTAAAGTTATTGTTTTCCCTTCCCCACGAATTTAATTAAAAGCGATCGCTATCAGTGTCACATGTTGTCATCGATCCGAATTCAAGTCATCGCTCTTCAGACTAAAATTCCCCTTTTCTATTTCTTTACGACGTTTTTCAACTGATCGTAGAGATAAAACGCTGGACTAGAAGGGTACAGAAGATAGGATTGTTTTGCTATTTGGCTGTTGCTCGTAATCAAATCAATACAAGTAATTTTCAATTAAATTATAAAATACGAATAACTGCGCTAACAACAACAATTGAAAGTCAATGGGCGAACTTATCAACCGAATGAAGCTGATGTTTGCCACTAGAAGAACGATTAGTAATTTTGAAATTGTGACGTGATTATCTACGTCCGAGTAAATGTACGTCTATCCAAATGTAGCTGGACAAGTGGTTTATTTTGAGCTTGGATATTAGTTAAAAATACCTACCTCAGGTGTGACCACAAAGGAGAACATCAGTACAACATAGAATGATGTGTCAGTTTAGCATTTGGGTTATCTTTGAGGGGACCTTTCGTGGAAACATATTGAAAATTAATTGAATTCATTGATAAATTATTAAATTTAACTTCTTGCATACGGAATGAGTAATGAAATATATGAGTGTGTTCTACTACAAACCAATGCCCGTCAATACGTCAATAAATTGAATTAGTACAATTGAAAGTCAAATTCGTTTCATTAATTGCGTTGAGGTATCCTGAATTAAATTATGTAAAATGCCTACTTTTTGAAGAAAAATGTAAAGTTTTATAAAGCTGTTTTGAATAGCGATTCGAATATTTGTATAGAAAGCGACTACAAAAAATAACGAACGAAGAGCTTACGCATTCAACAGAAGCCAAAATGTGCAACAGACAAAAGAGGACAAAGGCAATACCAATGCAAACTGCACCTTAGCACTAAATTGGTTATGTTGCAAACTATGAAACTTAGCGTTAAGGAAAAATTCTGTGACATAGTTTTATTTATATTGATTATTCTCGCAATTACTTTAAAGTTGTGTGATTTATGTAATATAATAATATATCGTCTTTGAAGACGCTGGAAATAATCCCAGCGAAACATCGGATGCAAAAATAAAGGTATTACCTTTTTATTCAATTAAAAAGCAAATTGGCCTTTAAAGCCAACTCAACGTAATTTTAGGTGAAATTTGTTGCGGAAACAATGAAAAAACCCACCATAAGGGATGTTTTAAAAAAGATATATGAGCGAGAATAGATTTTGCTTCATTGTCCAAAAAATCGTGTACTGTTAAAAAAAACTTGAAAAATTAAATTCAACTTTCTAAAGACGGCCTTAATCCTTGTAATGTCAAGTTTTCTTTTACCGGGTCGTATTTGCAATTTTGAGACACTTGTGCGAATAAGTATATAAGCAAAGTATATCATTTATGAAGTCTCAGATGAGTATTTCAAGATTTTACAGATGAAATGGTAATCGTATAAAAACAATCATTGAGAAAAACAATCATTGTTGAAAATCGAAGGAAAGTTCTTTCATACGAATCAATAAAACAATTTTCTTTTGCTCTCCTAAACAGGGGCATTTTTTGAGATAGCTCTTTTTGAATATGTTTCCTTGAAATATTAACTAATTCTAATACAACTGCGCTGATATGTCCGTCCAACTATACCGATAAATACGTAGTTCCTGCCAAATACCACAGGTTGCCAGATAAACTTTTACAATTATTGCGCAACCAGGATTAAGCAACAATACTCTCTTTTGATCCACAACATCAATTAAGTATTTTAAAGTAGAAAATCTATATAAATTAGGTGCGCAAATAAGTTCTTGGTGTTTTTTTTATAAAAATTCAACTTTATTATGAAAAAGTGTTGATTCACTAAAAGTATTGCCCATTGCTAGTTAAGAATTTTTCCCATCTTTCTGCCAAAGCTCGAATTGCGTCACAGCAAATCTGTTCATCTTCTCAGGCTATCCACGAATCTATCTATTCCTTGATGTCGTCGTATGAGTGAAACTGCTGGTTAGCCAGACAGTGTGCCTTCGAACAGAATATGACGGATGACGTAAGACTTCCTATTTCAGCGTTTCCACGTAGGTTTTGACGGGCTTGGCCACTTGAGGTCGAGCGTTGTCATGTTGAAGAATCACATTTTCATGCCTCTCTGCGTATTATGAGCATATCTCGCGCAGAACTCTGCTTAATCGCATTAATTGAAGTCGATATCGATCCCTAGTGGTGGTTTCGCTTGGTTTTAACAGGACGTAATAAATTTCACCGACCAGGTCTCACCAAATACAGAGCATAACCTTCGCAGCGTGAACATTCGGCGGAGGCGACAACGTAGATGCATGACCGGGCACCCCCCATGACTATCTTTCCTTTGGATTGCTGTAATGAATCCATTTTTCATCACCCGTTACAATACAATGAAGAAAACCTTTCCTTTTTTGCCACTGAAATAGTTGTTCACAGGCGAAAAACGACGCTCAACGTCCCTTGGCTTCAGCTTATAAGGGACCCAGGTTTCTTGCTTTCGAATCATTCCCAATGATTATGCAATCGCATGGAAATGGTAATTCCTAACACTGAAGCAAGCTTTACCACCATTTGACGTGGAATCCCATTATGCAATGCCGTCAATTCAGTCTCTTCGAAGGTTTTTCGTCTTCCTTCACCGTCTTTAAAGCAACGGAACCAATCTCGACACGTTGTTTCGCTTAAAGCAGCATCTCTGTAAACGTTTTGAAGCTTTCGATGAGCTTCAGCCGCCGTTTTCTTCGATCGAAGGAAGAAAATCAATACTTCCCGCATATGACGATTATTTGGCACGAAATCATATATATCGACGTCAAAAGAAAACAACTATTGTGTCGAGCCGATATGTTTATCATATGCCTAAGCTTGACTCATAACATTTAGGTTATGGCAGAATCGACTAGCACAGCTTGCACCTAATATAAAATTGTTGCGTTACTGACCGCCTGATCACTGCCCAAATCAAACGACTGAAGCTAAAATCACGAAAATTTGAGGATACATGCCCCTTATTAAGTACATACGCGATAAGCATGAATTTTCCAAAATTTGTACTTTTAGGGGAAAGCAGGGTAATAAGGGATAAATATGGTACCGACGATAGCTAGAATTAACCACGTCCCCCTTCTAGAGAATAGAAGGGATTTCTTCAGGTCCATACTCTTAGCAATAAAAACAGGATAAAAATGACAACTCTGGTACCATCTCCCAGCTCAGGCGACTAGAGCTACAGCCTTTAAAATTGAATGAGATATATCCCTTCTAGAGTAGTAGGTAGTAGGAAGGAAGCAAAAGCAGGTGAAAATCGTCAAATTGAGTAAACTCATCCTGATCAAGCGACTAAAGAGAGAATCATAAAAATTGTTGTTGCCCAGGGTAGGCGATCCCTAAGGAAACAGGGTAGAAAAGGTCAAATGTGGATCAAACGGATCTAGTACCAAGAAAATTGTTGTCCCTCTTGTTCTTACAGACCAAACAGACAAACTCTTGCTTTAAGTAAAAAAGAGAGTAAAGAGGTTATAAAATAGCACCGCTGGACAGAATAAACAATTAAATTTATAAGAATGGAACTTCGTGCGCAGTGGGAATGAAATTTTGTGACATTTTTACTTTCAGGGGATAAAATTGAGATGACAGTATATGGAAATGGTACCATTATCCGCTACAAATGACAGAAGCTAGATTTGCAGATTTGTTCGAAATTCGGACTTTTGTAGAACAAAACGGGTAATACAGAAGGTTGAAGTCATATAAATAAGAATAGAAAAGGGATAAAAATAGTACCGTAGTTGATACTTAAGCTAAGGGGAGAAAATTCGTGCCATCGCCAAGAACAAGATTAAAATGGCAGATGAAAAAAAAACATTAAATTATTCGCTTGAATTTATCTGACAGGGTAGGCAAGGAATAAAAAAGGGATGCTTAGAAATTCTCTCTTTTAGGGAGCAAAATATGAGGAAATGGGACACAAATGATACCATCGGCCAATACAAGGGGCTGATGGTGGAATCAATAAAATTAATATAAACATTATTATTATGATACGAGCACAGGCGAGCTTAAAAGGTTTCTCCGATATCCGCACAGTTAAAAATGGCACCAAATTTATACACTGGACTGAAACAAACAGTTCAAGTTAAATCCAGCTTTGTTAAGCTGTGCACACGATAAACTGAAATTTTATTATATTCGTACTTTTTGGGTAAAAACGTTGAATGATGAGAACATGTATAAATATATCAGCGTTTCACGCAGTGTTAAGTATTTTGAAACTTGTGTTTTTAGAAAATACGCGAAGAAGACATCAGATTTAACAATTTAAGGATCACATTCTTTTTGCGAGCTATACGATCCATAACAACGAATTGTACTAAAATCGTCTTTTCAGGCAACGTTCCACGACGGGAGGCAACTAAAGTGCTGCAGTGATAATAAAGTAACCTTTGTTGTCCGAAATTGTAACCCCAATTTCCTATTCAAACCACTGAAGTCAAAATCGTGTTCAATAAATTGCAGAGGAATTAGACTTATAATCATATTTTATTTAAAATGTACATTCATGTATACGAAGTAGCAGACACTTACTAGTTGTATATGTTGAAGAAAAATAGTTTAAATTTCGTTTACATCTGAGAGTGTTTTTTCAAGCGATTCTTAATTTTTGCCACATAATATGTGTGCTTATTTTTGTGTTACCTTTTCCAAAAAGGGCACTTTTTGCCAAGGTTACTCCGCCTCCGGAAAAAATATTATTTCATGTTTCTAGATTCGACCGATTGAAAGAAACCCGTTAATCGACTGTTTGCACGTGTATCATCTTAAAGTTTGAATTTCTAAAAATGTTTTTAAAAGAAACATAACTTATTACTTATGTTGGCTACTGTCTCCACAGATCTTAAACATTTGTTAGTAGATATGGCGACACAGATCGTTTCCGTAAGCAAAATGTGCTGTAAATTGCGCTAGCCAATGACAAATGTATTCAGTTGTATGAAGTGAAGTTTGGTCAAAATCGGATAACCTTTAAAGGGTGTTGTAGCGCAAATAAATTCAAATTTAAAATTTTTGTAAAATTTCGTACTTTAAGAAAAAATCGGTTTGGTGAGAAGAAAATTATCCAATGGTTTGAATTTCAAGATCTATAGATTCATTACGTCCAAATTTTGCACCAAATTAGACACCATGAACTTATTAAGATATGTAAGATTTGGTCAAGAGTAGATCATCCAGTAGAGCGATGTGGTGTGACGAAATTTCGGGATCCATAGGAGGCACCATGATTGTAAAAAACTGAATTGGCACAACATTTAGGATCTGCCGCTAGTATTTTTAAACAATCTGGCTTTTAGAACAGAAATAAATAAATTTATAACAGAATAGTCAGAAACGTTTTAATGGTGCATGTTGCCATGTTGCCATAATAACATAACAAAATTGACTGCGACAGAGTGCAAATGGTTCATTTCTTTTCAAAGAAGCTTGGCGTGATTTTAAAGGGTTCACAAATTGTTAAAAATGAATATAAAGTTAGGACGACTTGACAATCACTCTTAGATGAACTTAAAAAAATATATATGTTGTCTCTATTATGGAATCAGAATCGATTAAATGATGTTTGCTTTTGTGAGATGTTAGAATTTGAACCATGCTAGAAAGAAATTTTTGTATTTGGTGAATGTTTTTCAAAAAGATTTACTTACATCTTCATTTATATATTCCGTAGTTCTATGTTTCCAATTTCTGTGGGAAATAAAAGAGGGAACGTGCTGATGTCTGACAAAAATTTCAAATATATTATTTATATACTATTACTAGCTGACCCGGCAAACGTTGTTTTGCCTTCAAAATGTTAATGTGGTAAAAAAAATTAATTGCAAAAATCTCATCTCCAACGCCATCTATCACTTCAAATAAAACCTTTTAAACCTTCCGGAATACTCTACCAATAATTTAAGACCAAAATGAGCCAAATCGGTCCGAGACTAACGCACAGCAATTGATTTTTATATATATAGATTTTTTGAGTAAAATTTGTCACTGCACTGGAAATATTTCTTATGGTTTGATTTCATTTTCTTCAAACATACAAGTGGCAATTTCTAAATATGAAAGAGTAGAAGAAACATACCCTAACCTTATGGGGTAATGGATTCTTTAATTATCAAATTATAATCAGCAAACTATGCTGCATTAGTATAAATTTCCCTTCATTTTCAGGAATTTTAATTTTTAAATTGTTAATTTAATTTGCCATTCCTGAAATATCTCCATAATTTCTCAGTAACCAGCTAACCAAAACGGGAAAAACGAGTAAAAGCAGTTATTCAAAAACGTAAATTTGGTAAAACCGGGTAATATATGGGTGTGGCGGCTTTCGACTTCGATTTGAATGCTCTAGCTGTGGCTTTTTGTGGGGTGTGCTCATAGTGATTGATGCTTTTACTAGGATATGAACGTTTTTCACCTTGCACACCCTCTAGCATACCTTAGCTGCAAACAGGTATTGATCCGAATATGTTATCAAATGATGTTTCCGATTTCTCAGGCAATAATCAGTAGATAATCAAGCTGCCTTGTACATATTGCGACTTGAAATTCGATTATAATCAATACTATGTTCCGCGCTGCAGCAAAAGTAACTAGGCTGATTTTTCTGTGTTCTCTATCAAAGATATTGCATTTTCTGATAGTTAGATGCTGTTGTCTTTTCTATTTTGGTACTGAAATTTCCCAGGATGTTGTCGCATATTTCGAGCGTTTTTTGCTGTCATTCGCAAACCGTATCTCCCTGTTGTTATGAGCTGTCTAAGACTGTAACCAGTTGTACCACTAGAAGTTCACATTTCAATTCAACGCTTTCGCCCTAATAGATATCACAGTTTTTGCGTCGAATACACACTTTTCCTATCAATCGCATCTTCTGGACATCTGTGGTGTCAACTTTGTGTTTATCAAGGGTATTTTCGAATCGAACAGAGGAATATTCCATCTGCATTCCTTGATAATGGTCTTTATGATGTTCGCGGTGGTCGTCAATATTTGGAAATTCCATTTCCTTCTTCTCTCTTATATTTTAATAATAATTTTTATTTAAGAATATCGGCTTATTTGATTACCACAAGACACATGTGTACGTTTGTGTATTAGTATTTACCAATATGTATTAGTAGTAGATAAATAACACTGGTCTACAAATTTGGAAAAAATTGACTGCAGAAACGAAGCATGTTTTTTAACTAATCTGTGTGCGCTCAATCGAATTAGACTTTCACGACTTGTTTATTTCTTATTGCATGCTGACAATACGGTAAAACAGTCAATACTGACACTACAATTTCACAATTATTAATTTGACGGAAGCCCACATTAATCCTAGATCTTCATAATAGCAGCGTTTAAGCATGTCAGGCAGATCGTGTGTTACTGACTCAAGCTATTTTAGCTTTGTGTGTGGTGAATATTTGGTTGGAAAAAAAGGATATGCAATATCAGAATCATTAAAATATGCATATTTACATTATTTTGGTTTTGCTGTCAGAAACTTCAACAAACCGTGGACACCGACTATGTTTTGCGATAGTTGCAGAACTGTTTCATACAAGCGGTTAAATGGCAAGTAGATCTATTTCGATTTTTCAATTCCAGTACATTAGAGAGAGTCAGGTAAGCACCAAACCGATTGTTATTTTTGTTTAACAAAAGTTACTGGATTCAATATGGAAAATCGAAAAAATATTACTTACCCGAATGTCCCATCGATTTCCAAACCAGTTCAACGTCCATCAAATGATACATTGCCTTGCTACGATTCCGATTTACATTTAACGAAGCAAGACACAGAATTACTAGCTTCATGCACGCAGTAGTGGAAACATCTTGTAGTCGGGACAAAATAAAAGTCTATATAGATAGAAGCTTAAAGTTGGCCGCATATTTTAAAAAGAAACTCTCTATTCTGTACTGAATGAGCCAGCCATATGACAAAACTGAATGGAGATTATTTATTGACGGCTCTGAGTAGAGTTTAAAGGCTCGTCTTTTGCATAATTGGAATGAAAAACCGAATGAATGCCGTTAATACAAAGGAAAATTACGAATCAATGACTGGAATTTTGACATTACTCAAATACAACGATAATAAATGGCAGATCTGTGGTGACCCTGAAGTATGTGATTTAAATTTCTTTATATATATAGTATAGACCATCGTGAATAACTGTAAATTAATCTGTTTCAGGTCATTGATTTGCTGACTGGTATGCAAGGAGGTTTCATAAAATATCCTTGTTTCCTTTGTCTGTGGGATAGTGGCGCTATTTGTTGACCCACAGATCAGGAAGCTGATGATGACAATCTTTCATAATGTTTATTGGAGAAAGAATGTGCAGCCTGGAAATCTTTCAAAAGCATCGTGAACAGTTTTCTTGGAAACAATAAGAGTGAAAACTACAGACAAATTTTTCCTGAATTATTTAAAAATTATACTGAATTAGGTGCACGAATGTCACTTAAAATTCATTTTCTTCATTTGCATTTGCAAAATCAAGGTGCGGTAAGCAACGAATAAGGAAAGCGTGGTCACCAAGATTTAATGAAAATTGAAAGAAATTATCAAGGAGTTTGAGACAAAAGTATGCTGGAGGACTATTGCTGGACTTTAATACGTGAAACCGAACCAACAAAATACCAACGACGTTCAAATAACGCCATTGACTTTTGAAAATTCATTGATTTTTAAATTAACTAATGACTTTTTATGTAAAAACGAACAAAAACATTTATTTTGCATCTCGAAAACCTGACGTGATAGGTCACAGATTCAAATTCAGCCCACCAAATTACTCTAGGAAAAATATTTGGTTGTTCAGTCCAAAACCTTGTTGGATAGTACAACAGGCGTTGATGAAAGTGATAAAAAATAATCGCAAATAACTTTATTAGCGGTAACGTTTTTTCACAAATGGTTCGGAATAAATTTTATTACTGACTTCTGAAGTTTAACAAAAATTCATTTAAATAGTTATCGCCTTCTTATCATCAACTTCAATTCGTTGTTTTGATTAAGTTTAATAAGTGGTTGTTAAAAAAAGGAGTTCACGTTTTATGAAGTTCTTCAGTAAATATAGTATTTAGTTTAGGATAACAATCACATCAATTAAATTAACTCCTAGTAGAAGTTTATATAATAAAACAAAAATTTCGAAAACTATTTGAAGGTTTCGTTTAGCCTAATAATGTAAAAAAGCATACAAATTACCTTTGAAAAAATAATAACAAAATTATGAAACCAACTCTTTTTTCCAAATTCAGAAAATTAGAAATTGTATATAATAACGACCATTCCCTGCAATAATTCTTATGAAAAAAATTTATATGTCAATCGGCGAAATATTCATCACAATAACCGAACCAGTTATTGTGAATATTTGACAGCAACACCTACGAATTTAATATTGGGCTGCCACAAGGGGTAAGAGCTTACAATTTGCCTATTCTCTTACCATTAATGTAGTGCTGATATGCTATTACATCACTTGTTTGGTTTACGACATCTTTGCTTCTTGGAAAGTAGTTATTTCAAAGCACTATAGAGCGAAGGAAGAAAGAGTACGCAAATACTACATTTAGCAGTGAGTTTAATTTAATATTTTTATCTAAAAACCGATGTCATTCGATTGTGCATAAACATATTAAATGCTGAGGTTTCAGTTATTTAGACTGTATTGAATCTATGGGCTTAGTAATACCAAATGGTTACCAAAATACTCGTAGGTAATTAAGGTATTGAGCCACTCGTATGACTCAAACTGTCATAGTATTTTCACGACCAAATAGATGACATCCAATATGTAATAAATCAACTATAATGCCGGTAACTGAAAATGTACACGATGGTGGTGGTGAATCAGTTTGTAACAACGTGGAGTGATATGCATATGGATCCATTACTCGTATATATGAAAATCTTTATTGTAGATGGTAGATGTAGATGGTTTACTGTAGGTTGTTCAGTAAATTCATCTTCCGGACAGTCTTTTTTGGTAATGCACGTTAAGTACAAGAATGGAATAAATATCTAATCTGTTTAGTGTACAAAAATATCGATGATATCGACAAATAAACTTAACGATCGTACTATATCTGTCTACTGCAAGTATTTTTGATAAAAACAATAAGTAAAGACAAAAGAAAAACGTTCTAACATTGATATTCATTTTAATTTTGGTTTGCTTCGTTCTCACAACTGCGATTAGATGGCGATTAGTCCAACTAATGAAATCATTTCATTATCCATTTGTTTAATAAAATTCATCGTAATATGTGGGAGTGCGTGTGCATTTATTATCTATAGGTATATGTCAACTCAAGAGTTTTTAAATTAAACTCATAAAAATTTTAAATGAAAAATAGGCTTAATTAAAAACAAAGGGAAAATTAATTTCATACACTTAGCTGATCTGATTTTCAAAGTTTCATTCTAAAAATAGAACGTGTATATACTCGTATATGTGTAGATACCTATGTACCGATGTAGGTATAATATCATTTATTCTTTACTCTCTTCCGTCCAATGACATGGCATCGTAAAACCCAAAACACCAATTTACATATCCGTCCGTCCGGCCGCCTGTCTGGGAGTTCACTGCAAATGTGATGACTTTTGTCTTCGTCCATGGATGGCCATGATGGTGAATGAGTCACTTTGGCCTTTGTTTCATAGTGCATTAAGTTTGCTTTAATAAATTATTAATGGATTTATCTCATTGGCTTAATTCATTCAGTCACTGCCGTCTGCTTAAATGTCAGTTCGCTGTCATTAAATCATAAAATTGATAAGCTCAGTTTAATTTCCTGATGTCTAGAATCGTCATGTGTGGCACACATATCATTTTGAAGTTTCGAGAAATTGGTGCATTCCAATCTAGCAGTTCTTTCTTAAATTTAATGTTTCCCCAATTCACAACCTGCACACATTTCGCATTGAAAATAGTTTTAAGAATAGTTTGTTTAACAGAAAAAAATCATAGCAGGCTACTTTTAATTAGAAGATTAACAGTTTTCACATTGAAAAGTATTGTTAGTGCAATTTTTGCCACCACTGGTACTTTTCATATTTAGAAATTTTGTATAGAAAAGTGTCTTCATATTCATCTTTCGTACGTGAAAGCTTTTCTGTAGGTGGAACCGAAGCCACCACCGAATAATGTTTTTACGCTGTTCAAAATCGATAAGTCCTTGGAAGAGTTGAAAATTGAATTAGTCAGCATTGAACTTAGTTGACGTTTAGAAGTATGTGTGCTGTAATGTGTGTTTGTGTGTGGAAGGGTGATTGCAGCCGCTTTTCTATTAGGTTCTTATTCAATTTCTTGCAAGATAGATACTTCTATTTGGTTTCGTCATTGTCAAAACGTGTGAGTTATATATTCGATTTGTATTCCCTTTTGATTCTAAAACAAACAAGTAAACAAGCTTCAAATGCCATTTTAATCTTTTAAGCAGGTACCGAAAACAACTGTTATTGATGAGAAATGTGGGTTAACAAAATCATAGTAAAAGAAATGTGCTAGAAATACAGACTGATTATGATCCTATCTATCCAGTTGCAATAAATAAGATTTTATTGTCAAAGTGTTTTTATTATATCGCTTTGAAATAGAAATTATTTTTGATTTGCATCATATTTACCTAAACAAAAGAGTTAATTTTGATTCTATTCTTCTATTTTTTTAATCTCCGAATTAGTATTATGGATAATTTCTAGAAATTTAGATTATTGAGTGAATTTTATTCTATCACACAAAAAATAGAAAACATTGCGAGACTTTAATTTTTTTTCGATGAGGTTAAAAAGTCTCCCAAAGACTTTTATTTTTTGAATCTATAAATAGAAGTATAGAAGTAAATAGAAGTAATCGGCAATATTGTTATTACAATCGAATGTACCTATATATATATATATATATATATTCTTTATCAGGTTGACTGGCAGACTGCATAGAAGCATTTGGCGGCAATTTTCACAACCTGGGAGCTGGGAGCATCGTATTTGGTATAGAAAAGGCAGTTTAATAGCACTGTGAGTTAATATCGTCGTTTGCCCTAAAAAGATAAGAGGAAAGCCGTGATTTATCGCTTGATGGTGGGAAGAAAATCCTAAAACCCCAATTAACGTGCAAAACACAAATAACGTTTCTCCACTTCACTAAATAAAAGAAATTGTGAAACATTTGCTACAATAAAGCTTAAGTTATCGGAACGTATAAATTTATTGTCTGTAACTGCTTGGCATAACATATTGCAAGTAACTAAAATTTAAAACTAAAGTATTTTTTATGAGTGAAAAAATAAAAATGACTGGAATTACAGCTAATTAAATAAATCGGTGCAACTATTTGTTCATTTTTTGTTTGTTTATAAAGTACTTGTTTTTCATCCAATCTATAAATATAAAAGCGGGATGGCGATGAGTTTAATATACAGTTTGTAAAAAAGGTATTTTCAAACCAAAAATTTTTTAGGAATTTCAACATCAGTGAAGAAAAACAGCAAAAAATTATATTATTTGTTTTTTGTTTTTTTTTTTATGTAACTGTTTTTTCATCTGTTGTCGACAAGAAGGCGCCGAAACTGAAAAAAATATGCACACTTACAACAACAACGCTACAAACAAATTTAGCTGCTTTAATTGGTGTAAAAAAACTGTTAAAAAAAAAAACAAAGAAAAGAAGAACCGTTAGTTTTCAGTATGCTAAGTGCAGTTGGTAGTGTTTATTCATAAAATTGAGCGCGTACAAACAACTAATGATCACGGAATTAAATAAATACAATGCCAGGAAAACGACTCGACAAAAATATTACACAGCTAGTGAATTACAATTATTGCAAAGGGAAATCTCACAAAGAAATTGCTGAAATGTTCTCCCTCAACTTAAGGACAGTATATAATGTTATTAACCGTGCTGAAAAGGAGGGTAGGCTTGAGCCGAAACAAACACCGGGCAGACCAAGAAAAGTCACGCGGTGCATTGAGCGTAAAATTTTGAAAACTATTGATGAAAATCCATTTTCCAACACTAGACGAATTGCTCTTGAGATTAATAATGAATGTGGAGTAAGTACCTCTCATCAGATCATTCGAAACGTGCTGCAAAACCATCAATACTTTTCAAGAGTTGCCAGGAAAAAACCTTTGCTTTCCGCGGTAAACATTGAAAAAGGATATAAATTTGCCATTGAGCACATTTCTTTTCCTCCGGAGCACTGGGATGGTGTTATTTTTTGCGACGAGACAAAGGTGGTGCTTTATTACCACGATGGACCACAAAAAGTTTGGCAGAAACCTCTGATGGCCTTAGAAAATAAAAATATAATACCTACTGTGAAGTTCGGAAAATTATCTGTTATGGTGTGGAGTTGTATTTCAAGCAAACGTGTTGGCGAAATAAGAATTTTGGATGAAATAATGACGAAGGAAGTCTACTTGAATATTTTAAAAATGAAATGAACACCAGTGCACGAAAATTCGATTTCGTAGACCCAGGAAACCCCGAAAGGTTAAAATATAAATTTTACCAAGATAATGACCCAAAACATAAATCGTATACTTGTAGATCCTGGCTATTGTATAATTGCGGAAAAGTAATTGATACTGCAGCATAAAGCCCTGATTTAAACCCAATAGAAAATTTGTGGGTCCACCTTAAGAAAAAAGTCGGAAAAAGGTCTACAAAAAAACAAACAACAGTTAATAACATTTATTAAAGAAGAATGGGCCAAAATACCAGGCGAATTTGATATACCAAAACTGATCCATTCAGTGGTGGACGCTTGCAATCAGTAATTGATGCTAAAGGAAGGCACACGAAGTATTAGCAGCCAAAAAGATTTTTTTTCACATATTCAGGAAGCATTTTTCTAAATTTCAAATAGTTTTGAAAACATTTATTTTACACCTGAAACCTGAACTATTTTTGTAATTTATAATTATTACTGTAATATTGAAATTAATTTTGTTTTTTTTTTTGTGTAAAATGTTTAAAAATATCTTTATTTACATAAATAAAAAAACGGATGAAAAAGTTATCCACTTTACATAAAAATAAGAGTTTCTCTTAAAGCTTTTAATTTTCTATAGTGTTGAAAACACTTGTTTTACAAACTGTATATATAATACGATGATAAACTGGATCTGTTATTTACATATTTCCTCAAATTATAACTGAATATATGACACTATGCTTATGTATCTTTTCATATAACATTACATCGGAATGGGATGAGACGCTATAAAAAATAATTAGTATTTTCAAAAATGTCCCATGTTGGGGGATCTCTTATATTTCGGAACTTGGTGCATAAACCCCATTTTTATGAAACAACTGTCAAAACAGTGACATTTTTCAAATATTCAACTTGATGAGTAATGATGAAATAAGTTTTTATGATGTTGAATATATATTGATTGACAGAACAAATATAAAAAACCAATTCGAAAAATATGACTTGATTTCAGAAGGACCACTGATTTTTTCTAAATCGTCAAATTTTGTATGTATGAAACGCTATTCGGAAATTGCAGAAGGAAGGAATTTCATAAATCGGCAAATTTGTACGTGTGGAATATTTGTATGTGTGGAATTTTGGAAAAATGACTTAGTATCCTTTACGATTACTGTTTTACGATTTTGCTTTCCGGAAAACAACCTTATGAAATATGTCAATCATTTTTTTTTTTGTTTTGGAAAATTCACATATGTCGACATAAGTTGTTTCATTCAAAAGAGAAACAGAATAGTTTATGGTGGAAAAATAACCTATGTAGATATAAGTTGTAGTTCCATAACACATTTTCAATAATATTTATCCTTATGTTGATCCAAAACAAAAGCCTTCCGACAAAGGAGATCATTGTGGTGCTCTTAACTCAATTTCGACAAAAGAGCTCCTAAGCAGTTTTTGATATTATTCACAAACATGACGATTGCAGATTAAATCTGATGAGATAATTACCATTTTGTGGTAATTATAAATCATGTCGCGATATTATCACTTCGTGCGGTATGATAACTCTAAAATTATACAAATTAAAAAAAGCAGTTATATGTTTTAAACATACTTCAATACTATGATTTCCACTTAATAGGAATAAAAAGTATTATAAATATATTTATATATAATAATATGACATTTACAATCGCATAATAGTCAGAGTAAACGTGATGTGGTGAATTTCTGTACAACCATCAGACCTGAATTGACATTTCTGCTTAAGAATCGGTTTAGTGTATGATATGAAAGTTCTAAGTATATCCATCGTTATTGAGTGTTGTGTAAATAGAAACGTAATAACAAATCGATACATTCAAAAAGTCCTTTGCAATATTTCGTAATATTGAAATGTAATTGAATGTTATTGGAATCAGTCCTAAAGTTCAACGCAAACAGTAGCTGATATAAGACAATATTTAAATAAAATTTGAGAAAAACTAGAAAAATAACGAACCATTTACAACTTGACGGCGCTACCTAAACAAGAACTTGTGTTCGTTGCAGGAATTGTATCAAATGATATTCCACACTCTGTCAATTTTGAAAATTTTTACTTTTGCGCTGCGTCAGTTCGTAATATATATAAATAACTAGCGGACCCGGCGAACTTCGACTCACCACAATTTAACGCCTTCAGATAAATTCTCGAGTAATAATAAAACACAGATAGTTCAAATTTCAATGCGATTTATTTGAGTGGAATCGAAATCAGTAGAGAGCGATATGATGAACAATGTTTTTTGATTTGTTTTCCGGCGCAAAAACAAACAACGAAGACGGTTTCCCAACACGCGAACAGGCAACGTAGAGCTGACCGTACGAAAAACAGGGAGATTAATCCCACAGACTTCCAACGATTGGCCTTGCGATTTATTGATTGTCATCGCAAAAGCTAATCGAATGGGGAACTGAATCCTCTTGAATTGGCATGGAAGATCAGTTGGAATTCTCGGAATTCGTGGAATAAGGACTTCTTCTTCTTTGAATTTGCCCTCGATAACCGTCGCTTGAATCACATTGTTCATCAGTTTCTTGATGGACAACCGCGTACCGTTGCACAATTTCGGATGATTCAGATTCCGCAACATGATTATGATCGATCCTACCTTCAGCTGTAAATTGTGCCGCGGTGTTCCTGGCACATCAACCGAGTTCAAAAATTCCATCGGATAGTTTGTCGCTTCATCCTCTTCGGCCACGCTGTCAACGGATTTGTACAAATGCAGTTCCCCAGCGATTTGACTTTGAATAATCAAATTCAAGTTATCGACGTCCTTATTCTTCGCTGCTAGTATTGCCCTTTCACTAATCCAATCGAGATTTTTATAATTTTGTGCAATGCCGGGGAACACTTTGGTGATGAGTTCCTCCTTCGACGATGTGAACGATGTGAGGTGGTGATTGTGCAGCGCGAACTTCTGCAATATGGGCACGTCTCCATCCATTATGTTCTGCGCGTTTCTCTTGCATTTGATTATCACAGACTTTCTGACTAATTATTGCACTACGTGTACGAAGTCCAGGATTTGATCGTCTAATAGGTGGCATTAGTCAAATAACTCTCCCTGAAATGGAATAAAGTCCTTTTTGACTAATCCTATTAAAAAGACAATTTTTTTCAAAAAAAAAAAAAAAAAAAAAAAAAACTTACGAAATGAATGTATCGCAATAAATGCCCGCAATCCAATAAGGTAACCTCACTTTTTACACGCAAACTTATTCTCTGAAAAAATGATCGAATTGATAAGCATTGCACTAAATTTCAATTGATCGTACTGCTCGTACCGTTAATGGATGTGATACGCGATACATGAGTATCCGAATTCAGTGTAATAATACGCAAAACTCGAATCAAGTGCAGCAAGAAAAATAGCATATTTGTTTAATAGAAAATCACAATGCGAAAAGTGCAGCTGTCAAATTGCGCTCAGTTTCAGCATTGAACGCAGCACAGCGCCATCTGTTATTTGTCTCGTTAACTTCTTCACCCAAAATTCACACAAAACATATTTTATCGCAATAAATTTCGTAATTTTCCGAAATTTTCCGAGCTTCACAACGAATTTTCCACTTTTATATCGCGCAAAATCATCAAATCATGTGATAAAATGCAAAATTTCGTCGAAACAAATTGAAATTTTTCACGCTTATCCGGAATTTTTCGTGTTTTCCACTAACAGTTTTCTATTTTGCCATTCGAAAAGACATTCCGGAACAGTTGCACACAAAATTCCATACAAAAATCAATTTTCGATTTTTTCAATTTTCCGACTTTTCCGGAGGGTTTTCCCAAAATTTTCTTTCGTAAAAACCTTCTCCAGGCAATTACGAACAATTGAGAAAAAATTTGAGCCAAATTGGTCTAGGCGTTCTTGAGTTATGCGCTTACCAACACATTTAACGATTCATTTTTATATTATAGATTGTACAAGAAATTTATAAACCAAAAAATTCCGCACCGTATTCAAGTTCATCCGTGAGAGTAATGCAATATTATCACTTACATATTATTTGTTTAAAAGATCGTTTTGACCGTAATAATTTTATGGTCGCAATCCATCAAATTACCTGTTGTCGCAATCATCCCGTAAGCACACCGAAAATTACACTGTTCAGCTCATAGTAATATTATATGATATAAAAAATATTAACATTATATTATTAAAAAATAATATTATGTGAAGGATCTGAACATGGGATGGTTGCAATAATCATTTTATGATCATATAACATCATACAATAATAGCACAATAGCAATACGTGATTCTAATTATAGTAATATTTCTGAATTTCCAACTCATAATACTTGCTACAATTAAATGCCTCATATTTTATGTGAACAGAAGAAATTATGAAATGGAATAAAATTATGTTTTTTAATTTTTTTTATGTTTTTTTCTTAATAAATTTAAAAGCACGTGATTTATCGAAAGACAGAGAAAATAAACATTTTTCAAAAATTTATCAATATAGAAATTTCGGTCATATGAACAGACCTACATATGTGTATACATATATACGTGTTTGATATACCACACCGAACTCCTTTGCTGAGAAGTTATAGGGGACAATTTACTTTTACCAAATCGTTTGTTTTGTGTTGGAGATACCCCAATCGGCTTGTCAAATCAGTCTATTTGAATTATTAAAACTAAGTTTACTAAACGCTTGATGCACCCTAACTTGAATCTAATTTAGTTCAATTAAGTAAAGGATGTGAACCTAGGAATTATTGAGCTCAATTAGCTAATTTGTATTGAAAATATCAGGAAGGGCGTAAAACCAACAATAAAATACAGTACACCACAGATTTCTAATATATAATGCGACTTTATCACAATATGGGAAAATTTCAATAGATAATATGACGAAGCAATAAATCCAAGTTTGCGAACTCATTTGCACGACCACTATACGATAGTATGGACCGATATGATCAGTATCCAGTGAGATTCATCCCTAACACAGTCATATCAGATTTGCTAAATATAAATGAATATAAATAATATAATATAACAATATAAAAAATATAATAAATAATTAGCGACCATATCAAAAAGTGCATAGAATTGGCCCACTTTCAATAGCAGTGGTGCGCGATTAAACGTACGTACTCGTATATGCACACAATTTTGTTATGCTCCAATCGAAACTGCTGTCACAAGAAGCGACGCAAGCTCCTTGTCTTTTATAGCCTGTTCGTGTCAGGTCCATTTTCAGCAGAGTTTACAGGAATGCATGCCTGCACAGACAGTCAAACAAGTAGACATCGATAAATCGTTTCGATAATCAGTCAATCGTTGTAAATTTTGACGGGTCTGCCACATATATTATTTGGTATTTTAATCAGCAACACCAAACCAATATATTCTGTATAACTCATTCAAAATTCAAAATGTAAACATAAACAATTTTTTTTGCATTTTGAATTATACGGCGGCTCTGAGTATGCGACTGGTGCCATATTCTGAGAAAAATATATGTACTCTGCAGCAATAACTCAAACAAACTGCGAAATCTGTCGGAACACGTCCACTTTCGTAAAATTTTATCGTCAGGTTCCAATAGATGTTTGGAGTTCTCAGGAAAATCATAATGTTAGATTATAAGATATTCGGTGACAAAAAGAAAGCACTTGGTGGGTCAAAGTCAAATGGTCCACTAAGGGCGCGGATTTAACAGTCTTCTTTCCGGACGGAACAGCTGAGTAATTGCCGAATTTGATATTTTTGCGTGATATCTACAGGGACATTTACTGAGATATCGATTTCGGAAGTGGATGGTACAGCTAAGTTATTTGCTGAAAGTACTTCTATCTTTACGCGACAGTAGCTTACTTAGTTGTTAAAGTACGATCATGGAACTATAAGGCCCAGTTATTAGTTACAGTTGTTAGTTCTATACGCGATATGAGCTGAAATATCGGTTGACATTAGTCCACATTAGATTGCAAAAATTGAGAGATGATGGCGACTCCTACATCTCTTATCTTGAGCAACAAAGGATAGCATAGGTTGGTTTGGGTATTTGCCCACGAGTATTTGAATGGCAAATTATCTTTTTTTCAATTCAAACAAATTATTTCTTCTGTACGGGTATGCACCAGCAAAATTATAAATTTTTTCTAACCCCCCTTAGAGGACTTTAAAAATAATTGTATTTAAAAGACCTCCGTGATTGGTGACATTATTATTCATTGCTTTTGAATAGAAATTTGTCGGTTTTATTTGCAATAACCTCGTAGAACTAATACGGAATACGCAGTTTTTTGAAATCCGTTTGGGAATTTTCACAATAAGCATTGACAATTGCGATTACGCCATAATATATCTGGTTTTGTGAGAAGTTGCACTATCTTATTGAAATCACACGGAGAGTTGAAATGGATTCTCTTTCGGCGTAGAAAGGAAATTTCTTTCAATGTCTTTAGCATCAACTCAGCAGGTGGATTTATCTGCCACCCTGCATAAGTCAAAATAAATTTGTAAATGGACCACATGTGGTTCCAGCAGGATGGCGATACGTGCTCACAGCGAACGTCACAATGGACATTCTGCACGAACGATTTGAGAAGGTGGAGACGTGAATTGCTCACCAGATCTCGATTTGATGCCGCTGAAAATGTTCATGAGGAGTTTTCTGAAATCGCGGGTCTATGCCAATAAGCCTCAAACTGACGATTACCTCAAAGTCAAAATAACTCAGGCCATCGCTCAAATTCAGCAGCAAAGTGCGGCAGGGTCATTGAAAATTGGAAAATTGGATATTAAATTCGTTTCATTAGAATTAGAATTTCGTTTGATACACAACCGGTTTTATTCCATTTCAATATCGGCCTGCCCTGTTTGGAAACATTTTTATTAACCATTTTCAACAAAAGTTGGCACACATATTTTGATTGTCCTGCTGAAAATGCGCGATATCGGTCCTTGTCGAAGTCAAGTACTTACAGTAGTTTCTCAAAGTCAAAGTATTTGCGTGTGTGCTTTGTTTTAATCGCCTATCAACTTAACGGAAAATTTGACAAATCGGGACATGATCTGACAGAGCCGCCTTATAAATCGACCATTCAAAAATAAAGTTTTAATTGAAATTTCTTCACATTTAATACATATGATTTAGTTGGATCACAGAAAAGAAAGAGTGAATTAAGTCGCTTCATATGTTGATGTAGCCTCCATCGACCGCCCGAACTTTGCTGCAAAACGCGTTTTTTATTGAAAAGTTATGCGTTTATATTTGACTGGCTCATGTACCACCTTTATTCAAAATGGACAGTTTCGACGGATGGTTTCATGTCGGTAGCCCACAAACCGTCCATCAAGCGAAATTTTATCGCTGTCATAAAACAAAGCTGTCATTAGAGTTCAATGAGAATTTCAACATATGATTTAGTGCGTTATAATAATTAATTAATTTTGAATTTTATAAATGAATTATCTTCATACTGAAATCATGAACTCAAATCATACAAAAGTTGAAAACGCTCTAATTTAATTAATATGGCTAAATAAATCACCCCCAACGATTATTGCCAATTATTTTGAAAGCTCAATTATGCATGAAGGTGAATAGAAAATACAATATAACGAGTAAATACGAGTACAATACTGCAGCATAACTCGCACGGTTAGCATATCTATCTCTACAAATAAACGTAATGAATCAAATTCTAATTCATACGTGTTTTTTTCTCTCTATCGCTCATTTTATATATTTAATCTTAAATTTAATTGTATAATTTTTCAGTGTTGAGCCTTGAGCTTACTGCCCGGCACGTAAGAATTGGCTCTTAGTTAATAAACTCTAAGTCAATCCCGTATACAATTCACTATCTTTCGACTAAATCAATTACATCACAATAACAACGCCAGAGATTAAACCTGCATTAATCTTTTAATCGAAATCAAAACATTTAGTTATGTGAGTGTTAACATCATTGAAAACCGGTGATGGATCTTTTTTTGATATAGCGGCCATAGTTATGGATCGCCGCTGCTTGATTTTACAGCTTCCACAAAACACAATTTTTATTAGGAAGATGTTTTATATTGCGTGTATGATTTGATTGAGTCACCTAATAACCTTTTGCAAAATTTACCCTGAATCTTGTTTTTGACACTTCCCCAGGCCATGGTTTTTATCGAACAATTACCACATCTTTTATTGACATCTCAATAATCTAATCTAATCTAATCTTCAGATGTAACCACCAAATTACTAATAGAAAACAATCTTCCATCACATACGGTCGTGTAGGCCGTAATAAAATCGGTCATGACTGATCACAATGTAGTGCTTATCCAACTACGTCTATGTCAAATTTTGCACCAGTCCATTGATTTTTCAACAAGAAATGTTTTAAATAGCGCAAATTCCTTAAATAATTTTCTCGATTGGGTACTTAATTTTCTACATATTGTTGTTCTTTTTTTTCTAAATAACAAAATGAAAGTTAAATAAAACACATAAAGTTATAATTTCAACGAGAATTTTATGTCATTATAATGCTTTGACCTTACCATTATGTACGAAATACAATGCCATTTAAATGACCGCCTCTGGAGTGGGTCCTTTTGAGTTTCCCCCAGCACCGTTTTCGAAAAAATGCGGCCTAATGACACCTCCAGACCATAATGCGCACCAAACAGTCACTTTTTCACAATCATTTCTGTGCTCTTCGAGCCCCATATGCGACAATTTTGTTTGTTGATGTAACCACCGAGTGGGAAATGAGTTTTATCGCTGAAGAAAATGTTGTTCAATTGAAAGCCCACGTGGAATCACCACTTTTGTAGTAAGTTTTAAATATTTTTACGCGTTTTTCGCTTGTTAAACGATCCATATTTGCAAATGGCAAGCATTTCACTAAATAAATAAATACTTCACAAAATAAATAACCCTGTATATAAAGTGGTTCCAATCTTCACTTTAAGTTAACATTTCTTCGAATTAAAGTCATATTGTCCAGAAGGGGCACGGTTAACTGATCGCTACATTACCGGAAATTACAGGGAAATAGTTGAGCTTCTTACAATCGATCAATTTGTATGGCAGGCGCCAGAAGGTTTGAGCTGATTGAGTCCAGTTAAATATTAGGGAAAATACAAGTTTTAATGATTTTCAGCCAGTCAGACAAACTTCGGACATTTAATCAAATGATACCTATTATTTTATACGATTGATTTATTATTTTAAGATTGAAAACTTTAAGATCGACTGACTGATTTTACTTATTTAATTTATTTTTATAAAAATTTATTTTACTTATTTTTATTTACAAACAAAATTTATATGAAACTGACAATGGATTTTAATACCGTCACAACTTTCTGAATTTTAAATTTAATAGAGAGAATCACAACTTTGCATTTAATTATGACAAGAGAACTTTGTGTAGTTTATAAGTTAATGTGAGATCATATCGTCATAAAAAAATTGTAGAATTATATCAAAGTTTGTTATCAAATATGGCGCCTTAGGCACAACGTACACAATAAACTCACAATAAACCATATTTTTGTCAGACGATGATTTGAAATTTGGATGCAAAGCAAACATATGAATCATATTCTCCAGAAAAACATTGCAACAAAATATTATAACAATTGAAAAATTCATCTGTTTTTTGGTACTCCGAAGAACTGCCAAATATTTTGCAAATCATCGTTAAATGAAATGGATATTTTGTACGAACCTCGACGCAGGTTTTTGATGTGACAGTTTTTTTCCATTCATCATGGTATACCCTTTAGGGCTATTTTTGAAAAAATGTATAATCAGTTTTATTTTACCAATTGTGTAATGGTTTCTAGTGCTGCTTCCATAATATTTTTCCATATTTTTTTAGGAGAAAAATAATTTGTAGTGCTTTTGACAATTCCATACGAAGTATAGAGCTCGATGCCAACGTTGATGCAAAGAAATTGCAAGTTTTTTGAAAACCGATGTTGATGCTTAAATATGGCATTGGAAATTAAATACACCGACGGATTGGAATCGCAAAGTGAAAGGAAAAGACGCAGTTGATCTCAAACTTTACAACAATTTGTTAAATGCTTACAATTATAGGTATAGAATATGCTTCGCTTTCAATGCTGTCAGCAGCGTCACTTCAATTCGCTGGGTGGACAGACATACACGCTTGCCAACATACACTGATACTGTTATTTAAGTTCATAATCTCCGCCTGAATAGGGAAGGGACCAACAACAACAACAGAACTAATGTGTGTCTTATTTTATTCAATATATCTTATTAATAGCAAATCATAATTTACAATTTGTTACGCCGAACCAAACCACATGCTCTTAACAACATTTAACATAGATAATTCCGTAATTTGCGTCACGAAAAATAAAATTCAAAATCCCCTATGAAATTACGATTGGAACAGTCGTCGTGATTGTTGTGTTTCTCTTTTCTTCGGAGCATTTAGATGAAAATCCAATTTTAATTTGAGATTGTGGCAATAAAAATCCGATTTAAGTTAATTAACCATAATTAAGTTAATGAATTTTGTTTGATTTTCCCCAACATAGATGGATGGATCCATTGAATATAGCATGCTTATAACTTGACATGAAATTATGAAAAATACCAAAATTTTGTATTTAAATTCCAATTTCTATCCAGCGCCTGACCATGGCATCACAACGTCCGCTATTGGCGGGGCAAGCATTTTTGTGATAGCATCATATTCAAATTAATCAGCGAAATTGTCAGTCTTCTTAAAAAACTTAACGTGAAGAATTAGCTGTTATATATATTTGTAGGTATGTGAATGCAGTCCAAATCCAGGCATCAACCCGATTAAGACACTGCGTCCGTGATATATTATGCGATACATTTCGCATAACTAACTGACTTTTCAATCAGATGATCTGAAGTATATCTGCCGTTTCCCGCAGATGACATGGCGACGTTAATCGCTCGATCCTTATCGAAGAATATCCTGAATTATGGCACAGTACAAGAAGCAAGATTACATCTAACTGATGTATTCCGATTAGAAATTATAGGGTAAGCATTTATTCTTGCTCAATCGACCAATTTGTATCGGTGGCCCATTTCTATTCACAAATCCAAGCTTATCAATAGCCTGATGCGCGCAAAAATAGACTGAATTTTAAGCAATTAAAATGGAGTTATAAACCTGAAATATATGGATTAAATTATGTGATTTATGTGGAAGGTACCAGAAAGGCCATTCAGTAGATTTTTTGTAACTTTCAGTGAATTAGGGATCACAGAAGCGAATTAGGGATCATTTAGTTTTAAAAACTGTCGGTCTGGCAAAGCAATCATCTGTTAAATACTTGTCATCTGAATTTATTTATATTTAATATATAATATAATATTTAGTGAAAGGTGCAAACCATTTAAGAATATGGGCCGTTTAACAGCCGAAGAATGCGTAAAAATAGTTAAAGCTTAATACAAAGGTGGGCCTTTAATTGAGCAACATTTTCTTTAGTGGCAAAGCTTATTTCTCAATCAGTGGTTACGTCAACAAACAAAATTGTCACATGTGGGGCTCGGAGAACACAGAAGTGACTGTGGAAAAGTTATTGCTCCGGAAACAGTAACGGTTTGGTGCGTATTCCGATCTACTTCAAAGGATCCACTGCTGCAACCAATCCAGATAAGAAAGAATGAAATCATTTTTCGGTTTCATAATTAAAGTTAAATTTTTGAAATTTTTCCTTCATTATAATGCTTGAACCTTGTCGTTATGTACGAAATACAATGTCATCTAAATGATCGCCTCTGGATTGGTTGCGGCAGTGGATAATTTTATGGTATTTGTCAACCACTTTTTGGCACATTTCGGGAAATGAAATTCAGATTATCCACTACACTTTCTTTAACAGACGCGATATCTTCGGCTGTGCGTACATTGCGATGATGCAAAGGACTGACTGCATCTGTAACAATTCCAGTCTCTTCAAATTTCTTTATAATCTTGCCAATTCCTTGGACAGTAGGTCGATTATGGCGACCATAATCACCCCGTAATTCACGATTGAATCACCGCGTTTGTAGTAAGTTTTAACTATGTTTACGCGTTCTTCGTTTGTTAAACGATCCATATTCGTAAATAACAAACCTTTCAGTAAGTAAATAATATTTCAGATAATAGGTATTTAACAGCTGACAGCCTTGCCATAACGTCAGTTTTGAAACTACTAAATGGATATACAAGGTTATTCAAAATGACTGATTTGTCATCTGACAGCTGTAGTATCAACAGATAGTGATCATTATACACTAGAAGTTAGCATCAAAACTGTAGAGCCTCAGCATCAGATAATTAAAAGCTGAATTGTTATTTGAGGCATTGATCTATATTTGTCGAAGTTTTGTATTAACATTGTTTAAAATAGTTTGATTAATTAAGGAAAGAAGATAATAAACACTCTCATAATGAAATAAAAGTTTAATCGAAACCATAACTTTATGTGTGTGTTTTATTTAACTTTACTTTTGAAACCGAAAAATGGATAACCCAGTACATATATAATGCAGTATTACCCTTCAAAGCCACCCACAATTGTCATTGCAGCAGAATTGGGTAAATGCTAATTGCCACAGAGCAAAAAAATTTTGTAGTATAATATTAGAATGGAATAAAATAGTAATTAATTAATTTGCCTTTTAAGAGTGCTAATTGCGTAGAGTTTAATATATAAATTCGCATTACAATATCAGATAATATGATTATTATAGGACTATCCCCCAAGGCTATTATTGAATAAACAGAACCATTTTTTAAAAGAACACTGAAATACCCATTATTTCACAGATGACCTTAGTCTTTTAAAAGGCAATTTTTTTTTTCCTACGGAACCAACTTCATATGCTACTTGTAGCACCCATGATCCATAATGTGAAGGACGTTGTATAAACGAATTGCCAGATAATTGGGCGAGACAGAAGCATCTCCTAACCATACCTTAATTAGTTCGTTTTCACCGTTTTTTTTTTTTTTGAAACTATTTTTTTTAATATGCTTCAATAACTGCATCCTTAATAACGTATATGAGTCGGAATGGTTCTTTTCAGTATATATTCAGTAGAATTAATGAATACATTTTGAATTTGTTCAAAAAATTCTGAAAAATTATTATTCCTTTTTTCTACAAATTGTACAAATCAATTTCGAAACAAACCTCATATTTTATACTCCATTTTTACGCCTTATATACACCACACTCTCCAAATTGTATTATACAGCTTTCTTGTATTGCCTCCTCCTACCACCCGTAACTCTATATTGTGGAAAAAAATCTTTGGCTGATTGAATCGTTCTCGTGAAGGTTAATTTATTATTAACAAAAATATTACCTGTCCCTGTCCTGTCACAAAATGGCTTCTTAGTAATGAAAACCACGTCCCTCTTCATCACTTTCAAATACATATTCTGAAAAAATTATTGTATGGCTGACATTTTTAAGTGAAGAAAAATTGTATTACTCTGGCTCATGTCGTTAGCCAAGAATATTAAGTACAGTGATTTAAAACATTGCTCATTTCCGCACTCTGTTTTGAAAATCTATTCTCAGTAGACCAAGACCACTGGGACGAAACATTCTCGTTGGGATTGAATTTGAATTTAACCAGGATTTCACAAAAATTGCGACAAAATTCGATTAAAATTCTCATAGATGATCATAAATGGTGTAATAATATTCTAACCTGCGCCACCTATGTTTTGACTGAACTGAATTTTAAGTCTTTGTACTTTAATCAAAATAAAAGATTCCCTCTCATCGTATGAATTAGATGTAAGAGAGTTTCTCACACTCAGTGAGCCTACACGCATTCTGTTTTTAGACTCACTGAACGGGGTCCGCAGCTTAAAAACGGTTCCGAGCGTCAGTTTTAGAAGCATTTACTAGATTTGTTTATTACTCAACTACTCGAAACGTTCGTCAGACACATCGGGGTGACTGCCGTTCAAAAGGTTCAATGGTTATACTGGGTTTCGAATTCTCGATCATATGCTTCATACTCACGTGTTGCAACCACCGCGGGTTAATCGTTAGATAGCAAATAAATGAGAAAATGCTGTGTATGACGAGCACTGTGCCACGATTATTAGACCAATGCTCGGAAATATATAGGTAGACATTTTGTCCAATCTTTCTTTTTTCCGCCTCAGTTTCCCGTTAAGAAATTTCAGTATTGACGTTTTAGAAGACGGATATCATTGGAACCCACATTTTTAAATGGGCTATGGTATAAGGAATTATTCATTGAACTTTTTCGTAAATCCACGTGTTCATGCCGGGGTGGTTATTAAATTCGATCATTGTTATAGAGAAAGTCACCTTAATCACAGGCAAATGAATGCGAGATCAATTGAAGGACACAAAGATATCTCTTAATTTGTTCCACAATCAATAATTGCTGGCCTCTCTCATTTCACATTGTGATTTCAAATAGACCTCTAAAGTGGATGTGATTAATGATTGAGGACGGAAATTGATTATGATTATATGAATAACTTTAATGGAACCCCATTGAATTTAATGATGGGTAACGAATGAGTAAATTGAATTTGAGTGCTGGTAAACTATTAAATGCGAAATAATTAAGAAAAGCATGGAAAACCCCAAATTCGAATTTTTTAGTTATTGTGAGCATAAATTTTCCAATTTCATATTTTACATGAAACGACTGACATTTGTACTGCATAAGTATGAGTAGTAGTTGTAATAAACTTGCACTTGTGTGACTTTTCCTTATCTTTGTAATCATTAAATAGAATTTTCCCAAATTTACCGCCGACGAGAAAAGTGATATCAAATTATATTTAATTACCCGCAATTAGTTAAGGTTACTGACAAATTTGCGATGAAATTGACGAGATAAGCAGCAGCTCACACCACCCTTGTCACAATTTGTGGAAAAAGGGGTCGTGGAAGTTTATGTACTCGTATTAGTGTATGAGTTAGGCAGCAGTTATTTGCATGTATTAACTCCGGAATTAAGAAAATTTACTGAACAAATAATTTGATTCCCGTGTAGTAGCACTGTAATTTCGAATGCATTTTGTGGGATGAAAATATTGTCAGTTAGAGATGGCTTTCCAAACTAGGCTTTTGTCTGAATTTGTAGGCCTGGTTACTACTTCTGTGGTAACATCAAATTCATTTAGAATTTGCATCGAGAATATATTTTACGAAGATAATAGCTGAATTATGATCAACTACTGCAAGATGGTTGAAACACAACGCTTAGCCAAATCCCGTTTCGACCATATACCTTTCCGTGGGGGCCAGTAGCTTCGATATTACCGCAAACCTTTTGAGCATTTAGTTCAAAGGGAATTGTGGGAATTGAATGTGAGAATGTCTCCCAGGCTCATATTCATGGACTGCTACAGGTCTTTATTTTGTGATCGGACTTATACCCACTAGTGCTTTAGGAATTGTGATCGAATTTTTTCTCCAAAACGACCATAATTTCAATGGGTATTAAGGCTTATGGCTCCTGTGACCGATTGTTATCCCTAAAAAATCGTTCTTTTTGACACAAAATTCCAATACGCTAGACAAATAAGTATTGTTTTATGATGATTGGTAACATTTCAAAAGAATCAGCGGATTAAACAGGCCCTATCTGGTACCCCCCATACAGATGACCGACTTTGCTCATTTATTCTTATGTTCATATGTTTTATCCAGTTAAACGACATTCAGTAAAATTTCGTACAGGTTAAGATTTAAAATACATTCTGAGAATGTAAATGGGCCGCCTTGTCACACGCTTTCTGGTGCCTTCTCTCATACAAATTGACCAATTTTCTGATATTTCATTTTCGAAATTCGAGAACTACAGCAAACTAGATTTTTCACCATTGTGTTGATTTGTACCGTCTGATAAGACTTGAGAGAATGCAAATCTACTGCATTGCTACTGCCATTCGGTACTTCCTGTACAATTTGATCAATTTATCGAAATTTGATTTTTGTTTAGTAAACAATAATATGTAATCCGTAGTTCGTAAAATCTTGTTTGTTGGAATATATTGTAATGTGGTCATTTCTGTTGTGCTTAATTCGGAATAGATTAAAAAGTGTCAGGTAATTCAAGCATCAGGTGATGCTTCAAGTACAAATTAGTAGATTTGACAAAACTCAATGAACTATTATTGCGTAGTGAAAAGTACTTTAGCAATTCTTTAAAATTTAAGCTGTGGCGCTTTGTGCCAGTTGTTGATGCAATTATGTTCTGACATGTTTTATTTAAGAATTGAAGGATATTTGTTTATTCAGAAAAATTATATAGCGCTTCCTTACTTTTATAAATTTAGAACGCAGTTTAGCAGAGAGACTTACTGTACAGCAATGTAGTTTACTTGAACAAACACAACAAATTGAACAAAATACAACATATGTGAAAAGATATCACTCGGTTACTCGGCAACAAATTTCGCATCCTGGGGTATTGTATTTCCCACAAAAATTGTCTAGTGTTACAGGCTTGTAGCCCATGGCACAGATTCAAACGATCCGTTGTACAGACTCAAAGTAATAGAAACTGAAAAAACGTTCAATGTACACCGTTTCTCATATTATTTTTGTTAATAAAAAGTTTTTAAGTTATTGTAATGTTGGTATGTTGTTGTTCGTTGCCTCGAATAGCACTGTAATCCAAATTTGTTTTTTTTTTCTTTTTAATTTTAATAACCATGCCCGTAGTTAGATACGTTTCTTAAAATGTTTATGAGCTCATTACCTGTCTATTAGTTTTCATCATATATATACAGGGAGCCTCACAAATCGTGCTACTGTCAACTGTAAACCATCAAGCATCAGTGGAGACCATTATTTATAGAATTTTAAGGTGTTTTTTACCCATTCGCAAGATGGAGCAACTGCACACATGGCCAGAGCGGTTAAAGCGGAGCTCCAACAAAAATTCCCAAGCAAATTAATATCCAGAAACTGCACTTTCCACTTTTCGCAGGCACTTAAGTTCACCTGACCTAACTGCACCAGACTTTTTTATGGGGTTATGTCAATCAAGAGGTGCACAAGATGACTGAATTGAAATAGCTATAAGGGAGGCGTTCAAGACAACGCCATGGCATCAAACCAAATGAAGCTGCAAGAAACTGATGGATTGTTACAGTTCAGTGACTTGACGTAAAGTTAACTAAATCGAAAATATTCGATGATAAAGCAAAGTTAAAGAAACACTTCCATTGAAATTTATGAATTCCTGAATAAACTGAAATACTACGTGATTGTCATTGAAGTAGGAGTCAGAATTAATGTTATCAACGCGAATGATAAATCCTTGTTTTGAGGATTTGTTGGCCAAATCATGTATCGTATGATGTTTCGATGATTTTTCTGAGTTTTCCTCATAGCATCATATTAGGTACATAATTATTACAATTTCCAGCAATTGACGACGTGTATATTTGTTGGCCCTTTCCAATAGCCGTACTTTTTTTACATTAACGGCCTATATAAGGGCTATCCATTTAGTGATTTCAAAACCGCCGGTCTACCAAGGCTGTCAGCTGTAAAATACCTGTCATCTGAAGTGTTATTTATTTAGTGAAAGGTTTGCCATTTACAAATATGGATCGTTGTGACAACCGAAAAACGCGCAAACATAGTTAAAACTTAGTACAGAAGTGGTGATTCAAACGCAGGCTATCAATCGAACAAAATTTTCTTCTGATCATTTATGTGAATTTTCTATACAATAACAACATAAATAAAATACGTTGTTAAAAAAAAAAAATTAAATATTTGCATTTCTTATTGTATTGCAGCTGCTGCATCACTCTGTAGCTTTTATTTAAACAGCGCAATTACAAATTTTTACAAATTTTTACCTATCGTGTTTTTTCCTAGCTTCTCTTGAATTTTGTCTTTATATAATATCATATTTGGGCAAGTCAAATCCGCTCACTTGAACATATTTCTCGGGGAAAACATAAAACTTTAAGCATTTAATTTTAAAAAACTTTCTGAAAGTATGACTATGAAAATACTGTCTTAGTACTTAAATGTTTCAACGTTAAAATGGTTTAATAAAATTCACTGATTAAAAATATTTTTTATTTGGGTCAGTGTCAGTGTGGCGTCCTAACGAAGTGTCGTCACAAGCATATGACGGAAAATATTTTGAAAATGGCGCAAGGTTACTTTTTCGACGACGTTTGGAAATTCTTATCAGGCTTATTTTATTTTTCTTTTATTTGGAAATAAATAAGAAACCTGAAAAATGTTGTCAAACCCAAATGAAGTCAATTTATTTACTTATTTAAATTTTTGGAGATAAAATTGCTCGACATTTTTCTAATAGCTTTTTAGGTATATGGTTTACATCTCCATAATCAGCTTTTCAATGCGCGCCGTTCGAGACTCTGCTTGCAAAAAAGTTTTCGGTGCTTCATTATTCGGTGCTTATTATATACAGAATGAAAAATGCGGAAAATATTCTAGATTTGGCATAAATCGCTTGGATCCTGACAATAAGACACAGAATAACTTATGACAGTACGTTGTATGGGGTGAAAGTTACTTGAGTAACTCTCATTTGAATAACTCTAATATCTTATCATTTTTGAATCTGAAATTTTTTGTTGGCTACGCGTCTGTCTCAGTACGCTGTGTAATTAAAATATAACTTTTATTGCGGTATTAGTAAGATATTTGTGTTTCTATTCTTTCCCATAGAAAATATTACATATTTACAGAAGGGATTTGAAGATTTCAAATATCTCCAAAATTAAGTACACTGGGAAGGTGCGTGAAGAGGGTATGCGATAGCAGAGCAAACGCAAAAAAAATTTGGCCCAACTTTATCTAATGAATACATTTTTGAATGACATTTTCTCTATAAATTGTAAATATATTAATTTTAAACATCAAATATTGAAATAAATTTAAATGTTGTTGTTGTATAACCTGGGTACTACTGATGAATTCGTAATGGACCCAACACTGTCCTGAGGATTGTGGTCGAACAAAATGACCATAATTGAAGAGGAAATTACGATTATCATTTGAAAATTGGAATAATAACGATTTTTTCGTTTTACATCCCCGATTTGTAGAAATATCGTTAGATAGAAACCCATACAACAAATAACAGGTAAGGGAAATTGTACCGCTTGGGAACAGTACGGAATAACGAGTATCTCCACTTATTATATCATTTATTGAAAAGCTATAAATGTATATTGTTTATTGTGTATTATATAGATATCGGAAAGGACATCACGAACCCTTATCTGGTGAGGTCAACTCTTCGTCTATAATGCCATGGTACTCAAATATCAAAATTGAGACGAATTGGTTTAGTACAATGACTTAATATAACTTTAGAAAATATGATTTATTTTCTGAATTTTTCTAATATTTTCACGATATATTCGTTAATTTAAAACAATATAGGTTGGTATTTGATATAAATGGGAAGAAAACATGTTCATATACATTTATATACTTATATAATGAGCACAATTATCTGAGAATGACTCTGTACATCGCCCATGCCACTGTGGACCGCGTTTCATAGTGATGCTTTGGTCCGGTATAAGCTAACGCCACCGACAAGTGGAGAGTCAGATATAACTTTAAACCTATCCGGTTGTTTCTCTTTCTTAAAAATGTTACCCTAGTGGGGAATAATGCAGCTGAAAACCAGGTCATATCCATCAAAATTTTGAAGAGGTCCCAACTTTTCTAAGGTCTTATTTGATACCAATGGCTAAGTAAGATATTTACATATGTTCACTCTAGATTTCGTGTCAGCCATTTTGTTACGAAGAGTCAGCTTTTCGAAAATGCTAAACCAAAGTTAAAAGTTATGTTTCGAATTTGCGCCAGCCCTATTTTCGTAACGAATCTCTCGAACGATCATGTAATCAGTGCATCCAATAATATGAGGGATGTGAAGAGGCAAATTTGGAAAATATTTCCTTTTTTTACTTGTTTGTTTGTAACAAAGTTTCCATTAATGCTAGATTAATAATGCTCACAGCATAATTTAGAGATGATCAAGAATATATTTGATGTTTTTTTGTACGAAAGAATTATATTTTACTTTAAGTACTGCAATTGTTTACCATTAAATTGCGACATAGAACAATAAAATTAAAACTGTGAGTAAGCAGTATCTGAGAACCAAAGCCAAATCATTTTGATCTTTCAAAAACAAATGTGTTTCAAAGCATAGTTTTCCAGTTATTGAAAATGTAATTATAAATGTAGACAAAGTAAAAATATTAAAAAGGAAGAATAAAACTTTGATAATGACTATACATTAGGCCGGCCCTTATTATTCAACTTTCTTAAAGTTTAGCTCCCAACACTCTATCTTGTTCCAATCAACAAAACAGCGACAAGTGCAAAATTTAAGCTCAGCTGGGTAATTGCAAGGTGACTCACATCGGTAACGAACTTTTAACAATTTCAAAATTTCATGTTTTCAAAGACCCACAACTTTTGTTTGCTATAATTCGAGAACGCCTCGCCCGATTTTATTTAAAAAAATGTGGAAAAATTAGGAACTACAATACCGTTAATCTATTCCTACACCTGTATACCTCAACATAGTTAACAGTTTCACAGTTAAAAATACATTTATGAAAAAAAAATTATTTTTTACTTAAAAATGTTATTATTACACAGGGTGACATAATAAAGATTTTTATGATAAAATTTTGATAAAACTTTTAAATTAATATTAATAACACAAATATTCCATAATTATAAAAACCCTATTTACAATACCGAAGGGACGTTTCTTCAATGTCTTTAAGAAAATGCTATAATGAAAATGCAGAACATAGAAACACAGGTGCATTTTACGATACTCACAGGCGTAGAAAAGGTTGATAGACTGGCAGTAATAGTAACTTTTCAAGGCAAAGAGCAATTATTGGGAGTCCCTGAAATCCCTAAATCTTCAGGAGAAGACCAAGCGATGACTGTTTACCAAGCAGTGGAGAAGTTGGATATAAACGATAAAATTCAGGCACTTTGCTGTGATACTGCAAGCAACACAGGTCGAGTAAATGGTGCCTGCACAAATCTAGAAAAGTCGTTCAATCACGACCTGTTGTACCTCCCCTGCCGTCACCACATTTTTGAGCTAGTTTTCAGAAGCTGTTTTGGCTCGCTGATGGATGCAATTTCTAGTCCAGACATGGCGCTTTTCAAAAGATTTAGAGACGACTGGGCGAAAATCAACAAGAATGTTTACATAGTTGATAGCACTGAAGTGCCTGATGATGTACGCTATACCATTCTTCAATTTATTGAACATCGCCTTTCTACAAAAAACAACAGCGAGATGATTACGAGAACTGTTGGAGTTAACGATGATCTTTCTTGGAGGCATTCCGAACAGGGGGTATCAAAAAGCAATTTATGCATTTAAGATATATGTATGTTTCAAGATCAATTTCAGTTAACTCATAGAGAGAAGAACTCTTTAAGAAGAATATTTAATTTTCTTGCTCGATTGTACGTTCGAGCCTGGTTTCTGTCCTCAGAAGCAATTACTGATAAATTCTTAAACTGATAAATTATCAGGATATTGATCCAGAAATTAGTAAGCTTACTGCGAACAAATTTTCCAAGCATCTCTGGTATTTAGTTCCAGAAACTGTGGTTCTATCCTTATTTGATGACAGTGGTTAAGGCACTTATGGCTCAAATTATGCTAGAAGCAGATAAAAGCGAAAAAGAGGAAGAAGATAAGAATCAACTAAAGAGGTACAATCTGCACCAAAAAGATTTTTATTCTTTTACATACATTGAGTTGTCGTCGTTTGTAACTCCTAGTTCGAAAAATTTCTTCACGAGATTTTCTCTCGGCATCGATTTACTCTACAAAGACCCTTTAACATGGAAGGACAATCTTGCTTATAAAAGTGCAATTGAAAAACTTGAAACGACAGTTGTTGCGTCATTCACAAAGAAAGAAAGAGGTGTCAAAATCATTGAGGATTATAATAACATTCTCACAAAAGATGAAGCTGAAAACAATTTGTTTTACAAATCGTTGCCAAAGATCGTAAAAATTACCCAACTGATACCAAATCCTCTCTTACAAAAAAATAACGTTCATTGTTATTTCATTTATATAATGTTTTCATTTATGAAAATTATTGTTGTAAATAGAAATGCATTACTCTTATACCTATACATAGAAGTAATATACGTTATTATATAAAACCAATTTTTTTATTTTTCAAGTTATATCTGGATTTTTTAAATTAATTTTTTGAGAAATCTGATTCAGAATGCTTTAAACAATTGCTGGGATAGCCTGGATGTGTGCACATAAATTTTTCTAAGGAAAACAAAAAATGAAATCGGCCGATAGAGGGAAGACTATAACGTATTTTATAGGAATTAATCATAGTGTTACTATGTTACAACTTTAAGCCATTTGTTAACCAATTAAGCTGAATTTTGTACAGCAAAAACATTCGAAAATTTACTTATAGCTAAGGGCTGCCCTACTATGCATGTTATTGCTTTGCAAGTGAACAATTTCTGAAAGTTCAAATACAATTCCACATGTAACTGTGTAACAGACTTATCTGACAGATAAATTATCGAAAGCAGTAAAATAATATAATAAGAAGCGAACCTGATTTTGTCAATAACGGGTTTTTCCAAAAATATATATAGGCAGACCATGACTTTAGTGGCCTCTGCCAAATTTTTTGTTTATTGTTTAGTCGCTGGTTCCAAGGTTTCATCCCAAGTTATGCAATTGGGCAGCACGTGCAGATGATAAAACTATTATAAAATAAAAATAAAAATCAGAGATCGTCTACTCTAAAATGTTTGGGAGCCAAGTTCTAAACGACCGGTTTTGATTCACGTAATAAAAAACCTTTCATCATTTGCTCAAAACCAATTCCTTACTACCTACCACACATAATAACTTTAAAAAAATTCTAGTTCAAATTTGTCTAAAAACTTTAATGCAATATAAAAATAATATAATAACATATAAAAATAAGATTTCGAAAAAAAATGTTTCTTAGGCGTCCTTTCCATTAAAAAAAGTTATTAGGACTTTTTTTAACAAAACTTTTATTTGGTTCTGACTAACCAAATGAGCGTGTTTCCATCCATAGAACTCAACACTTTGAACAAACGTGTCTTATAAACATAAGATAAGATTTAGTACATATTCTGCTTTATTCGCGCTAGGAATAAATATACGCTGTTATGGACCTTCAATCAAACCTTTCAGTGATCATTTACAGAATCCGCCTTCAAAAAGTTTTGATAGCTTGTAACTGAAGGTCAGAAAATTGTCATAGACTACATTAAGTTACAATTTGGATAACTGTTAACTATCATTTCTCTCTGAATTTGAAAGATTTTAAAGAAGCGATCGAATTAAGATAAATTAAGAAACTGCTTGACACATAATTGTCACACTGCCCAAGATCTGCTTTACATTAGATAGGGAGGCCTGTATCTGTGTTAGGGAGTATAGGAATTAGTTCTTAAATAATTTTAAATATACAATATAATTCACATTTTTTATAGCAAATTCTCAAAAATTTGAAATGTAAGGAAATTTAATGTAATATGTAAATCGTAAACAATGTTAATATGGAACCTTCCCATTTTCTTTTAAGAATTAAACATACGTTCCTGTTTTGGGATGGAAATTTTTCGAATAATTCAATTTTAAAGAGTTTTTTTTAATCTTAAAATTTGGATTACTTCCAGAGATATGATATATTCTTAAAGTTCGCAAAATGATAGCTTTAAAAAATTCGGCGGTTGTTGGACGTGGAAAAAATCGGTGGATACGTTTTCGGTTGCAGTACTTGCTTAGTACTGGCCTCCCATTCTTTTGCTTGAAGTTACACAAAATGTTTTCTTTTTTGTTTGCTTCAAATATGGGCATAACTCCGAAAGTTTCAATTCTGTTGTAAAAATAATTGTTTTTTTCTGGAAACTCCATTTCAGTATAAATCTGTAAAGTTTATCAATATATTAAAAACTAAAAAATTGCTATTTTAACCGTTAAATTATTGGCCACAAAATTTGTTTTTTTTTTTTTAAGAGACGGCATGTTTTTAAAGAACAATAAAAGATTTTCTTAAAAGGAAGGATATCAATATTCAAACAGTTTTTCATTTGTCTGACAAACGAATTGAATGATTCGTTTTACGGAAACTGACTGTAAATATATGATATCTTTTATTTTTTCATTTGTTGACATCTTCAGTGGTTTAAAAATTATCAAATCGAGATATGCATATTTTTAGTAAAAATGATTTAAATAATGAAACAGATATTTTGACTCTGTAGAAATATTGATGCAACTTTTGTATATACGTACTTGTAATTTTATCAGAAAGGGGGCAAAAAAAAAAATAAAAATAGTGAAAACATTTTGCGATTTTATAGGTAATTTAAGTAATAAAGGCCCATAAATTGAAACTTTAAATAAGAAACATTATTATCAGTAATCAAATTTAATTTTACAAGTCGGATGTACCGAAGCAGGAAGCGGCTTATAGTTAATTGACAGCACATTTTTACTCAGTGCGGAAATATATTTTCAAAATCCAAAATCTTAAATAAAACACTCGCTTGTAATACTCGTATAACCAGATCAGTAAAGCCGCTAAACATGTTCTTTCCATATCAAAAAAAAAAAAAAACATGCTACTTTATCCTAACAAGAATACGAGTTTTTAATTATGTGAGAATATGGTTTTTCTTTTTTCTTAATTGACAGCACTGTGACAGAGAATTGTGCCAAATTTTACTTCATAAATATCATTACCCTTTAAGGTATTCTAGATTTTGTATGACGCAAAAAATAATTTAGACGATTTTTATAATACGTGGATTAAATGTTGTTTACGAAACGGAGTTTCTTTTGCGAAAGTTTTTAGAATCTTGAAGATGACCTGCGGTTAACAAACTTTGTCGGAAGTAAGCAGTTAAAACAAAAGCCGAGAACAAGTGGAAGGCGAAGAGTGTATCGGAGGACCGTCGGCCACGATGAAAGTAACGCCCTACAAATCCAAGATTTGTTTGCTCAAAAACCGTCCATTAACCATTTGGGACCTTGTTGATCATGATGCCATCAAACAACTCTATTTTAAAAGATATTTTGTGTCTTAGGCGTCTCATTCTAAAGTTAAAATATGTGAAGAGATGATTTCCGTCACATTATTAGGAGTGATGGGATTTGGATCTAAGTTTATGAGTAGGAAACAACAACCAACTAGTCGTGTGAATATCTTGTCAAAGGTGAAATAATGTTGAAAAAAAAAAAACAAAATTATACAGACAGTTTCCTTCGATTATTAGAAATATTATTCGAATATTATGCGCTGTTTGCTTGGGCATATTCTTAACACGGGGCCATATTTACGAGCAGCAATTTCTTCGTTTTTACACCACGAGAACGAGCCATTTCATACTGCATTGGCTCTTCTTTCGCCCAAAACACAATGAATATCGCACCACAACTACTGTACTTTCCAAATTTGGCTGGCGCCTGGTTACATTATTAACTCCGGAGCACCGTTTTTAGTCGATTGAAAAGATTTAAAGTGAATCGAAGCACGCTGTGAGGGCCATACCAGTACATTTTGATGACGAAGAAGTTCATCTGAACGAATAAATAATTGAAAAAATAAAATCTGGTTTTTCTTTTTGGATACGGTAGAACCTTACTAGGATGTAAGGCAATTGGTTAAAATAGATGTTAAATGGCGATTGCACCCGTAAAGATTATCGCTTTATCGAAGTTAACCAATAATTTGTTATTTGTGTAGAACTAGTATTTAGATCATCCCGGACTATCAAGTAACTGCTTTTCTTTATATTTCTTTAGATATTGGTATGCAGCTGTATCTGAATATAAATTATAAAATGTTCTTGTAACCTGTATATTAAAACAATATGAATACGAATGCGATTCAAAAACTAGCCGACCTAACAAAGAAGACATAAAAAAGTTGGGAAAACTTTTCTTTATTTTTTAACATAATCTCCTTTTAGCTCGATGCACTTTTTCCTGCGATATTCAATAGCTTCTATACCGTGTTTATAGTAAGAATTGTCAAACTCCGTGAAACAGCCATCAATCGCAGACTCCACTTCTTCCTTGTTGGCAAATCTTTTACCATCAAGCCATTTTGTCAAATTTGGAAATAGAAAATAGTCAGAGAGAGCTAAATCCTGCAAATAAGGTGCGTGATGAAGCAATTCGAACTTTAATTCATTAGTGGATATGGCCATTGCAGTAGTGGATGTGTGAACTGGGAAATTGTCTTGATGAAACAACGTCTTCCTCTTATCCAAATGCGGCCTTTTTCTATAATTTCATAGCATAATATTCGTCCTTGATGGTTTCTCCTTTCTGAAGATAAACAATAAAAATATTCCCATGCGCATCATAAAAATCAGACGCCATGAGCTTGCCTGAAAATGGAACCGTCTTTACCTTCTCTAGACACAATTCTCCCATTCCAGCCCGCTGCTTTGACTGTTGCTTTGCTTCATGTCTCATCCATCTGAAACATCTTCACGACCCGGCAACCATCTTGCGCACAGCTTTCTCATCTTCAAGTCATCGGTTAATATACGATGCGTAGCACTTTTTGTATGCCTATCATTTCAGCTATACGAGGTGTATTTAAAAAATAAGGTGAATTTTCATTTTCCTCAAAAAATATTTATTTATCAATCTCAATTTCTATTTTATCTCCTTCAAAGTATCCCCCTCAGATATAATACACTTGTGCCAGTGTTTTTTCCAATCCTCGAAGCAGTTCTGATATGCACTTTTTGGTATGTCCTCAATCGTCGCTTAACGCCGTCCTCTCATGGGTCTCTTCAATCTTGGGAACAGGAATACGGTGGCTGAGGCATGATAACGGTGTTGTTTTCGGTAAAAGTGAGCAGGTGCATTATCATGACGAATAGCCATGACTTTTTTCCACAATTCGTGTTGATTTTTTTCGTACTGCTTTGCGCAAACGGCGCATAACTTCAAAGTAATACTCCTTATTTACCGTACGACCTTGTGGTAACTCCTGATGCACTACGCCATGCTAATCGAAGAAAATAGTAAGCAAAACCTTGACATTTCATCGAACTTGGCGTGCTTTTTTTGGGCTTAGATCTCCTGGACTCTTCCATTGGGACGATTGGGTTTTGGTTTCGATGTCATAAGCATATAACCATGATTCGTCACCAGTTTGTTCAGCAAATCTGAACCACCGTTGACGTCATTCAACAATTCTTATGCGATGCTCATGCGACGTTGTTTCTGGTAAAGATTCAGCAATTTTGGATATGCCGACATCCTCAGCAACTTCTCGAATTGCGATTTAACGATTCTCTATAACAAATTTCTTCACTTTCCCACCATTTTCATCGGTTATTGATGTGCTGGGGCGTTCAGAGCGAGCGTCGTCATTCACATCTTCTCGACCTTCTGTGAAGCGCTTGTACCACCTGTGACCATTTTTTTGACTCAGACCACTCTCTTCTTCTTCTTTGATCCACTTTTTTCAAAAGCAGAAAATCGCCGAACACCAAAAACGATAGCTTTAGAGAAGCTTTATAAGAAGAAAAGTAAAAAAAGAATAACTAATAACAAAGTTTGCGATCTTTTTACAATTTTTACGATATTATATTATACTTTTAGAAATTTAATTTAACACTTCGAACTGATTTACATAAATCTAAACACTACAGAATAATGACACTTCTGTGTTGTAGGTCAGTCTAAACCACTGTGGCATAAATGGTGTAATGAATTATAATAATTTTCCTCTAGTTACGATTAACAACTCCACGTTTAATGTACCCCTAAATTAATGCATAGACCGACAACAACAACACCACAAAACAATTGTAATTTGTTGTAGCCTAATGCTTAGCGAGACCAGGCCTGTATTGGTGGCTATTAGGAATGCAGGTGTGTGTGTGTGTGTGTAGGTGTATCACGGTTCGTTTGTCCGGTAATGTGATACCATTTTCCTTTTATTGTGTGACAATTTTCATGTGATTTTCAATGTTTCTGGCTTCGTCGTGAACCGGAGAGGGCGGCATAACTATTTCTGTAAACGATGGCAATCATGTGCCCACAACATGGAACTGGCGATACGGAACACAGTGTTCGCTACACGTAGCAAACAAAGCCAAGTAGTTACAATCAACCGCACAAATTACATTTGACGGATGCGCGTTATTAACTGGTTTGTGCAACGAACAAAACGAGATGTTGTCGACGATAAGGAAGAACAAACAGTAAACAAAACGCACACAGCGATGTGGAAAAACGCGTTCGGAGAGAACTCAAAGAAAACAATAGAAAATTAGAAAATAAATTCATTTCGGCAATTATACAAGTGTACGCCGATATGTAGATACTACATCTACATACGAATGTTGTGTACATGAGTACTTAGTTGCAACATAATTTCATTTCATTTCTTCATTTATCTTATAGTAATTACAACAGCAATAGTAACAAAAATAATTTGATGGCCTGGAAAATGGCGGATGTTTGGGAACGGAATTTTGAAATTATATGTGTGGGCACTTCTACCAAGAGGCTAAATATTTTTATCTTTTTTTTTTTTTTTGAAGGAATTACGGCATTTATATTGTAGGATGTCACACCTAATTTCGAAAAGATATTTGAATAACTTGCATTAAAATATTATATAAGACATAGTAAACAGAAATCCATTGTTTTGCCAATGAATGGCTTTAGTGATTTGCATCGCGCGTAGTATAAGTGCGCTGGAATTACGCTAAATGCCATTGGAAAGATTTCATTTTGTAATCCAAAAGCTATCTAGATTGCTTTGCGATTACTTAACGCAGTATTTTTCGAGCCTCGGCCAAAAGTGGACACCAGCAAAGAAAAAGTACGCCCTATTCTACAAGGAAAAACAAAAGTCAGGCGACTGACAATGTGAACAGCGTTTATGGTTCTGATACTGTAAAAACCCAAAAAAAAAACCTTAATTGGTGATGGATACGGATTAACGCAAAGAAACCTCATGAAGCATATTTTCATTTGCGAATCGCGTGCAAAAATGTGCTCATAACAGATTTGAAATCAATTTCTATTTCAGATTCGAAATATTCAAAAGTTTCAATAATTGCTGAATACATCTAGTTACATTAATTAATCTGATAGATGTGGGTTCCGGAAATGTTGTTTCAAACAATACCTATTAGGAACTGATGGTTTGAATTTGCAATCTTAAGTATGCCCATGAATATGAAGTCAAAACTTCATGTCACCAGTAGCAATTAGTAAAAAAATATTTTGATAATGATGAAATGTCCTAATTAGGCAAATGGACATGTTTCCCAATCGATTTCAGCACTTATTTTTAACACAAACCGGAACAAAATTGAGTTTCAAAAGTTTCTATACGGATTAGAGTAAAACGCCGACTGATTTCAGTAAATTCGTCAGACAGGATAACGTTGTGAGATTATTCTCAAAACTAGAGATAGATCGATTAGTATGAGTTAATAGCAGATAAGATAAAAACACGCAGTAGTGGGCATTACCAAAAATGACTCAAAAGTGATGGCATATATTTTTATTGAAGATAAATGTTTTCAAAAATATTAGAGAATGTATTTAATTATAGATTTTTGAGGTTTTTGTAGAGAAATATTCGAAACATTATTTTTCATAATAACCTGTCAGTACACAATCCAAAGAATAGCGTATTGCATCACCAACTGCTATTAATTACCATTTTACTAATTTTTTATTATGGTTCCTTACTGTTCCTCTTACTTCAATCCCTTTCCGACCAAATAATTTAATTACTATATATGTGTATCAATTAGCATTCTTCAGTCCTTCAAAAGCCTATTACAAATCGGGCCCCAACGCCCCTCATGGCTTCTCACGGTGGTATGGATCCGAAAGGTTCAGTTTTCAATGAGATCGCCGCGTAGATCCGGCTGAATTTGGACGATGGCTTGGATTATGTAGACTTTGTGGGCATATACTTGCGACTTCAGAGAAAGTCTACCGGTGTCAAATCTGACGATTTTGGGGGTCAATGCAAGTCATGTGTTGCAGAATGTCCATTGATGTGTTTGCTGTGCAGCACGTCACACCATCTACTTGGGCCAAAAGAAATGAGTTATCATTGATTTATAACGCCTTGGCGGTGATAATCTCGTCAACTTCGTTTTTAGGGAGGGACGGACTGAAGTACGGAATGAGTCCACACCAAAAAGTAACTTTTTGTGGATCCATAGCCACCTGGTGAACTTCATGTGAATTGGTGTCGTTCTAAATACGGCAATTCTGTTTGTTAAAATAGCCATTCATGCAAAATTTACATTTTATTAATAACGGTTATTGGGTTTTCAGTAATTTGTCATTCGAGTTATAGTTTCATTACCAATTTCAAGTTACTTTCAACTAGTAAATTCTCATTGAATTTTGTTAGCAAATTTGTGACCCATTTATTGTGTGAAAATCTCACATCCTCTCAATAAACAACATATGTTACTTAACCACTTGTTTGAAACACATAGAACATTTTAAACAAATATTTCAAACACAATTAAATATAAAATTGATTTAGTTAGCATGGTAGTATAAAAAAAAACTAATTAATAAAACGAGCAAATACTGCTCGTTTCAATTAGCTTAATTGAATCAGTTAATTTTTTAAACTATGAGAAGTTAAAAATAGAAAATGTTTATTGATCAATTTATGATATTAATGTCTATTGAACGATGTCCGTCTATCTAACTAACTGACTGTCTGGTAAACACAATAACTGTCGAAAATCCTTATAACACTTCCCACATGATGGTCCATCCCAATATTTTGCAAGATCGTAGCAGGGGTTTGTAAATGGGCTATATTGACATAACCCTTCTGTAGCCTCCCATACAGAAAACAGATTTAATTTCCATATACTTATCTTCGTACCTTTCAAGCTGTTGTACAGAATGCAGTAGAATTTAGTAAACATCATTGGTTTCGAAATTGAAATTGGCGTAAACTCGAGAACATAGTCAGTTCCCCCTCCGGTCTGGTATCTCCCATACAAAGGGGGTAACTTTTTCCAAAACAATTATTGTTTTTATTTATTATCGGCAGGCTGCAGAACGTACACTTTGTCCATTTTATTGATTAACATTGCTCAGATAGTTTTTCTGTTTTATAATACAAAACCAGTTCAGAAATTTGGGTGTTTGATGGGGCGTTGTAAATTGTTAGGTTCTTATCAAAAAACAATCTGAATTAAAGCGCAGTAGAATAAACTAAATTATAATTTGATGAATTTTTCCAGTTAGAAGTTATAGAGGAATTACCGATTTTTGCTACAGCTGTATGCTTTAGCAGTGAAGGGGCGTGGCAATGAAGTCCATTTTCATTCGCAGTATGCGCTCTGTTTTCATTCTTAGACCGTTAGGGATTAGCCGATAAAGCTTACTTACAATCGCCGGCTACAGAAGAGAACACTTGGTACTTTAAACGCTTCCTTCATGGTCTTAAAATTTTCCCCTACCAAAGGATACACATCTTCACTGCTCCGAGTAAAGGTACAGAATTGTTGTTTAATTTGAATCTACGAGTTAAACCACAAATTTGGCATAAGGTGAGAGCGTAGTAATAGAAGAAAAAATATCTTTATCTAGAATACTCTTGCTTTATATTGGTGATATTAATTACTTTGTTTGCGGTTTGGTAATTTGTTAATATGAACATTGATTGAACAATGATTTAAAATATTATTTATATAATTTCCGTACTTGGCAAATAGCAATAGGAAAAAATTGTGTGACTGGAAATAATTTTTACGGGTATTCAATTGATGCCGAAGTGATTCAATTTTAACATAAAAGAGTCATTAGAACGGATGGATTATTTTATAGATCCTCGCCTTCTCATTTAAATGAACTCTCATGTTGGAACAAATTTCAGTTAGGTAATCTTACCTACATTCTACTGCACCAGAAAAGTGAGGCCAGTTTTGAATTTAAATTACGCGAATCTGTTGAATTTAAGAAATATGTTTTTTTTAAGTTAGCAGTAATGTGGCTTTATCGATTTTTGTTGTTTGTGCAAAGAAATCACATTCTTCTTCTTGGGTGGCGACTGGAATAGACATCCTTATCTATTATACGCCGCCCGCAGAAGATAATTCCAAGCACTTCGATGTTTTGTGCTTCTCCTCCAACTCAGCACACGACGTTTCGATAGTATTTCAAAAGCCTGGTCCTTCCAAAGGAGTTTTGGTCGCTTTCTTCTGCGCCGTCCATCGAATTTGTTGTCGAAAACTCTCCATGTCGGAGTATTTGAGTCCATCCGCACAATATGAGCCAGCCAACGCAATCGCTGTATATTAATTCGTTTGACCACGTCGATGTCGGCAGAGAGCTCATACTCCGTTAACGATGATGGATCCATATATATTCCGGAGTATATTTCTCTCGAAAACTGCCAGACCTGATTCATCCGCTTGGGTCACAACCCAGAATTCTGCGCCATCTATTAATTTTTGATGGGTACAAAACTTTCCAAAACGTTAATGACTCTGTTGTTATTTTACGTAGCCAGCAGTATGTCGAACATTTTTGTTTTGTGATTAAACTTTGACATTTCACATAATTTAATTGTGGCATTAAGCACGATTAGGTGATTGATTGAGACACCAAATAAATTATTATAAATTATAAAATTATACAATTAGTGATGTGGCTTTATTGAAACCATTGATTTGCTTAATTATCCGTTTAATGACTGTTTCGTCTCGATTTATAGAATAGGGGTCATGTGAGGTAGCGGTGTATGCCGTCGACGGCCGATTTCATTGAGTTACAGTTATAGAGAACTGTGGATAAATGTAGGCAAAGCTATCGAATAGTTATGTTAATTATAAAATATGGAAATTATGGAAATTAAAACTGTGAGAATATCCATTTCTGTTTGCTTTATTACTAACCGTGACATCATTATTATTGGCTTTGGAGTAGGGCTTCATTTATAGATGATAAATGTCAATTTTAATTAATTAGTTTGCATTCCTTTGATTGTCTCGAAAATATAAAGTGGTATGAAATACACATGGCTGGGGTCAACTGGTCTTATATCGCTATTTATTTGACCCTGATGCTTAACGTTAATCATATTCTGTATTTTTTAAAGTTTACGAAAATCTTACTTTTGCTGAAGCTATAATATGGACAAATATTTTATATCAATTTATTATTTTACTTGCCAAATGTCATATGACATTTGCAAAGCGAGCTTCAGAGCAATTAAAATTTAAAATTATATTCGTTATTATTAGGATTGTATATTTAATTTGTCATTTTAAACAATATTATCCTTTAAGTGACAAATCTATTAGGAGGTTCCCAAAATTGGTTTGTGTTATGTTATATATTGTTGCCTAACTGTTTGATTTACTATTCACGTGAAAATCGTAAAATTTGGTAAGTTGAGTAACCAAAATGAAGAAAACTTCCCATCGATTTTTGAACATCCGCCAGTTTATCCAAAATTATCTTTCTCTGATAATGGAATCGAGTTTGTTGTGCGGTACCGCCGCCTTTTTTCTCTGAAATATATCAAAATTAGTTCGTTTAAAACTCTAAATTTGATTGAAACTTAAATCTTCCAAGTTATAGTAATTATTTACAAGTAAACTTAAGAAATTTTTGTAATTTACCAAGACCAACCAAATCAAAATTTTATATTCAAATCTCATTCTTAACTCCCATGAGCTAAGACTTGCGATCTCATACCCCTTTTCCAAATATCATTTTGTAATTTGGTTATAAAATGATACAAAAATAAAAAAGTAAATACGAGTATATAAATAAATATTCAATTCTTCAAATGAAATGGGAATCTCATGTTAAAGTTATGTTCTGAGAATTTGTAAATGTTGTTGAACATGAAACTGAAATAACACATTAAAAATAAATTATATATTTTTATTTTATCATTTATTATTAAATTCGAGTTTTCTCATTTATATGTTAAATTTCTAAAAATACATTTAAAATCGATTAATCTAAAATGTAAATTGTGTGTGATTTTAGGTACAAAATGTAATTTTCAGTCTAATTTTTCAAAAAGCAATTAAAAAAAAACAGTAAGGACTAAAATTATTTGAAATTTTTTTTTTCAACATATTAACATTGAAATAAGCGGAAAAAAACTTAAAAAGAAATTGCAGTTTTGTTCAAAATCTAAAGATGTTTCTCCTTAAGTTTCTATGAAGAAACGGTTAGCGGTCGAATTTGTCCATCGCCTCGAATATATGACTTACTTAATTTTTGGTATTTTCTCAAACATCACCGTAAGATAAACGCAAGTCAAAGTGTTGTGTTTATAGTATTCCAAACTAAAATCAAAAGCCGATAAAACCGAAATAAGACTTTAGAGCGAAAACGTATCTCTTCGAATAAACCGGAGATAACAAATGTTTACAACAGCGTATCACAAATTGTGTCAATTTATTGCAAGTTTTCCCTTGATTCCGATTTCCCTCTTAACAATTATAGAAAGACCGACTTTTGTAATATAAAATAATTAATTATTTGCTCACCTGAAATAATGCAAATATATAATTTTTGGAAACACTTTAATATAGGGTAGTACCAAATGTTGGATATGATCGTCGACATATAAAAATAGAACAGTTTTATCCAGATTTACTTTCAATTACTGAGAAATCGCGTCATAGAACAAAATGAAGCAGGTTTCATTTGAAACTTTTGAGAACAGATCTGAAAATATCACATTTTGCTAAATATTACAAATTAAGGATCAGCATTTGAAAACACAGATTTGACCAAAAATAATTGTGTTAAATACTTTCTTTATTTTTCAGTTTATCAAAAACTACAGCACACCAAAGAAATGTGTTGATAATTTTAAGATCGCAAAATACTACTAATTTGTATCATAATTATTGATAATATTAACATATTTATTAAATCACTATTAAAGTAGTTATTAAATCATAATTTTACGATTATGGAATTTATACTGCTCTTTGAGAACATTTTGTGGAAAGAGTAGCTTGAAATATTTTGTATTCGGTGAAAATATTCATGTTATCACAAGAATCGAAGGTAGTTTTGATGGATTTTACTTCAAATCAAATAATCGGGTTCAACCACTAAAGCTCCGTAAGTGAAAATTTAATAATATAAGTGTAGAAAATAGCTCAACGAAAGTAGACCCAGACTATCAATTGAAGCGTCAACATGTTTGCAAAACGGTAAAATTCCTACAAAAAGAATGAAAACTTTACGGTTATTGGAAATGATTACAGAGAAATGCAAAACTGGAACAGAAAGAGGGATAATTTTCTGCAAATTATGGATGACCTTTTCGATATTTCTTACGCGGATGCCTTAAGACAAATGCTTAAACAATATGACAAGACTGATTATTGTTCCATTGCACTACAAGAACTGCCAGTTTCTACACCAAATTTCCAATCGAGGTAGGTAGTAGTTTTTAACACTTCTCTGCTTTGAAGTTTTTGAAGGGCACAAAATCAGTAACGGAAATAATGTTTTCACGGCACAAGATTTCAATCATGAAATGATAAGTCTGGCTTTGGAGGAGTCATACTCCGAGACATGCTGGTAGCAATTAGAGCCGCGTTGGTATGGAAGTCTCTCCCAGTACTCACGGGAATACGACAGACTGAAGGACTAGCAGTAATAATGGCTTTCGATAAGGAGGAATAAACTTTCAGGAGAAGAAACGGTACGAAGCTGGAATAAAATTTAGTAAATTTAAAGAAATTGCGGCGGAAAAAGTTGAACAAGCTATACCGATTTTTTCTTGTCAACGCGTTGTTCTGATACGCATCAAATAATTAAACAAACAGTGCAAGTCGCATGTTTTTCGCTGGAGTACAATTTTATTAGAAAAAACCTTTTTCGCGAAAAGTCTCCTTTAAGGCTATTGTGTTCATTTATTAAGTCAATGAACATTATTGCTTGTCCATAAAAAATTAGGTATGACAATTTGTACGCTCATTGTGTTAGTAATCAGTGCAGGCAACTCCTTGGCTCAATATTCATGCTCCTAAGTCTATACGAGGTGTGATAAAAAAAACGGTTTTTTCAAATTTCGTTAGTTACGTATGTTCAATTTTCGCATTTGTTTCTGTTATGTTAGTACACATGTCTATTTATATATGTTGAGAATATCAGCCATTTTGGATTGTCAGTTTGTTTTTGACAGATAAAAAGGTTAGTCGTGTTTTAATGTGCTCTTCGATTTTTTACTATTTGAAAAAATGGATCAAAGAAACTGTATTAAGTTTTGTGTAAAAAATGAAATTAAATGTGCAAGGACATTTGAAATGTTGACTGTGGCGTTTGGCGAGTCTACTATGGGCAGAACACAAGTTCAATTGTGGTATAAGCGTGTGTCCTGGTCGCCCGAGCACGTCAAGTTCGGTAAAATGTGAAGGTCTTGCTCACTGTTTTCTTCAATTGCAATGGCGTGGTGCATCATGAATTCTTGCCACAAGGTCGTACGGTCAATAAGGAATACTACATTGAAGTCCTGCGACGTTTGCGCGAAGCAATTCGTCAGAAACGCACAGAATTGTGGAAAAACCAACCATGGATTTTGCACCATGATAACGTACCAGCTCATACATCGATGATTGTGCGTGAGTTTTTGGCCAAAAACAAAACTGCAATCATGCCTCAACCACAGTATTCACCGGACTTGGCTCCCGCTGACTTTCCTTCCAAAAAGCGCGTTTTAGAAGTGTTTCGGGGATTAGGAGAAACGCTGGCACAAGTGTATTATATCTGAGGAGACTACTTTAAAGGAAATAAAATAGAAATTGATGAATAATGAATAATAATAATAATGTATAATGCATAAATAATAAAAAATAAATAATAAATAAATACTTTTTGGAAAAAATTGGAAATAACGGTTACTTTTTTATCACTACTCGTACGTTGATTCAGTAAATTAATAAATATATATCATACAAATTAATGAACAAAAACATCAGAGAAAATTTATTCAAAAATGCATTGGCATTGTGAATGTTTTCGTTATTATTTTATTGGTTTTGAATAGTCTCATTAATATTTCATCACTTTTGAATGTTTTCATTATTATTTTATTCTTTTTTTTATTTTTGGTTTTAAATTTCTGAAATCTGAACGATTTCTCGTGAATTAATCTATAGTTAGAAGTCTTTGTCTATACCTATACTTAGTCATCAAGTATAAGACAAAGTTTTTAATATAAACTGTCCAATGGCGGCCAATGAGTTTCAAATCATTTGGGGCACTTAAACTTCATGAAAATTCAAGAATGAAAGTAAACAAACAAACCCCTCATAAATAAGACTTGGGAGAACTTCTCACACTCAGTGAGTTCTATTCTATTTTTCTATTTTCTATTTTTAGATTTACTCATAGGGACCTACAGTTTGAGAAGCATTAATAAAACTTTTCGATTACTCAAATACTCGAAGAGTTGATCTGACACATCGAGGTGACTGCAGCTGAAATAATGATAGGTGGCTGTATGCGGGGTTGAATCTGGGATTATTCGAACAATAGTCGATATAGTTGACGGTAACGGCATTTTTTAAATAAATATTAATTGATAGCGGCCAAATGACATGACGATTAGTAAGAGTGGTTGGTTGACTCCGCACAAAAAAATTGTTGGAGCTACCCAATAGCTTTGGAGCTTAGTAAGGGGTAACTTCAGTACGAATTTTGTTCTATTTCTCTTAAATACAACTAACGCCATGGTTTTTGTTTTTTGTTTCGAGTTCTATAGTACCATGTCCTATTGGGAGTTACAATTTTTAAAGAACTATTTCCACTCCGAGGTCAACATTGCATATTTGTTTCAATTATTCTTTATTCTGCAAACAAGCCCTAAGGTGTCATTCACGAATGCAAAATATTTTCGAACCGAACTATTTTTATTTTTTGCCTGTATCTCTGACGTGCGCTGAATAGTTGACTCCAAAAGAATTAGTTTTTGTACCCACCGAATTTGCATCGGCATAGGATGAAGGTGTACTCTTTTTGCCATTTTATTTTTAACTACTAGAAATACTCATCTGTGATTCCATAAAGTACACATATATTTGTGATCGCCGTAAACATCTATGTCGATCGAAGTCGAATCGCTCCAATCGACTCAAAACGATATTCTTAGAGCAGTCTTTTGATTTTAGGAAATAGCCAGAAATCACATGATGCAAAATACGGCGGATGAATACGGTGGTTGTGGAGCGATATTAATTCAATTTTTGATGAAAAAATAACGAAAACGGAATAAAGTGTTGGTATGACTATCGCGGTGCAAATAGCAGGAATTGCCTGCCCGTAAATCCGGCCTCTTTTTCATTATAATCGAAGGAAACTGCTAACATAACCTTTATTTTTGAGCGATTTTAAGTCGATCCATTGATCCAAATTTCATCTCTTATAATAATGCGCTTTATAAACTACGGGTAACCAAAAATTAAATGTACACAAATTTTAACATGCCGGATTTTTTGATACCAATCAAAATTTGACGCGTTTGAGGCCCAAAATATCTTTTAAAATTGAGTTGACTGATCCGTTTGAACTGCCAGCATCATCGGCAAGGTTGTAATTGTTAATCGACGATTTTGATCACCAAATCTTGATTTTGATGGATGTGACTTTCATCGATAGTGGTTGATGGTTCACTTTGAACTCATTCATGGTATTCTTTTAACTATTCATGTCCCTGGTAAACATTGTTTTCACTCCAATCCATATCATAAACAACATTTAATGCAACCTCATTGTTGAACAAAATCACACCAAAAAAATTTTCTAAACCATTTTATCAATCAAGCGTAGCTCAAACACAAATTACATTTATGACGTGAACCGAGCGCAGATACCTATCACAGTATTAACTACATAGGAAAAATTAGTTCTGATATTCGATATACCCGCATAATTTAAATTGGGAACTGGTCATGCTCTTTTAGGAAATACTGGAAAATACTAGCTCAAATCACATAATTTTATGAGCAAGTGGCCTGATTGTAGCCCTGATTATTGATAAGTACTTCAAAAACGCCGGCTGAGTAGGCATATAAAGTATGATTGAATTGTTATTTTGACTTCCGGTTTATCTAGCAGTGATCACTATAATTTAATGCACATGATGGCCCATTGTGGTCTAAATAGGCCAAATTGGGCTTATAAACTGTATGTATGTATGTATGGCTGTTTGCAAGTATTACAAAATATGGATTTTCACTGGAAAGACAGCAAAGTCAGCATACAGCGCATAAGATGAAGGCATCTTTGGTATGACCACTTATCCGGCAATGGGGTGGTACTTTGTCAGAGACGACATTGCTCACAAATGCCACATTTGGGACAGATTAGTCTAAGGCTAAATCTAGCATTTGTGAAATTATACCTTTTCCGATTTTTTTCAATGCTTTGGCGATTTATTCATAATTTAAAGTTAATGTAGGATACGATTTGGTAAATGTGGGAAAGAACAATTCTAATTTACACAAAAATTTACAAATCTGAGAGAAGAAGTAATCGTTTAAATCTCACAGCGAATATCTTGTTTGTATTTTTCTAAATTTTTCACGGAATTGTGCGTTAAATTTAAGATAATTAATAGCTTTCACCATTTTAAGTTCTCCCTGATCTAATAACCTTATTAAAAAGGCTTTTATAGATAATTAGTAGAATATTTAATTTTGGAATCAGTTTTGTTTAATTTGGAATCAGCCATATGAAAATATTTACAATGAAGTATTTACAACCTTTTTCAGCTGAACGAAATTATGATTTTATTTCATTCAATTGGCGATACTGTGAATCAATATAACTAATAATCGTTAAACCGTCATGTCATCGGTGGGTATGGAAAACATCCAAAACTGCTCATATCTTGAAGTGCAGTATTTTTCATCATAATCATCAAATACTTTGTATGAACGGCTGTTAAATTTTCAGAATTTCACATTATGTAAATCATTAGACAAGTTGCAGCTAATAAATAAGTAAACGCCATAACGAAATCGGATTTACACTGTGAAAATATGTTTAGTTAAAAAATCCTATTTGGGCCGTATAAGAAAATGCATAAAATTCGTTAAGCTACGAATTAAACAAACTGCGTACTTAATAGTTTTAGCCATTTATCATTCGGTTCGGGTGATGGTCATCATAAATGCCAAATTAGCTTCTGTATTTCTTCATAGGTTTCTTTTTCATCTCACAAACAACTCGAGGAACGAGGCGACTCAGAGGAGAATACAAAATTAATTACATTTTGTAATTAGCAGAAGAAAAAGAAACTTCACAAAAGGCAATATGTGGCCAAATGGCATAAACATTTCTTCCCATTCGTCAAAAGATCGTCAGTCGCTCAGTCCCACCTGGGTAGAAGCAGTATAACTAACTTGTTTGATTAACTTCACCACCGCCATGATCCACTTGCCACGCAGGGTCTGATGCCTCTGTCAGTGAGTGAGACTCTCAAAGTGGCACCACAGTGGTTAACCAACCACTCAGAGGCGAAGATTAATTACAGCGTAATGAATGTAAATTTAATACGCTGTGCATAAAGTTTGGTAGGAGACGGGGTTAAAGATGTTCAAGAAATGAAAATTTAGCTACTGATTTTTCCTCAGCCAAGAAGATAGTGATCGTGCTCATGAGGAGGACCACCATTATCATCGTCGTAATGAATTTCCATTCAAATGAATGGAACAGCACCGCTTTCTGCCAGCGCGGTATGTAAAATTTGTGTAAGTTTGTTAAGAGGTACAACATATTGAAACGCATTCAAATTCACAAATATATGGGTGGTACCCGCTGAATTCATCGCGACCGAGATCACGATATGGTCGATAAACAGAGATGAATTACTGCGATTAATTTAATAAACTGTGCTATTTGTTGCCGACTGAATACTATGAGGAGGTTAAAATCACAGGGAGAGCAATATCCATCACATGTACCCAGTCATTTCAGTATCCGGCATGTATTTGCTAATAGATGTACATTAGGGCGACAGCAAAGTTCCATTTTGAAATTTTATTGATCACGTGATCTAATATTTTGATATTTGGAATAAAATCTCTATGGGCGAATTTTTCCATATTGGGCACTTATCCCAAAGATTTTCTTGGAAGTTAGGCATGTTTATATAAAAAATTTACTTTTTTTTCATTTTCGGAGGAATTCTTTCAATTTCTTTCAATAAAGTATAAAACGATAAAAAAAAGCCAATGGCTTCATAGTGGGGCCAATGGTGGAGTTGGCCTCTTCTGTAAGATGGATCAAAAAAAAAAAAAACAAAATGACAGGAGTAAAGTTGATACCTTCCGTCGTTGATTGCAGTTCAGACTTATCATCAGATAATTGGGCGTAGTGGACAAAAACGGCACTCGCGAGTCACAGCGTCGTGGATGGCATTTCTAATAGTCACCAGAGAAATAAGCGTAGCAAAAATGTCTCCTTTTTATATACCTACATAACATATCGGCTTCGCCGTATTTCAGTTGAAATTCTATTTATTATAATACGATATATAGATTTCAGGCAATTAGTAGTAATAACAGTGTTTAGTAAATAACAATAATCGTTTAGCAACACTGAAAATGTCCATGAGTCCAATGTCGGCTTCAGTTCTTTCATGGGAAAGTTTTTCCCTATTGGGCCGATTTTCCTTACCTGGGGTCTTTAGCATAACCGACATTTCAGCTTTATAGGTCCATTCATTCCTTGTACTGGCAAAACTTTTTCTTATTAAACTTAACCTGCCTATGAATTTGAGACCTTTTTCTGTCAACTTTCAGCTTTATAGATCATGCGGTGTAGTTTTAGCAGAAAGTGCATGCTTAGGGTGACATAGATTTTTATGACGACCAAAGGGTTTCGGAAGTATTTCTAATTTCTACAAACGCAATAACCAAATGAGTATACTCACGCCTATGGTAGTGGTATAAAAACTGTAACTTAAAGTTGTTTTGTACAAGACATGTAAACTCCATAAAAAACGCAATCAAATGGCATAATGTAATACATGTGGACAAAACTTTCTGAGTTGAAAGAAGTATAATACAGGGTGGCGCAATAGAACGTGCATATTGCATCATCTTTTTTTGCGGGGTAGAAAAAGCGTGGGGGGGGGGGGGGGGGTTGTTTTTTTGCCTACATCGTTGGGTTGGCGGGCTCATGGAGTTTTAGTCGCTATGAATCACTTCGACGGGAAGCGTCGCGCATTTAACGTGGACGCATTTTACGAGAACTCTCGTTCATATATTGCTACTAGGCGACTATATTGTGCTCAATATGGACCACGGCGAATTAGTGAAGCTCCGAGTGCTAATTTAATTAAAATATGGGTAAAGCGTTTTGAAGAGACCGGTTAAACATTTAAACCACAAACAAATGGTCGCCCAAGAACATCTAGGACCGAAGACAATGTTGAGAGAGTTATGGAGTCAGTACGAGGAAATCCACAAATGTCGACTCGCAAGAGATCGTCTGTCTTACAATTATCGCGACGAAGTTTGCAACAAATTTTAACATTGGATCTTAAACTGCATCCATATAAGCTGCAATTAACACAAGAATTGAAAGAGTCTGACTTCATAGCAAGGCTCGCATTTGCTAATGAAATGCTTAATCGATTTTTCAATTTTGACAATATCCTTTTCTCTGACGAAGCTCATTTCCTTATAAATGGGTTGGTTTGTAAACCGTCAAAATTGTCGTTACTGGAACAGTGAAAATCCCAAAATCAAACACCAGAAACCATTGCATAGTCCTAAAGTAACAGTATGGGCAGCAATCTCTGGCAGAGGAAAAATGGGTCCTTTTTTCTTCGAAAATGCGCGGAGCCAAAACGTCACGGTTAATATGGAACGCTATGTTGAGATGTTGGACAGATTTTTGGCTCCAGAAATTGAAAGTTCAAGAATAGTGAATTCCAGAACTTGGTTCCAACAAGATAGAGCTACCTGTCACACATCAAATGACCCCATGGCGGTGGTGAAGCAGATGTTCCCTGGCAGACTGATTTCGAAAAGAGGTGATATCCCATGGTCCCCACGTAGTCCAGACTTGACGCCTCTTGACTTTTTTTGTGGGGATACCTCAAACACAAAGTCTACAATAATAATCCAAGAAACATCGTTCAGCTCAAGGAGAATATCCGTGGTGAAAGCAGCCATTACAGCAGTATTACTGAAGAAAGTTTTCAATAATTTTCGTTTGCGGTTAGAGGAGTGCCGTCGTAGAGAGGGTCACCATTTAGATGATGTTATTTTTAAAAAATAAACTCCATTTATTACTCTACAATGACTTAGATTTATTTTAACCATACCTTTTGTATTTATTTTTTAATCTATTTTTTAAATATGCACGTTCTATTGCGCCACCATGCATAATACTATTTACTCTATAAGTACTGCTTATGTAAAACTCTGTTCTAATGGCATCTATTGCTGTACCGGCTGCTATGTTTCGTCCTCTAATCTTTTTTTTTTTTTTGGTAGGTTCCCATACCAGGATTTAGTTTATGAATATATATGTACTACCACATATGAATTAAAAAAGGAATATTGTATTTAAAATTAATTTAGAGTACATGAAAGCGATCTTGGTTATTTTAAACCGATGTTACACATTTTGGTCTGTTGCCCCACCGTGAAACCGTTAAGATTGAATATCGTGATATACTCCTACCTTATTAGATGCATTACATCTGCTCAAAAGCGTTTGCGCTCCTTTCGAGTATTTGACTATTTTTGTATTTTGTGGAAAAAACAACAAAAAATTGTCAAGAGAGATACCCAGAGCGATTAAATTTTCCCCAATAGCAAATTACAGATATTTCCTAATTTTCTTGAAAATTAATTCTACACTAATTCCTAAAATACTTAAACTGAAATCTGTGGCCAAAATAAGCTTAAATGTTGTAAGATTTTCCTGCGAACTCCCAACATTTGTTCCTCATGCTTTTAACTGCCACTCTAACGTACATATGTACTCGTATGTGTTTGTAGAAATATGAATAACACTACATACTTTGTTTCGTTACTTATGAGCTTCAGTCTGACGAATTATGGCTGTTTGGTCGTAAACTCGTCAAACAATTTACCTTTAATGAATCAAAGAAAAAGAAATTAAGTTAATTTTCAACTACCTCGCTTTTATGGAAAACCAACCTATTGTTGGTGTTAGTTTCGAAGTGGTGGCGCTTTTACTCTTTATTCTCTTCGTACTTTGTATAGTTCTAGTGTCAACCTCGAGCAGTAGAATTTATCTCCGCACACTGTAAAGTGATTGTCTTATGATCGCCTTGTTTGAAGACGTTCTACAATGCGCTCCGTCTTGCCCATATTCAATTTCGACAGAAGATTACAAAAATATTCTGCCTAATAAGAAATTTATCAAGTGACGAAATGAAAATGAAAGTGCAAAAGTATTACAAAAAAATATGTTCCTAGTTCTTAATCCGGTGCGAGATCGTTTATCTATTAGCAATTATTTATTATTGATTATATTGACACAGCTGACTGAACGGGTATCTATTTCGGTATTCACCAAAACAAAAAAAAAATATTTGAAAAAACTGCACCAATTGGCTGGGCGCTTTTTTTTAAAGCTGGTTGTTTTTAGTGTAGATAACAGAAAGTTACTTTCAAATTCGATGAGTCTTTCCAAATCTGTCTGTCCACTAACTAACCCATGATTCTTGGGTAGTTTTTCATTGCGTCAGTTCATCGCCATTTGAATGGTCGAACGTAATATATCGAGTTTAGTCATTTATTATTTTATATATATGAGGTTATAGCTGGGTTAAGTCTTTCTGTGGACGCGTTTTTTTAATGGACCCACTTGTGTAGCCTGTCGTCCATAGTGTAGAGAATGATATACTGATCCATTGCCAGGTAAGTGCATGTACATGTACCAAAAATGTCATCTTCTCATACATTATATGTATATACCTATATATATATTTATATTTTTCAGTACAAATTGGTAGTTTCAGCGATTTTCGATGATCGCCCCCACAATTAGAGTGTTTTCTTAAAAACTTACATGAGCTAAGGTGGTTTTATCAGTAAACAATGTCGGAACTTACCTTTAATAACTGTTTAAAATTGGTTTATCTAACAAATGAAACCTTTGGTACATGAACACAAAAGTATCGATCACTCAAGCTGTAATAAGTATCATATCTCACCTTGGTCCATGTTCAGATGTGCTATAGATTTGAAAATAATTTAGGAATTTGCTCTGATCTCATTAAATTCGTAAGCTATTATTAAAGGAAAGGCATGTGTGGAAAATCGTATAATAAATATTTTTCACTTTTCTGCAACATATTTATTTAGTGGTATTCCAGGACGAAATTCTAGCGAATGCAGGAGATTGGGAATGCGCTTCCCAAAAATTGTGCATTCTGGATAAGCAATAATAATGAATATTCCTAAAAATCCTTTTGAGATCTCTGAATTTGAGATTTTGTATATGTTAAAGTGGTTCAGATTTGTAATAAGAAAAGTCAACCCCTATACGAGGCGTGTTAAAAAAAATAAGGCGAATTTGCATTTTTCTCAAAAAATATTTATTTACTCATCAATTTCTATTTTACCTCCTTCAAAGTAGTTCCCCTCAGATATAATACACCTGTGCCAGCGTTTTTTTCTTTACTTTCTCAACATTTTCATCGGTTGTTGATGTGCTGGGGCGTCCAGAGCGAGCGTTGTCATTCACATCTTCTCGACCATCTGTGAAAAGCTTGTACCACTTGTAAACATTTTTTGACTCAGAGTACTCTCACCGTATGCCGCACTTAATTCCATTTTTTTCACAAAATTTGATGCAACTCCTTTAATCCATTTTTAGCAGAAAATCGTAAAACACGCAAAACACTTGTCTTATGCCTCTCACAAAGAAACTAATCATGCTATAAGGATAAAACCGTCAACATATCTTCGAAACGAGTGTACCAACATAAAAAATAATAATAATCGAAAGTCGAATTTATTTAGCCCGCGAAATTTGCAAATTCAACTTTTTTTGAATACACCTCGTACAAAATTATATGCCATAAATTGAATTTCATGCAAAAGATATTGCTGGATCTAATTTGTGCAAGGGAAACTTATTTCTTAAGATTAAACAGTCACAATATAAAGATGATACTAACCAGGGTTTCAAAACAAAACACAAACAAAAAAACACTTAAGCTTAGAGTGAAGAATGTTTTAAAACACTTGATTGTATTGTATTTTCATATAGATGTGCTAAAACAGAATCTTATTCGTCTCTAACGCTATTGAGTACAAAGTCCACGGAGGTTTTACATGAGTCTTACCGTGAAGACCTCACCCACGGTGTGATAATTACAATGGGCATATTACAATGCGATTGCCTGCGCCCGTCTGGGATAGTCAAGTATACTTGGACTGTGTAGGAATAGAAAACGACAATTTTGGAGGAAGCAAGCTCTTCTTGATCCTGACGCAATCGATAAAACTCACCGGTGGGAATTACGCAGCTAAACTCCTACCAAATTGTGATCTATACTTCACGGAGAACAGAGAACGGAGACGGGGAAAAACTACAAACCCCTTACGCTCGGCGATGGTGAACGGCAACTTATAATTCCCATGCCTGCCCGTACACAGATAACAGGGTACAAACGTGAGAACCTGGCCGTGTGAATCCCCATCACCCTCGGTATCAGAAGAGGCCTTTGGTCAGAATCCGTATCTCACCTACTTCCAGTTTCAACCCTTTGCGGTTCAACGACTTGCGCCCCTACAACGAGCAGCAGCTGCCGCCTATAAAGCTGGGCAAGATTGTGGGATCAACCCGATCCGAACAATCTTGCAGCCGTTTAACCCTAGGTAGAGATCATATTATTGATCATCCAATCATCACCTGACCTAAATACCGCTAACTCCTGGTTTAGGTGTGGCAAAATTTTTGTGCCCAGTTCTGGCAATTTTATACTTCCCGCCTATTTGGGTGCATTAAACGACGCAGTGCAGCTCACATGAAGGCTATCTTTAATTTGGTTTCATCACTCTTGGCAATGTTAAATTGCTTTCCCCTAGTATCTCCTAGTATCCCCATGCTATTGCCCTGAAATTTTACATTATTTCTTCCCATATTTTTATTAGACATCTGTTAAGAGATTCAAAAAGATACGAAAAATCGGTTGCTATTCATTTTTCCAAAACAACAAAAAAAAAAAAAAAAACTTGAAGTTTGTTAGTTGACTTGATTACAAATATTATCCTTCTCCTAATTTCCAGACTGACGTCATTAGTTATATTGACACGCCGTGACAAATGTGTAGATTTTTGGTCCATGGGAACAAATGACTTGATGATTTATTACCAGATCCATCTTTGTTGACCGCTTCTCAAGCATTGTGAATTAACATCTAGCAGTTTTCTGCCAATGACGTCTATATCATCAGCGTACTCAAGTTAACACATGGCTTTTATTAAAGATCTTACTAGACGTGTTTGCAGCAGCTTTCCATATGATCAGATCCAAAAGTATATTGAAAACGTTTGCCTATTTTTACAAAAGACTTCGTCTCAGTCAGTGGCATCCCACAAAGCGTCTCAAGAATGTCAAACTCAGCAGTGGGTAAATATAAGTTTGTCATAATATCGCACTGTGGAAAGCTGGTTTAAAATCAGCAAAAAGTTGATATTTGTCGATGTGTATTTATTGGGTCTACAGAGTTGCCGTAGTGTGGATGTGCGGTCATGTCACACCCGACAGAATCTTATAAGCGATCGATAAGAGACTGATACCGCGATAGTTGGTGCATACAATTGGAATGCGATTTTTTTTATTCATTGAACCAAATCGTGTTTAGGAGCTAATGTTTGCAGATTATGAATCCGGTTATTTGTAGAATTAAAAGTAAACCTATTGTTAAATAATTCATTTGACACAGTTTCTTCGATATATTAATGCATCCTTAAAATGTCAGTTTATTTTTCCTCTTGTTCATTTCGTTCACATCGATTTATTACATTTAGGCACAAAAACGTTATGGCAGTGCCAAAATTTACCAATTTGTGAAACACATATCAGCTATGACAAAAAGTTAAATGAGAGGGTAATTTATTCCATCAATCGGAAATGGAAATGGTAATTTTGGTAATCTTTTAAATGGATACAGTTCTGATAAGATGAGTTTAGTTTTCGAAATAGCACGTTGCAAACTTCGGGAAAAGTTTTACTTTTAACTAATGTTTTTTGAATGGGAAAAAGTGCATTGATTAGAATGAAGCTTGGATTAGCGACGCGTATTCAAAAGTTTTTATTTTCGATAACTATTGTATCGATACTTTAATTTGTATGCTTTGCTCGAATCCGTTTTACTACTTTTTATATCACCTTTGTATAGGTATATAAGTAGATTGTAATAGGCGAGTATAACTTAATGCCAATACAAATGCTGCTTTTTCTATCATACTTTTAACTTTCAAATTGTTATTATTTATATTATATACGTTGAGTAGAGTATTTTTGGCTGCATCATGCAACAATATGCACACCCAAATCAGTTGGCCAAACACTATTGTGCTTACAAACATACATTTTCTATTTGCCTTCGTTTGCCATATATTTTTAGATTGTCCTGTAAACAGACTGGGTCATACCTTCATTCCTTTAACTTTGAAAAATTGCAATATATTTAAGGTTCATTCTGAGTCATCCTGATTTTGAAACTAAGTTTTAGATGACAGATTCCTCTATACAAAGGTTTACGTCAGTTACAATAAAGCTAGTTATAGATAGGTCTTATTAGCTCTTTGCAGACATTGGAAAAATACAAGTTTGTTTGATACGTTTTAAACTGCAAACTAACAGTATTGTTTAAATCCTCCAATTAAAACTTTATTCGGTATTCAAAATACCGTTACGAGATATGTCTATCGAGGAAACTAATAAATTTCTGAAGACCCTGCTTAGAAATTATAGCCGGACCAAAGATTTCTGCCAAACTGGCCAGTTTTATGTTCGGTTTTCAAAGGGACGTGACAATGCAATCCATATTCATTTACAGAACTAAGTTAACTACCAGGTGGGTTCAAAATGATACTGAATTTAGTACTATTGATTGAAAAATATTAGTCTGAGAATAAATTAATTAGGCTGAACAATTTGTATGGAAGTTACCAGAGATAGCGTGGTTATCTGATAGATTTTTTTCAAATTTAATGGTGGATTACAATGCAATATGACGTCAAGAAGTTGAGTAACTGTTACTGTTGTACTAATTGGGGAATACAGCGAAAAAATTGCATTTCGATAATTTGCGTGATAATAATTTTATGTATCGCTCACAGAACTTAGTTCTCCATACGAATAATGTGTGAAAAATCGGTGATTTGTATGGGAAGTATTAGAACTGTGTTCGTTGCTTAGTCAGAACGTGGTTACAAAACCACAACCTACTTCAATTTACTAGTTAGAAACTACAGATGAACAATTAGAATAGAATTTCGGTATGGAAGTATGAGGTTGAACAGTGTGGTACGTTTTCATTATGAGACACCTTAGCTAAACTCAACATAAACCTTCGAATGTATGCGTTAAATAGGTCATTACTAACGACAAATACAATGGACAACAATTTGATAAATAAGGAGTTGCAGGGAGTTTTATTTCGGAAAATTAGTCAATTTGTATGGGAGATACCAGAAGGGGTTATACGATACGATACAGCTCATTTGCATTCCCCGTCTGCAGTCTTATCAAATCTTAGATTGTCCCAAATTTTAAGGAGTTTTATAAAGGTTTGCCACAGTTATGGTGTCTATCAACCAAGCCAACTTAACAGACAGACATCACTGAATATGTTGTTTTATTTCTAGTTGGTTTGATGGTCTTGGTTTTGAATACGGTTAATCTAAGCAAAATAAGCTTGTTATTCAAATGTAACATCTTTTGAAAAACTGGCATTCAGTTTTGAAAAATGAAGTCGGTTTATCGATATTCGATTTTAAACATTCTAGACATATCCAGTTATTCCGAATCACATCCGTTGGTATTAGTTAATGTTTCAAGGTAATGCCGAAGGACTGTTGTCACCGCGTTAAATATGCTTATGTCAAATGAGACTACTGCTGCAATATGAAAATGGACGGAAGTACTTCGAGAGACATTACCTGCATTTCAACCGCATTTTATTATTACCACTGGTAAATGGTTGTTAATAGAAGATATAATCATTTATGAACAAAACGTTATTTATCATTGCAAAGAACTGGACTACGAATATATTTCAGTGATTGCATGACACTTTGGTATCAAATGATTTTATTGAGTAAAATCTATTCTATGAACGCATTTATTGTCAATGAAATGTTTTCATTACTTACAAACACGATCCATTCACTTTCGGTAACTGTATTTTTTCATTTGGAAATCAATGGTAAAACTTCGGCCTACCACTGAGAATGCTTCTGTTGTAACTTTCAATTAATATGAGAAAATTGTGCATACAAAAATCTCCTCTGTAAACCCACAATAATGATGACTAATTGCTACATATCCTTGATTAGGTCAAGACTTCGCTTGAAATTTATGTTTGGACATAGCAGAAGCTTTACTTGGATCATTTAAATGATTCAATTAATAATACGAATGCAATTAAAAACACAATTTATGATTACAAATTTGACTAAGAGGCATAATGCGATTTCCATCACACGAACATTTTGCTAAAGCTGAACAAAATGTAAGAGGAACCCGATTTGGTGGACAAATTTTCATTTTATGAATTTTTATAGTTATTATCCAACAAAGTGAACATACCTGACGGAATGTATGAGGGGATGAAGATGAGTTCAATCCTAATTTCAATTTTGTTTAACGTACCAATAAACCATTTGTTTGAACACGGTTTGCAGATAACAGCCCATAAATTTGAAAGCAATTAATGTTGACTAATAAAAATAGAATTATCGCATACTGAAACAATCGTCAGACGACAACAACAACATGAACTTCTAATTTGTTATAATCAAAACGTTTAATTTGAAGGTTACTCCGAGCCCTCCGAGCCGAAGGACACCCTAAAACAGGAAACACTCGCCCATGAGATTAGATACTCCACACTAACAGATACTCAACACTAAGTTTTAGAATGAAACCGGCGGATATGAGGGAAGACAAACGAAATAATCGTGATGCCATGTGGTTAATAATAACAAATGCCGAAAGGCAATTAAAATCAACAACAAACAAAAGCCGACCTTTAATTAATAAATTATAAATAAAACCATCCGTGTCTTTGCCCATGTCCAGCGTCCGTAAACGAAACGAACTCTTCTCAGAGCCATTTGCAGCAACTAACATACACATACACGCATATTCTGGGTGAAGAAAGGGTTTTCGGTCTCCTGATCCTCTGGCTACTGCTTCAGTGCTTGTTAGAGCGACCAAGAGCATGGCAAGTGCCATTGACACATCTGTGAATGTACGAATGTGTCTGTGTCGATGAGAGTACTTGTTCGTCTACTGTTACTATGGACTTGTGTTGTCCAAGCGGCTTTGTTGGTTAATAATAAACTTGTAGTGTGTGACGAGGATTATGCTGGAGAAAAAAAACGAATTGTCGACAGAGCCAATTGTAGGCACACAGACCCTTAACTAGAGTTATCGAAAGGGCAAACGATAATTGATGGCAACCAACAACAGCAGCAGTGCTCGCTGGCAGACAACATCTCCAAATTTTAAAACCTATAACATGTGAAGTTGACTTTTAATTTCGTAATCTTTAATTTGCCTCAATTTTAGAGTACGTGGCAAAAAGTATTCATTAGAATTGTTACTTACATCTGCATATATATTTTATAATGTAGGAATTATTGAATAGAGGTTGCCTGTCATTTTAAATAGGTAAACGATATTAACATTTACTCCGAACGTATCTGGGGTACGATGGAGTTATCTCAACTCCGCTGTAAGAGAGACGAATAATGGCAGTTCAAAAAGTTAACAGTGACGTTTTCAAATTAGTGTTATTTCGAACCATATTATAGGTTTAGAAACTGAGGTGGCACATATTAGATGACACGCTTGATGGATGGCACAGTATAAAGCAATCATAATCCAGTTAAATTATTAAATTCTTACCAAAATATTAATATGGCTAATAGAAGATGAAGCGCACAATATCCAAAAAATTGTCACTCTTTGCTAATTTACTGTTAAAATTATAAGCGATACAGAAATTCAGTTCAGTGAAATGTCTTTTTAAATAACTTCACTCTATGTCACGTAGCCGAAACTTGTCGTACTTGGCTTGTAGTTTATACATTCAAGTATTTAAATGAGGCCGCAGTTTCAGTTATGAGAAACTGCTTAGGATAATATTACCATATTCAAAGCTTGCTTACTTGTACCAAATATATTATTTCAAGTTTTAAGGTTAAGGGATTCTTAATAATTGCGAAGTTACGTTACGCTTCACAAAATGTTAGGACTGCCCTAATTTTAATTTATCGTGATGGTGAATTCTAAATTATATGTGATTTCAGCAAAAACTGTCATTTTGTATGTAAGACACACGTAATGGCGTGATTAGACCTTACTGGAAGAGATAGGTCACCAGTTGTATTAGGTGATACTTAATATTACTTGCTTGCCAAAATTTGAATTAATCGGGCGTAATAATGCTAAATTATAGGCAGAAAGGTGATTTTTACCTAACGAGAAGATATGTGCTAATGTAAAAAAGTTCCGTGTTAGAATGCAGGAAGTAAATACGGCAAACATGGATTTTGTAGAATCTGACAGGCATTTCAAATATTAGTGTGAATAAATAATATTTTAAGCTTTAGGTCAATTTATATTAGGGAGCAAACTACCATACATACATATCATTAGTTATACGAGCTGTTACTATTACTCAAATTTCAGGGAAATTGGAAATTATCAAACTCCTTTTTTTGTACAGGTGTCATAACCGCATTGGCGTAGGAATAAATTCTCTTTGTGGGGGGCTAAATTTATTCAATGCACCTATTCTACAAACCCAAAAACAAAATGTTCGTGAGAAAAAGTGCATTAAATACAGTATCATAAGGAACTTTTCATGCTGAATGTATGGAAAATGTCTTTCAAGCCCTTTCACATTTGAAATATTTTGAAATGCTTTTTTTCATACAAAAAAAAGTTTCTTCCAAGACTTTTCCTCATATAAAACGCATCCTCCCTGCCGCTATTTCATAGGAAAATAAATAATTTATATATAGAACATATTTATATTATGTACTATCTCACCTTTAGAAAATACACTGCGATTGAAACATTTGATGTTGTCAAAACAGCAAGAAAGTTTCTTTACAATTCCACCAATAAAAAGTCTGATAGCTACTAACAATGTAATTGCCACTGATTATAGTAGTTAAAATGATTGGCTGGAAATTAACTGCGGATTTCTTCAAATCAACAACTACGAAATTTTTTTCGGTGTAGGATGAGGACAATTTAATCATCGTTTAAATAAAAAATATAGATCATTTTATGATTTTTTTACAAAGTATTTTGTCTCTGGATTAAGTTGTTCGTAAACGCTAAAGGATTAATATTTGTTGGTAGTAATCAATATTTCTTTTTTTAATGTCAACTCTCAAATCTGACTATCGAATGATCATACAAACTAACGTTTTTTGAGAAAATTTACGTTTCATGAATGAATACGATATGACAAGAAAGTGCTGAAATTTTGTTGAATTGACAACCAACAATGACAGTGACAAGCAATGATACAGTTTTAAAAATATTATTAAAAATCTAATGAAAAATATTGTAGTAACCATGTTCACAATTAGACCAGTATTTTTCCCATATCCATTAAGTAAAAACAATGTATTGTGGTGGTTAGTGAATAAATGATAGATTCCTTGTAGAGGCCAGTTTTTCAATATTTTTTCACCGAAAATTGGGTAACTATTGGGTACACTATACGAGGTGTGATAAAAAACGGTTTTTTTTCAATTTTCATGAGTTACGTATGTTCAATTTTCGCATTTGTTTCTGTTATGTTAGTACACATGTCTATTTATATATGTTGAGAATATCAGCCATTTTGGATTGTCAGTTTGTTTTTGACAGATAAAAAGGTTAGTCGTGTTTTAATGTGCTCTTCGATTTTTTACTATTTGAAAAAATGGATCAAAGAAACTGTATTAAGTTTTGTGTAAAAAATAAAATTAAATCTGCAAGGACGTTTGAAATGTTGACTGTGGCGTTTGGCGAGTCTACTATGAGCAGAACACAAGTTTAATTGTGGTATAACCGGTTTAAGGCCGAGAAGATGTCAATGACGATGTTCGTCCTGGTCGCCCGAGCACGTCAACAACCGATGAACATTGAAGCAGTGAAGAAAATGATTTTGGATAATCGTCGAATCATTATTAGAGAGGTTGCTGATGATGTTGGCATATCGTTCGGGCAAAATTGCTAAATTTTGAGCAAAAACAGCGTCGCAAGGACATCGCTCAGGAGCTGGTTAACGTCGTCAACCACGATCCAGATTTCCTCAAAAAGGTCATAACTGGTGACGAATCATGGGTGTATGGCTATGACATTGAAACCAAAGCCCAATCATCCCAATGGAAGCGTCCAGAAGAGCCAAGACCGAAAAAAGCGCGTCAAGTTCGGTCAAATGTGAAGGTTTTGTGGAAAAACCAATTATGGATTTTGCACCATGATAACGCACCAGCTCACACATCGATGCTTGTGCGTGAGTTTTTGGCCAAAAACAAAACCGGACTTGGCCCCCGCTGACATTTTCCTCTTCCCAAAACTGAAGACACCGATGAAAGGAAAGCTTTTTGCTACGATTAAGCAGATGAAAGAAAAATCAAAATCGTTTTAGAAGTGTTTCGAGGATTAGAAGAAACGCAGGCGTAAGTGTATTATTATCTGAGGGGACTGCTTTAAAGGAAATAAAATAGAAATTGATGAATAAATAAATACTTTTTGAAAAAAATTTAAAATAACGGTTATTTTTTGATCACACCTCGTATATATCGCTTTACACTATTTTTTCCAGCAAATATGGGTATTTTACATTTTTCCACAAGTGAATTTTTTTCCGTACTTTTTTTGAGTACATGCGGGGGATGGGAGAACATGCTTAAGTCGACATATATCATGAAGGCGATTAGCAGCATATAAAAACATGTGATCTCAGATAATTAATTCTAATTGCTACAAAAAGATAGACAAAATGGTTGTTATAGAGGCTGGGGGTCACTATAACAGACGCGCCAGTTGGGCTATAAAGCTGAAATTTGGAGTAAAAGTATCTCATAGTCATCGTTAGGTTAATTTTTAAACTATTTAAAACTGGTTCAGACCAATACAAGGACTGAAAGCACCGAAATGGCGAAGTGACCGTTTCTCAGCTTTGACATTTGATTGCTAATTTTAAAAATATTTGGCGGTGTTATTAAGATACTGAAAGGGCCATCGCAAATAGTTTTTCTAAGCGGTATTTGTGAGCACTGCATCTAACTTTAGAATAGTAGGCATTACAAGCGTTTTTTTTCAGCATTTGTAGTAGCAATTCATTAATTACGATAAAAGCAATGTGTTTGGATTGCTTTAATTCAGGACTAAAAATGCTAAAAAAGTGAACTTTCACAATAAAAATAAGCAAAATCTATACATTTTGAGTGAAAAGAGGGTGTACTTTGACACGCGAATGGCTATCATCAGCTACATTGGTATATCGTCCATAACCCTACGGTGCGGAAGTGTCACTTGTGGGACAAATTTGTCCTTTTCGCATTGATCTCCACAATGATCACATACAAAATTCAAAAAGGGAACGCATAGCTCTTTTCGTCACAATATTTAGACGAATTGGATGATATTTTTAATTAGAGTATCACTCAAGAAAAGCATGAAATAAAGCATAGGAAGCATGCTTTTAAAAAAGTATGTCTAATATAATCTAATAAAATAGAAAAATTATATCGTGCAATAAGGTGAAATTGTCAATTTTCTCTACCACTCTCAGTTGTTAACGAAACTCAACACGTGAACGAATACGAAATTCAGCAAATAAACCCAATACTTTGGGTTTATTCTGGGAAGCTTTACATGAAATTCACTGTATTTGAAATGAAATAGATATTTTTATGTTTGAAACATATTTGTTGGAATAAATATATATGTACATTTATAAAAAGTAGGATAAAATACTTGTTAATACTTTTTTTTTAATAATAAACAAACCACAAAACCTCATTTGACATAGTAATATTTTCAACTTAACAACAGGATTATTATATCGTGATATATAATGTACCGCTTTAATCAAGTCACGATAGTTCGATATTCGATTGCTTTTTTTCTAAAAACCGAATTATGAACTTTTTTCGGGAAGTATTAAATTTATATATTTTGGAATTTATTTCATTTTAGCTTTTCAAAAAATCAAGACTACAGTTGCATTTTTTTTATTAAGTGCAAGAGTGGGTTAGTCGCTTGTCGTGCGTCCCCTCATTTGCCACCGTTCATCCCCCGCAAGTGTAAGCTTTCGTTTTCAATATTTGTTAGGAAGCATTTATTGTCGTACTCAACAAGGTAAATTTGCTGTTCTTCAATTACTGAAGTGTTAATAGGAAATTAAAGTTATTTAAACAAAATTAGCCCTCTTGGTATCCGATACATTTGGCCATTTGCATCGAAGCACAACAACTTTAAATTCAAAATAAAATTCACAGTTCTCATCGGAGCCAGCGAGCTAATAAATAAGTGTAAGAATACCCGTAACACTACAAAACGAGCCAATTTCACGCTTCATCGGAAATGTTGGCGTTTATTTCGTTCATCATTTGTAAACTAAAAAGAACAGACTCACGGTTTGTCGTGCAAAGGTCAACAGACACAAAGTGCAATCGGAAAGGTAGTAGCAAAAATACTTGAAAAGGAACGCCAGAATGTCCACTCCTTGCATTGGCATTCACCCTCGAACAAGTGTAGTAAGGTGTGTTTTTACCTGTAATTATGTTATGGATTCTTGTCTATCCTGGTGTTGCTGTTCGTTCAAGTCAGTCACCTTTGCGACTGTCCTGGCTAAACGCGAAACGGACAAACCTGAGCTGTTTTCAAATTGCGCATGCGCACACACTCTTTTGTACGAATGTATGAATGGACGTGTGTAATTATAATGGCAACAATTGAATTTCCGGTTGTCCAAATGAATCCCATTGCACCGGTAGACACATAACGGGCAGATGTCTGAGAAAACGTATCGTAAAAGCGTTCATACTCCTCGTATCACTCGTAAACACTGAAAACTATCGTACAATTTAATTGTGCAATTAAACAAAACGAATTTCATTAAACCAACCATTTACGCATTTTACCAATTGTGTATGTATGTGTGTATGTAAGTACATACGTATGTGTGATTACTACCCATTTCTATAGTAATGAATGTTCATTATATGATATGATTCTCTCTTTAAAGTACCCAAGAGATGGTAATGTTGACAATGACATTAATGCCTCCTGACTAGTTGTTTCGGGGAGATAAAGCAACGTCACTGCAGACACTGGGTACGGCCAATCTAGTTACCAGTAACAAGAAGTGACTCTGCCCCTTACGGCCGCTGTCTCCTCATCTGAAATTTGAAATAGTCCACGTTGTGCGAATTGCTATTGAATGAATTGCATCGATTCATATAAAACACTTAATTTCGACTCATCGCCTTATCATTTGTCACATAACGTACGTTTGACACACAGTTCACGGGGGGGGGGGGGACATACAAAACTGGTAAATAAAAAAGTCGCTCCTAAACGGCGTTTCTAATTTTGAAGAAATTTAACAGAAAGAAGAAATTTTAGGGCAGTTCAGAAACTGCGCAATGGGTGCCTGGGTTGGGTTCCAACATGCGCAGATTCTAGCTTGACAGGAAGGTACTAATTTGGTGCACACACGTATTTGTGATCCTTGTAAGAATCCAAGGCGAACCACGGAGGCTCGGAGACTGCAATTTTGCACTAGAATATCGCATAGTCTTGTCTGTGACTACGAGAGAATTGGACTAGAATGAAAGAAATTAACTTACAAGAATCGAACCTACCTTTAAAAATCGGTGTTTTTTTTAGAATTTTGTTTAATCATTTTTCGATTTATTCATTATTTAGCAACAATATACGTTAGTATTGCATACTAAGAGACTTAGTTGACATGGTTAGAAAAAATACTAAAAGGTTAGAAAAAAAAAACATTCTTCTTCTTTCTCTGATTCGGTATATTATCATCTACACTATTGATAGCAAAGAAGGACTGAAGTGACACTTGAAAAATGAGCATTTTCTGTAATTTTCCAACAATTTTACCAGTTATTCATTACTTCACAAGAACACATAGTTTTAGCTAGTTAGTTATCTAACTAAGTTTACAGTTCGTATGACGCGTTCCAAATTAAAATAAATAAGCTAGCATGTGTGGGAGGTACTTGAAGGAATTTAGATTTTTCCAAGCATTTTAAATCAATGTAATGGACAACAACTGTAGAATTTAGAAATTACAAACCAAAGAATGAATTTCGTTATGGGTAGTACAAATGGGCGCATTTGATTCAGTAATTCGGTAATAAAATTATATAATACTTCAGTGGATATTCCATTGAGAAAAGGTTTAAGCCGTCATATTACAAGAGAGTATAGGCAGCTATCAGCGAGCCGACTCATTTTGCAATGTATTCCTGTATCGTCCATGATACTGTGGACAAGGTTTCATGGTGGCTGTCCAGCTTTTCGGCTGTCGTTGTCCGGTTTTTTGACAATGACAAATGTTAATTTACTGTAAAAACCCGTTATGATAATCCAATAGAGTTGGAAATAGAAATATATAGAAAAGGGCAATAGAAAAGAGCAAAAGTTTAAATTCAATATTCATAAAAGATAGCACGTCTTTCTGGGGGAATACATGAATACCCTTTACAACGATATCCGAATTACTTGTTTAAGAATATTCTGAAAGGTAGCTTAACGTAGGACGTACGAGTATTTAAGGCTGTTTTAGGTTTCGAAGTGTTACATTAGTGACCACATTTGATATTTTCGAACATAAATTCGATTTTAAGACTAATTATCCGTAAATACACCAGAGCTGCCATAATTCATAAACTGCATATTTATAAATTGAAAGTTTTAAATGTGTTGTGCATAAAATACGAGAATACATGGTAAGGAAAAATGCAAATTTTCTTGATTTTTGTTTTTCTTTGGAATAGAGTGATTCTTTCCACAAATCTTTCATTTCTTAGATCAACTTATGTTTGCTTATTGTAGTGAAAAATTGTACTTATACGATGCGTTAAATATTTTTTAAAAGAACCGGTTTAGATAGAAATTACAATTACAAATAGAAATTACAAAAATTACGAAAATGAGAATTTGGGCACATAAATCAAAACAGACGCTTCAAAACGTATGAATTTCACTGAATTTAGCATGCTTTAATATATGAACCAAATAATATATCAGTTAAATTAAGAGATTTATATTGGGTACATCACAAGGCACATGGTTATCGGGTGAATTTCTTTAAAATGTTGCCAAGTATTGTAATGAGGTACAAAGACCAAACTGGAGGCTATTGCAGCCATCTTTTCCTCGATTATAAAACTGCATTCGATAGCCCCACCACGGCAAAACTGTATGAGGCCATGCCCGAGTTTGAAATTCCTACGAAGCTTATACACATTTGTAGGGTGACACTGACGAAGTCGACGTCTTCATTAAAGATAGGCAAAGATCTTAGCGATCCTTTTTATATCAAACGAGGATTTAGGCAGGGCGACAGTCTATTGTGCGTCATTTTCAACATACCGTTGGAGATGATTATGAGGAAAGCTGCAGTTAACACAACTGGTGCCATCTTTAATAAAAAGTCATATGTTACTCACAGGAGAAAGGCGAAATTTCCGTAAATTTATCAATTTTGAAAGGATGTTGCATTCCATATCTTTAATATGTGTCAAATTTTAATAAGAGTAAGTGAAAGTAAGACATGAACCTAAAAATAAATCCGTAATTTTGTTTGGGAAGCGTCAGGAGGTTACCCAAACATTTTTAATCAAATATTGGTAAACGTTATAAAAGAATACTAAGGATAAAAATCTATATTATTCCGAATATGAATTTTGGAAAATCGTCCAATTTTTATGGGTGAGATCAGAAGAGGTGTAACAATGCGGTAAATTTTCATTCGCATACCTAAGTTTAGCACACGCCAAGCGTGTATTTATTCAGTGTAATTGAATAAATGATATGAACCTATGGGCATTATAGGACAATTAAGTGGACACTAATTTTAGCTTACTGTAGTCCATTAATTAAAAATTACAAAGGAAAATTGAAATTTTGATGAATAGGTAAATTTGTATGGGTAGTGTTAGGAGAGTCTGCTTAATATGGCTAAATAGGTGGAATTATATTTAAAGAAGTTCCATTAATATTTTTGATAGTTTTCTTATCTACCAACCAGTCATCTAGCTAGGTAGACAGACAGACGTTCGCGCTTCACTCAATTTACTTAAAAAAGTTATGGAACAAACATTTTGCACCGTAAACTCTTCTTTTTGACTGTTTTTCTGTATTAAATGAAGTATAATTCCATTCTTCCGGATGAACTTAGAAAAGTTGGGAGTTGAATGAGGTATAGGAGAGCTTCTTGTACATGGAGTGTATTTACAGATATCAATCTTAAATTCGCCACTGTAATATGTTGAAAGAAAAACTAGCCTAGCTTTTGACCTGGATTCTTGGGATAAAATGGACCAAATAATATTTATTTAAATATTTTCAATATTTTCAGATGCGAAAATCTTATTTGAAAAAGTCATTGTACTACAATGATACTTCATGAAATATTTGTTTCTAAATAAAATTAAAATTTACCTAAGAACATACACACGGGTGGTTTTTTTTTTTTTTTTTTGAATGCTAAATATGGATTGAACATGTTGTAGGTTCGTTACTTTCCAGAACAATATAAATATTGTACGTATTCTCCAGCATATAATGCACGCAGCATATCGTTACAAAAATGACTGCACTATTTTCCCAAAGACTGCAAAATGTTGATATTTTTATAAATTTTAATTCGGTATGTTTAAAAATCGAGTATAAAACTGTAAGAAGTTTATTGCAGCATTTTCAAAGAGTAAACCAATCATATTGCAGTCTTTTCAAATAACGCAAAATGTCATTTTAACAACAGGGTACAAAATATTTTTCCGGATGATCCCAGTTTAGACTGTCATTTCTTAGACTTTGTTAAACGGAGAATTCTACTTCATTATTTGGGTTCATCAACACTTCAGTGTTGATTACATCTATATGAAATTTTATCAAAACTGGATAAATACGAGTATATTTCTGTTTTTATGTCTCCCGTTTTTCCGCAGCATATAAATGCATGTTCATGGGGGCTAAACGCTGTAGTGATTTTGGTGATGCCGGTTTTGAAGTTGTAATTTCAAATGTGATGTTGATTTAGGAACACATTTGTAAATTAGAAGTTTACGTAGTACGAGGTATGTTCAAAAAATAAGGTGAATTTTTTAATTTTTCTCAAAAAAAAAATAGTTATTTATTCATCAATTCCTATTTTACCTCCTTCAAAGTAGTCCCCCTCAGATATAATACACTTGCGCCAGCGTTTTTTCCAATCCTCGAAGCAGTTCTGATATGCACTTCTTGGTATGCCCTTGAGCTCTCTCAGCAATTCGGTTTTTATCTCCTCAAACGTCGCAAAACGCCGTCCTTTCATGGGTCTCTTCAATCTTGGGAACAGAAAAAAGTCGCAGGAGGCCCAAATCTGGTGAATACGGTGGCCGAGGCTTGATAACGGTGTTGTTTCTGGCAAAATAATCTCTCACAAGCATTATCATGATGCAAAAGTCATGAATTTTGTTTCGTATTGCTTCACGTAAACGGCACATAACTTCAAGGTAACACTCCATATTTACCGCACGACCTTGTGGTAAGAACTCCTGATGCACTACGCCGTGGTAATCGAAGAAAACAGTGAGCAAAACCTTGACATTTCATCGAACTTGGCATGCTTTTTTTGGTCTTGTCTCTCTTGGCTCTCTTGGACTCTTCCATTACGACGATTGAGCTTTAGTTTGACTATATTCCCATGATTCGTCACGAGTTATGACCGTTTTAAGCAAATCTGGATCGTCGTTGGCGTCATTCAACAATTCCTGAGCGATTCTCATGCGACGATTCCCATGATACTTAATTCCATTTTTTTTGCACAAAATTTGATGCAACTTCTTTGATCCACTTTTTTCGAAAGTAGTAAATTGCCGAACACGAAAAACACTTGTCTTATTTATTCCTCTCACAAACAAACTAAACATGCTGTATGGATAAAACCGTCAACATATCTTCGAAACGAGTGCATCAACATAAAAAGAAAAATAATCGAAAGTCGAATGTACGTAGCCCACGAAATTTGAAAATTCACCTTTCTTTTGAACACACCTCGTATATCTCAAAGTAGTTATCAAAATCTTTTAGGTAATTGAAATTCTTCATAACTACCATCAAAAACTTTCTATATAGAAAGTATTGTTTCAGAGTATATGCAGGAAGACAGAATTATTTGTAAAATACTGTGTTGTTCCGGAAATTGTTGGAAGTACGACAACCATTTGTTATAAGAAAGACTATATTGGTCTTTAAATTCTTTATTCGGTTCGATTCTTTATTCGGTTCAAGATCATTTTTCATTAGCATTTATTTAATATTGCTCCTTTTCTCCTTATCTATTATGCTCCGCCCATGTAAAATAATTCCATGCGCTTCCGCCTTCTGCGCTTCTTCTCAATTTCATCACACCAAGTTTTGATAGTATTTCAGAAGTCCGATCCTTCTAGTGGAGTTTTGGCCGCTCCATTCTTCTCCATCCATCGAGTTCGTTGTCGAAAACTTTTCGTGCAGGAGCATTTGGGTCCATCCGTATAACTGACCCAACCAACACAATCGCTGTATATTGATGCTTCGGACGACGTCGTTATGAAGATGAATGAAGATGATTCCATATATTTTCCGGACTATTTTCTCTAGGAGACCTCCAGCATTGATTCATCCTTGTGTTATAACCCAAGATTCTGCGCCATACAGCAAGGCAGGTAAAACCAATGTCTGTCTGGATTTTTGTTTGTCAAGAGAGGGTTTTATCATTGAATCGCTTGGTCAGTCCATAGTAACATCTGTTAGCAAGAAATACTCGCATCTACCAATCCAAAATTATAGTTGTCAACGCTTACACAACGTCCCAATTGAGCAAAGTCTTTGTTCGTTGAACCAAACAACTTTGTTTTGTCCGCGTTTGCCACCAGACCCACTTTTGATAACTCTTCCTCAATGTTTGAGAAGGCTACAGCAACATCTCGCAATTTTCTGCCAATAATACACTAGCAACATATGGCATTTCTTAAAGATGGCACCAGCTTTTCTCGCAATCATCTCTAACAGCATGTTGCCGAGCTCGTTTGGTAGGCTGTCGCCTGGCTTGGCTTGCTAAGATTTTTACCTGTCTTTACTGAAGACTTCGTGTCGGTCAGAGTCATCGTACAAAGGCATATGAACTCCTCGGCAATTCCAAATTTGGACATGGCTTCAAATAGTTTTTACCGTATTGGACTGTCGAAGGCAGTTTTATAATTGACGAAAATATGGCATGTGTCGATATGTTTTTCTTGGGTCTTGTCGTAGTGTGAATATTCGATCAGTTGTTGATTTGACAGTCTATTGCCACGCTAATAAGACTCAATCACGTCAGCTGGAATCGGCTTCAGTTTGTCACATATCACACTGGACAGGATCTTATAAGCAATGGGTAAAAGACTGATACCGCGATAATTTTTACTAAGAATTGGGTCGCCTTTTTGAATGCAGGACGTAGTACACCCAAGCTTTGGTAGAGTTTTCCGGCTTCACCTCAACCTTTTGAACTCTTCACAACTTTTTCTTCCGCCTAAAAAGTCGGTATGCCTCTCTGCAGTGATGCAGCATCCTTCTACTCAGACACTATGCGACATTTTTCATCGTACTAGGGCTTGTCTGAGCGCGGTTTCTCATACCCAAGTACGGCTTTTGCAGCAGTTGTCATAAAACGCGCAATATTTTGCCACGGTGAGTCAGGAACATCAGGATCGGGGACGTTTAGTTGTAGTAGTTAAGAGAGTTTCGTGTGTCAGCCTCGTGCGTATCTTAGCTGCACCTGATGGTGATCCGAGTCAATATTAGCAACACGGATCACACTCATGTCCATGACACTGGAAGCATACCTTCCATCTATTACCAGGTGATCTATTTGATTCCTCGTATTAGAATCAGGAGATTGCCACGTTGCCTTACGGGTTTCTTTGTGCGGGCTGGGTGGTTCAATTGTGGTTTATACGGAGAAAATTAAATTTCGCTAAATTGGACAGTTTCTATAGAAAATACCTGAAATGGCATGATAAATTTTAATTCTCATAACTAAGTTTATTAAACACATTATGTGTGCCAAATTTGACTGAATTCAACGCAACTGCTTGAAACGTATGAAGTTGAGAAAATATAGGTTAAAACGTACATTTTACATGGAAGGTGTCAATTTTTTCAGATTTTACCAAGTATTATGTAAAGTACCAAATATCTTTTGGCCAAATATGTTTCCAAAACTTTTAAGTCGATTGGGCGATGTCCGTCTGTTTCTCTGGCATGGCTGGTAGACACGATATCTGTCGAAAATCTTTACAAAACTTTCTAAAACTTGGCACAGCATAATATTCTGCCTAAGCGCAACCGGTTTTGTAAATAGACTATAATAACCTACCACGCTCCTTCTAGTTTCATATCTTTTAAACAGTCATATGGAATTCAGTTAAGTTTAGCATACATTACGCGTTTTATAATGCTAATTCTGGAAACGATAAGAAAAGAACCTCCTATAAAAGCGTTTTCTAATATATAGTTCGAGAATAAACATTTGCGGTATTTCCACACCCTTTCCGATACCTCCCACATAAATTGATAAATTTTCCTGAATTTAGTCTTTTCTATATAGTTTCTAATTTACTTGCAGTAACCTAAATTTTTGTCCATTGAATTGACTTGTAATGCTTGGTAAAATTTGAGGCGCCCTTCCGGCACCTCCCATATGAATGGCTGAATTAACCCATATATTCTCAGCTCCATATCTTTGGCATGCGTTATGCGCTTTGCAACCTTAATTCTACGATATTACCGCACCACTTCTTGTACCTCTCATACAAATTGACCGATTTGTCCCAAATAATCCCTAATTTAAGGATTGTTCTAACTAAAATTTTTATGTATTACATGGAGGTATCTAGGTAAAATTTGGAAATACCGATCGAATCACCACGCCCTCCCTCTCACCTCCCATTCAGATTACCTAATTCAAGCCACATATTACAAGGTTCACATTTGCCTTTAATTGCCCTAAATTTAGTATAGTTTATCATGTATCAGGTGGTTTGTTTTGCGAATGAAAATGGGGCCGTATGAAGTGGGGCCCTTCAGGATAACACATATACATATCAATGGTCCGCCTATAATTTCTAAGCAGAAGACTTCGGTATGTTTTTACTTGGATTATTTATTGTGCTTTGATTCAGACAACTTTTTGATAAAAACCTAGCAAATTAGGAGCGTGGACCTTCTGGCTATAAACGCATTTTTGTACTGCACTGATTGTAAACTCATTGGGGGAAATGGACCCGTTTGCATTTATCCTGCATATTTGCATATAAAAAGCATACGCATAACGTATATGCGAATATTAAATTTTTATACAATACGTGAAATATTCGAAAATAAATTAAGTAATTTGTGTAAGTTGAACAATTTTCGAAGAGCTTCTGTACCAAATATACATTTGCATAAAATCCGGTGTCTACTTATCACACAATATCGCTTTGATGAAAATTCTACAACCAAAATTTTCTAGGCCAAACGAGTGTAAGACTCATCTTTGATGTAGTTTGTGTACATCTATTTTAAAATTTGTTTTGGGTTTGAAATTTCGAATGTGGTGCTTATTATTATTTATGTTCTAAATTTGTATGGAAAATAAAATCTGGAAGGACGAAGAAATCATATCGAAAATAACATCGTTTACATTTTCAGTTACGGTAGCATCAGCTATCAGTTCTGTAATGGTAGTCCGATTTTAACATTATTAATTACGTTTTGGTCAGCAAAATAAGTTGCAGTATGTCGGTATCGCACCGATATTTCTTATTTTGTTGTTAACGCTTTTAACTTATTTACCAATGAAGGATACACCTCAATAGAAAACAGATCCTACATTCCAATGCAATGTAATAAAACATATCTAACTGTAGAGAGCACAAAAAAAAAAGAAATACGCTGCACTGGTACGAGCTGGTGTTCTCTTTGTTTTACGTTTTAAATACAAATTACTTTTTTCAATCAATATATTTCATTTTTTTTTTATTGTATAACAAATTCAATTTTATTTTATATACCTAATTGGTTTTGAAGATTATAGGCCTTAAATGAAAACTATTGGTCAGGAAATTATTCCTGCTTAATATAACCCCATAAAAAAAGTCTGATGCCAGTCAGGTGAGGTGACGTTGAGCGCCGGCGGAAAGTGGAGTTTCTGGATATTAATTCGTTTGGGAATTTTCGTTGGAACTCCTCCATCTGTTGAAACAGATACGTCCTCGGCACAGTTCTGAGTAAAAAAAACTCCTTCAACATCCTTAAATAACGGTCCCCATTCACAGTAGCACGATTCGTGCGCCACCCTGTACAAGCAATAAATAACTACAAAATTGTGCAATTATGGCTTTCATTACTCGCTGAATTCATTCTGGCATTCATCGCGAAAGTATTTGTTGAATCTAAAATATACGGAAATTAATACAGAAAGTCCAGGAAAACTCAGTTCATAAAAAAAAAATTGATTTTTTCTTTGCCAAAAATATAAAATCAGTTTCAATTCAAACCCTCCATTATTTCAATGGTAAAGGATCTCACCGATAGGAATTGGGTGCCGTTGTATTTTATGAGCTGATTTCATAGATTCGGTATTATATTGTAAAATCTTACCACAATACCATAAAGCAAATACAAAAGCAGAATAATAAATATTTACGGGTTTGTATTGAATTTAATTCTCCTACTAAATTTTCATTTTATCATCTGTCCATCACCTTTTTTTCATCGTACTTGTTTAATACTAACAAAAGGATTACCTTTTTTAAATTTTATAGTATGATATTTGATTATTAAGCATTGTTATAAAAACACATGTGGACAGGCGCAAAGTGAGACTGTTATAAAGTTGAATAGCCATTATTTATCCATTTAATGGTTTCAAATCCGCAGGTTTTGCATAACTGTCAGACGTTAAATACCTATCATCGAAGGTGTTATATATTTAGTGAAATGTTTGAAATTTACGAACATGGATCAAGTTTGGTGATTCAAACGTGATTCAACACGACATATTTTGGCTTTATTGCATGAGAAGTTTCCAGAAAACGCAATTTCACGTTTTGGCGACTTCAATTGACAACGAAACTGACCACAAAAATTTGGCCATTTGTATGGAAAGTGATAAACTGGGTTTAGTTAAGTTTCGATAAATTCGTCACTTTATATATGAGACTCTAGAAAAGTCACAATGCGCATTTACAAGTAAGTTTATAAAGCTCTTAATGTTTGTTAAGCTAATCATATACTCTTATATGGGTTAAATTTAACTTGTTCAATTTTTCTTTAGTTTTACCAAACATTGCTAATGAATACAGTGGACAAAGTTTAGATAATTGTAGCCTTCTAATTATAAATTGCAGATGAAAAATTGCATTTTGGAAAGTCGGCGGCAAATTTGTATGGAATGTACCAGAAAGGGCGTGGTAATACTGTCCATTTTCATTCCCAGATCCTGTTTTAGCAAACACTTAGCGTGAACCAAATTTCACAGAATTAAGTGTAACTGAGTAAAAGATATGGATCTGGGAAAGTGTGGCTTATAAATATTGAAGGTCACAAAAAAACGTGAAATGTGCCAAATTTCACTTTATTCCGAACAATTTCTTGCACGATATAAAGCCAAGAACATAAGGATAGAATCGGTCATTTGTATGGAAGATGCTAGAAGGATCGGGGTTAACCGGCCGATCTTTTCAAATTTTTCTGACCATTATAAACTAATGCAATCAGCAAAAATATAGGTCATTCCAGTCAACTAGTTAGAAGTTATAGATAAATAATTAAGTATTGGCAAAATTTTCAATTCGATGGAGAGGTACTGGAAGGGGTGAGTCAATATAGCTATGATCTGGAAAAATTTTTAGCTGTGCCATTTTTGAAGAAGTTTCAGAAAAATATACGACAGTTATCGTGTCTACCAGCCGGTCAAGCCAGCAGACAGGCGTATATCGCTCAACAGATTGAAAAAGTCGTGAAACGCATTTCTTTAAAAGGTTCTCAGTACTTTTAATGCCTGCTTTCGGATGTTAGATAAAATGTTATATACCTTCAATTTTTCGGGTGAAACTATAATAATATCAGAGAATTTTAACGTTACTCAAAGGCAAAGGTGCGGCAATTCCGAACGTGCTACAATTCACTTCTATATGCTATGGCATCGCAAGAACAGGATAGCGAGCTGCATTATTAATGTTTGCCATATTCAATATAATAAATATATTTTTATTATAAGCATTTTTATTATAAGCATTAATTTTTTAACTATATTTTTTGTCGAAATCCTGGCTAGACCTTAGCTGTACCACATGTGGTGGTCGAAATTCAATACTGGGAAAAATTGTTAAAAGCTGTTTCCTTCACAAACTGCTAAAATGTTTCCTTTACCTTAATTTAATCACAACATTGGAAATTCTATGAATTAAAAACAAATGACGCCACTTTTTAAAACTAATTATTGCGTTGTGATTTTGCAGTCCCATAAAAGGGACAAAGAACATGACTCCTGCCGAAAATGTATTGTCTTCTAATATCTCAACACCGCAATGCTTCAACATAATCCACCTGAGACCACATGTTCGGGCCCTGGTCTCGTCACTCACGTAATCCGCACTTACATAGTCCACATTACGAAGAGTAATACATGAGTTTGCGGCATTATGCCTGAAGACTCTCCGCTAATGTATTCCGAGCCTTGGCCTCTTTTCTCACGTGGTTTAAATCTATGATGAGGGACATGTGCGCAACTCAAACCCCCCGGTTAATAAAACTGTGAGATCATTTGTACGAACATTGCGCTAAACTACACCATTAGAGCTGCTAATTCAGAAGCTGCCGTGAGCTTTTGTATATCAAACTAATCCCTGCCAATCTCAGAGGACCGTATAAACAAAAAAGCATACAGCTAAAAAAAAAACAGAGCGGGAAAAATACATACCCGTCGACAATTAGATCTAAGATTCGATTACTTATTGTTAGCCTCACTACGTGAGTGATCCAATAAAACAAATAAAGCAGAAGAAAAAACAATTTACGTTTACAAGAGCCAGCAAGTGTTTTATGAACAATTTTTGTAATAATAACATGAACTGGGTCCTGCTTTACAACACATTTTATCTCCAATAGTGTATCAATTCAAGTCTCACTTACGAAGTCATTACCTTTGCATAAATCAATAAGTGTTTATTCAATAAATATGATTAGGATTAGCAGTAGATAAATGTTTAAAAAGTCGTGCTTCTTTTCACATTTATTGTTCAAATTTATGTTAATGAGTCAATGTCCAGACATCTTGCCGTTCGCCTGACTATTTTGAGATAATCAGGTATCCAACTATGGAAGTTGTTTCATTTTTCATAATTCATTAATTAAAATGTTCTGCCATGCTGAGTTTCCTATACATTTTATACATATTTTATATACATAATTTAGTATAATTTCATCATTTTTAAATATAACTTTGGCCACACCTCCGTTTTGTGAATTGATGTCGGCCGTTTTTCGTCTGGCAACAGCTGTCTGAACATATTTTATGATTTCCTAATGCTTCACCGAAACAGTGGCGATAAAGAGGAGATTTCTAAGAGGCACAGTTGGATGGAAATGGAGCTAAAGAGTTTCTGAACAAAGACAATGCCATAATGATTCGTAATCACTGTTAAATCGCAGATAGGAGTCTAATAGGCGCTAATGTAGACAAATTCTTAATAGACAATCGGCTTTTGAGATATCGAGGAGTCAAAGATTTGCATAATACCGCTATCAAATTAGTGACACTTGGTAAAAATTGTTATTAATTATTATTATTTGTACATATGAGCGAATAAAAACATAGATGATTGTTAAAAACAAGCTAATCGAAAAACGGAGTATTCATTTAGGGACACTTTTGGTAAACAACGCATTTTAAATTTAAATAGGTAAATCATATTAAATAAATATTTGTTATGGAACCTCGGTCATTTTATGCTATAGATCAACTTGACGGTAGTACTTAGTTTGTTATAGCTTTGCGTTTAATACCAAGCAAACATTGTAATTGTAATTGTTGAACTTGTACGTAATAGCATAAATAATACTTCATAAATATGCAAAAGAGGTTCACAGAATTTAAATTTGTGCCAAATGTATTGAAAATTTTACATCCCCATATGTATCGGGTTGTTCAGAAAGTTTGTTCAGTTTTTAAAAGAAATGTATTTACAAATTTATGTACAGACTGATAATAGGTGATAGTCGGACGTGGTGAGGTCTGGGGAGTACGGTGGGTGGGGTAAAACATCCCACCCACGAGCCCTCAAGGCAGCGTGAGGGCGGGCGTCGTCGTGATGGAAGACAAAGCCTCTCCGATTGATGAGCCTCGACCGTTTTTCTTCCAATGTCACCTTCAATTTATCTAATTATGCGATATAATAGTCCACATTAAACGTTTGATTTATTGGGAGAAGCTCAAAAAAGACATCCCATCAAATGGACAACATTAGCTTCCTGGGGTTAAGGTCCGATTTAGAGGTGGATTGAAGGGGTTCATTTGGTTTCCTACATTGTTGCAGACTATCCATTTTTCACCCCTGTGATGAGGTTCTTCAGAAATGGTGTCTTATTCTCAGGTTATCGCAGACGTCAACGCGATTCAGGCGGTAGGCAGTGGAGTACACACACATCGACATTGCTCACAAATCCGAACTCTTTTATTACCCCGTGAACGGTTGAGACTGATGTTTTTGATTATTTTAGATATTTCCCTAACTGTTGCACGGATATTAAAAATAATTAAATCTCTCCCGTCCTCGGAAACAATTTTTGTTGTTGTCCTGATTTGGGAGTGTCCGTTACGGAGAAGCCGCCCATAGAAAATCTTTTAAACCATTTGTGGCAAGTTCTTTCATTTGGTCCGTGTTTTTTATTAATACACTTGATTTTTCGGCTGGCTTCAGCAGCCGTTTGTTCTTTTCGGAAAAAATACAGCATAACATGCCTAAAATGCTCTTTTTCGCTCATTTTTTCCAATTTTTAAAACTGTTTCTTAAAACGACTAGAACGAGAACACAAATAAACGATAGTAAACAGTTTAGAGAAGGGGTGGGAGGAAGTTATGATAGCGTTTGAAGGAACTCTACGTCATGAGAAGTGACGTATGGTGAACTAACCAATTAATCGAAAGAACCCGATATATCAATGTCAATCTTTCCATTGGGCATCAGTCATACATCATTCATCCGATTGCAACTATTCCTTACCAAGTATAACTTATGTACGTGCCTAGGAATGAATCATGAGGCACTTATGCAGGGTAAACCAAGTACAGGTATCTTTTCGAAACACTTATTATGTTGACACCCGTTTTCTTCCCGTTATCAAACAAAATTGAGTTAAGAGATCAATTTTTTATTTTTTTTATGCTGCTAGAAATGAAAATTTCGGTAAACTGTGACCCCTGTAAAGCCATGTTCAGCGACATTTTTTTGGCAGTGTTAAAGATGTAAATTTTACCGATTTTTTGTGCAACAAAAATCTTGAGAAATTGGGCTCACAGAATGCACCACTATGAAGTCAATCAAGACCTCCGTATGAACGAAATCGTGTTTCATTAATAGTGGAATACTCTCCAACCGCTACACAGAAAAATCAATGTGTGCTACTGATATACCGATAATATACCTACCGATCATATGAATAAGATGACAGGCATATTGACCAAGATTTGGTGGCTTGCATGGAAGGATTAAAATGTTACAAAGGGTAATCGGGAATCATTTCAACGCATAAACCTATGTGCGAAATATAAATTCATAGGTCAGCGTATACTCTCCGAATAATGTTTTTTTAATACCTATGATGTGCTCATGCCATGTGCGCGAGTTAATTTCGGGAATTTGAATTGGTCGGATAGCACACTTACGAGTATAAAACTTATAACTAGTTTTCACTTTCACATTTCAAGTGAAAATATAACAAATAAAAATAATTATTTGGGGAATTCTTTTTCAAGGACTTTTGGAGTTCTCCAAGTCCCCATTATTTGTAAATTGTAATAGATTACCTACTTTGAGAAAAATAGAATGAAAATTGCTAAGGCTATCAAATATAGTTAGGATCTCTTATCGTTCATAAACTCGTAGAATCTACTCCATGCGGCAGTAAAAGGAAAAGAAAATTGTGAAAATATTACCAACAATTTGGAGACATTTTATTAGTTTTTTACTTGATGAGACTGTTATTTTCTAAGTTATTTCACGTTATGCACAATTTCAAGTAATTTCTAATCAAAGAAACTTGAAATGAGCGCCAAAAATACTACAAAAATGGGTTTCTGAAACCAATGAACCGGTTGACATAAGATGTGTGGGAGCTTCGTAAAAGACGACCCATGCTTTCAGAAAAAATACGTCTAGAACACACTGTGTTAACACAAGGAGATCTGCAAATTACCAAAATTAGCCACATTTTCCACAGCTATATATTATAAAGTTTGGAATCTACATCAATACTTATTGATTTTAAATGCTTATAAGATAAACAAACAATTTTTATTTATCAAGTCTAACTTTTGAAACGCACTTTATAAGATCAAATGTGTTCCCTGCCTTTTGGAGTTAATTGACAACACTCAATATGTACGGCTGGCTTTTAGATACAAAAACTACTGCAAATCTCTGTGAAACTTTTCAAAAATTGTTGGCGACAGTAGCCTAAATTTTTGTCTATTGTATTTCTTTGTAATGCCTGATAAAAATTAGAAAAATCGGAATCGGGTATTGGAACCTCCCAGAAGAAAGGCCGATTTATCCCATACATTCTTGGTTTGTAATTTTCATTCCATCGTACTAAATTCAGCAAACTTGGGAAAACGTTGAACGCGTGTTAAGGTAGGGCATGAAAAAGGGAAATGGGCGCCATGTAAATTGGCTGACTTTTCTAAATGCAACCTCTCCCTTTCAGTTTAGCCCAAATTTTTGCCCAGTTTATTGATACACAAAGCTTTGTAAAATTAGAAAAACTCGTTCAAGTAATCATGCCCCTCCAATTATCTCCAATGTAAATTGCCCGATTTTTCGAAATTGTATTTTTTCTCTGTAGTCCCAAGTTTGCAGACTGCAGTGACTTAATTTTTTATCAACTGTTTTATATTGTAGTGATAAGTAAAATATTGGAAAATTTGATGATATAACCGAATTGTGTATTTTTCTCAAATGTGTGCTTTTAGGTTAATATTATTCATTCAATCGTACTAAATTTAGCGTTCAGTAAACTTAGCACCGCGAATAAGAATGAACTGCATTGCCACGCCCCTGAGGTGCTCCACCCAAACAAAAAGACAGCTTCTCAAAAATCAATGGTTGCTTCATAATTTTTGGCGGAAATTTCAGCAAGTAATAATTGCGCTCCTTTTATTGTTAATTAGAATTTCTTTTACACGAATTACGCCTCACCGGGCATCTGGCACACTTTTACATTGACGCAAAAGGAGGTTGTTTGAAGGTAAGTGCGGCAGTTCACCTCACTGAAATATCTCTTAGAACTTTTTAAATCTAAAATTAGATGAAATGAAATTTTTTGCTTCCTACATGCCTGATGCGTGCTAAACTGAGTGCAATTGAATGAACGATATAAATCTAAGGATATGTGGGCAAACTTTTTTAATTTGTATGGGAACTACCAGAGAGGGTGTGATTATGCGCTTGTTTTTTTTTAAATTTTACGAAGCATTATAATACAACATAATTGGTAAGAATTAGGGATTACAGTTGAGAAAGTAAATTTAGATAAACCGCGCAATTTATCGTATATAGGAAGTATCACAAGGGGTGTGATAATGGCCTCCATTTTCATTTCCAGTGTCAAAATTGTGCAAAATTTCATTGAATTCAGTTCAGTACAACTGCTAGAAAGATATGGAACTCAGAACATATTCAGAAATTTGTATGGGAGATACCAGAATGGGTGTGGTTACTTGGTAAATTTTTCTCAGGGTTCACAGAGAATTGTAAGCCAATATGTTGAATATGAACCAAGGCTACTACAGCTCATAGAGCAGAAATTACAGAAGAAAGATTTAATTTCGGCAATTTCCTGAATCGACTTAAAAAATCATCAAACACACAAAAGCTATTTGGAACTTTAGACGCTTCCCTCTGTGTGTTACAGTTTTCGCCTTATCAAATGATATATTCATTCATTCACTCGGGTGAAGGTATAAAAAGATATTATTTGGTTAAGATAAACGCAACAACTTATCCAATGATGTGTAATTTGTTCGCATTGAGTAGGAATAATTCATGCAGAATGAACATCTCATATTAAGTTTTCCGTACATCTCAAATTACTCCTGCAACTCAGGACAACCATGTACCCGCACACCATGCAGAAAACAAAATAATTCTTAAAGTCGTGCATATAACTTTTTTAGTGAGGCGGAACAGCTACGTAAACAAAAGTCTGTTATTTTTTACCCGGAAATTTTCATTTATCTGAAGCCATCTATCACTTCGATCACTTTAAAAAGAGCCAAATAGATGCATGTTTTTTAGTATTTTGTTAAATATTTTATATCCTTGTGACGTTCTTCATAATATGTACAATATTCAATAATATACATATAACATAATTAGAAAGCAGTTTGAAACATCAAATGTTCGGAAAGCTCTTTTTGCTACCTAATGGTTTTGCAGAGTGAAGTACAGGATGTTATGGTAAGAAGAAAATCCATTAAATCAGAATTCTGTGTGATTTTTTGTAACATTTTCGGGTGTTTTTTTAGATCCCTTAACGCTTTAATTTCTGCCATCTAGAGCTTGGGTCTTTATCCTGCGAGCAAAATATATCGATCCGTACAATCTTCTCGGCGAATGGAAAATTACTTAAGATTGTTTGCCATTTTTGCCATGGCTGAGTTTGATATATCTGCCAAGCTTTTATGACTCTGTATAACGGTAATGACCAAAGCGATTTTTTCAGTGAAGATAAGCCAAGACGCCACTGAAAGTTTACACCAAATAGCTTCCTACTCCTACGATTTCTTTAACGTATTTACAGAGATGACGATGACGAAAGCATCTGTAAATACGACTGTCACCGTCTTTAGTAATATTCGCTTATTACCTGCGTCCGCTAATGGTATAGATATAATGTTATTCTAGCATTTCCAACCACAGATGATAGGCATGCCAGACGCATTGTTCCTAAGCGTGTATGTACAGCTTCTTTTTACAAAATGTAATTGTGAATACACAGTGCCGTATTCATTAATAGTCATTGAAGGCAAATAAATAGTGAAATTGTTCTTCAAACATTCAACAAATTATTATGAACAAAGCCAAATAAACTCTAACACATGACTCAAAAGTGGCATATGACGTATCGTAGGTCTCCAAACAAAAAATCGCCTGAGTAGTCCAGTCATAAAAGCAGCTTACATTTTATTTTTTGTGAAAAAAGCTTGTAAAAAAGAGTTTTACTTTGAAATACTAATTTGTTTAAGCGGTTAAGTCGAACACCTGTAAAAAATTATACTGCTAGTTTCGGAAAGTGAAAGCAGTTTTAGCACTATGACATATCTCTGTGCAAAATTTTACAAAATATTAGTGTTCGAGCAAAACGCAAAAAGTGATTTCGCCGTGACGTCCTTGATAACCAAAGCAAATCAAGTCCCATAAATGTGACTTCATTATCACCACGTTCGCCTGATTTAGCACCGTATGACTCCTGGCCATTTTCTAGATTCGACAGGCAGCTCCAGAAAGGGTCTTCGATCGATTACAAAAGTCCCAACGTAACGTAACTAAATTGGCATACCTCCTGGATTCCCAGAGCGGGGAACAAGTATGATTGGACGAACAAGCAAAGATTACAAGATTACAAAATAAATGAACATTGGTTTTACTTTCTGGAGACATTTATGTTGGGTATACGAGTTAAGAAACAACTTTTTCCGAAGAAGTATCGCTACTTTATTGTTAATGATTATCACGTAAGACGTGAAAACGATAGATGTCGATAACGTCAGTTTTTCTTGAATCGTCTCCAGCATTCGTCGTAGCGTGAATATGTGATCAGTTGTGGATTTAGCAGATCTAAAGCCACACTAATAAGCTCTAGTTAGAGTAGACTTTAGTTTTTCACATACCAAACTCAACAGAATCTTATAATCGATGGATAAAGGACGGACACCGCAGCAGTCAGGGCCGTCTTTAACCTTTTAGAGGCCCTGGGCATATTAGTATAATGGGGCCCCTATGACTTTGACAAAACACTATTTTGTTAGAATAAACAAAAAAAGTAGATAAACAAGGTTTTTATTGATACTCACATTAAGCGAATAGATAAATGTAGAATTTTGGTTATCGTTTAGTAATCTGGCAGGAACTATCTATCGCGGGGCCCTGGGCACGTGCCCAGAGTGCCCAGTGGGAAAGAGGGGTCTGGCAGCAGTAGGAACACATACCGGGATATTCCTTTTTAAATACAGGATATACTTGGATTCTAATCATAGGACAATCATTCGAATAGTACTTAACCAGTGATACATGGTCATTAGTAGATCATCGAACTTATCTTAAACAGCGTTAATCTCATGGCGTCTTAGCACCCAGCTGAACAATTTAAGTCATCTTTGATAATTGGAATGACATCTTCATTTATGCTTTCATCCGAATGTTATGTTCTCTCCACAATTGCCAAATCGCTATCGTTGTGTTTACAAGAGAGAAGTCCTGTGTCATATCCCCTGTTTTTTCATTTTTAGTAGAATTTTCAGCATTCGCATTTATTTCAATGCCTTTTCTCGCTCTCTTGGTTCTTTCACAATCTTCCTTCGCTGAAAAAGACGTTCTAACTGTATTTTCTTCTTCTGCACACATTACAAAGTACGTCAAAGTACAAAGACCATTTTGAGCCCGGCCTTTTGTATTAGGATTAGTACGTTTTTCGCTCTGCTCAATCTCGTGCGTACATTAAGTGGGAATCCGACTATATGTTAGCAGCAGTGATCAGGCATACATCCGCAATACTGGAAGCATGCCTCCCATCTGTTACCATGGGATCAATCTGGTTTCTCCTGTTATGAGACAAGTGCCTTGAGGACATTTTATGTGAATTATCTGACTGTTTGACTGAGGGTCTGACCAATAGTAGAGGAATTGTGCTCATTGGAACAAATCCTGACCACACCTTTCGATAGAGACTCACTGGAAGCTCTCTCACCTTCAAGATGAGAGGAAATTATCGAACGAAACAGTGCATATTTGACCTAAGTCGGATCACTCCAACTATGCTAAATAAAACCTTCATGCATAAGTAATGAATCTATTTTTTATTATTTTTTAATTGGTTGCAAATCAATTATTAGGAGCGCAACTAAGTCTCCCGTGTTTGTTAATAGATGGCGCCAATTATAAGTGCTAGTCGATTGTGCCATAACCTAAACAACATGAGCCAAGCTTAAGTATATGGTAAACATTCCGCCTCGATACAATAGTTTCCTTTTGATGTCATATTCTTTTGGTTTGGTTTGGTTTTGGTCATATGCGGGAAGTATTGATATCCTTTTTTCAATCAAAGAAAACGGCGGTCGAAGCTCATCAGGAGCATCGAAACGCTTACGGATATGCTGCTTTAAGTGAAACAAGATGTCGAGATTGGTTCCGTCGCTCTAGACGGTGATTTTGATGTTGACGACCGTTCACATGAAGGAAGACGAAAAACATTCGAAGACACCGAGTTTACGACATTGCTTGATGGGGATCCATGTAAAACGCAGATAGAGCTTGCTTCAGCATTAGGAGTTACCCGCCAAGCAATTTCCAAGCGATTGCATGCGCTGGGATTGATTCAAAAGCAAGGAACTTGGGTTCCTTATGAGTTGAAGCCAGGGGACGTTGAGCATCGTTTTTTTCGCCTGTGAAATACTGTTTCAGCGACAAAGAAGGAAGGGGTTTCTTCTTCATATTGTAACGGGTGATGAAAAATGGATTAATTACAGCAATCCATAGAAAATAAAGTCATGGGGGCTGCCCTGTTATGCTTCTACCGAATATTCACGCTGCGGAGGTTATGCACGGTATTTGGTGGGACCCTGTTATTTATTACGAGCTGTTAAAACCAAGCGAAAACATCACTGGGGATCGGTATCCAATTCAATTAATGCGACTGATCCGAGCTCTACGTGAGGAACGCTCACAATACGCAGAGGCACGAAAAAGTGATGGAAACGCTGAAATGGGAAGTTTTACTCCATCCGATCCAGATATTGCGCCGTCCAATTACTACTTGTTCCGCTCGATGGCACGCGGTCTGGCTAACCAGCAATTCCACTCAAGAACTTAGTTGCGCTCCTAATAAAAACCTAATTTGGAAAGATGTTTAACTTTTTCCGTGAAATTTCTGAGAATTTTAAACCACAATTCTTTCTTCAATGTGTTAACGCTTGAAAATAACAACTAAATTTAGGGCAGAAAACTCAAAAAAACAATAAATACATCTGTAACGCTGATTGGCAGGTACGCTTTTTCTCAACCGAAGAAAAGAATTCCCTTTGAGAAGCCAGCTCATAACCATTTCCACTTTTTGTGAATTCCTTAAATAATTGAAGTCTTGCGAAATGTTATGACATTCAAAGGCTTCTGGCATCATTATATGAAATATATTAGTGTGAATAATATTACTTCCAAGTTCATATTCGGGTAACGCCGTTAGTGTAGTAACTAAAAAAAACTTAATTCAATTTTTGAAAAGTTTCAAGTCTGAACAACATAGCTGTGACATCAAGCAACAAAAGTGTCCTTGCAATAAAACAACGCTCCTTCAGAATCAAAAAGAAAAAAAGGCACGACAAGTCAAACAAATGACGGGGAAGTAAATGGCTTTTGCTTTCAAAAGCGTCAAGAAACTCAGTGCCAAGCAAAAGTTTCGTTCGCATACACACACAAACACGTACACACATAGTTATATACATTAGCAATAATTGAACTGAAAATATAAAAGGCAAATAAAAGGAAACCACGAACATAAACTCAATTTACATTGCAAATAAATAAAATAAATGCTTAACGAACTTCGTTTACCGACACACACACACATACACACAAACATTGCATTGCAATCATACACTATTGCCAGGGGCTGTATGCGAAAAGTGCTAAAAATCAATACAACAATAAGTGTGGCTAATAGAACATCTGTGATTTTCACAAATAACTAATTGTTACTCTAATGTGCTGAAAATTTGCTTCTCAGCGCTCTCCTTCTTTATTATTACATCTGAACATTTTGTAAAACTATTTCTGTACTTTCACCGGAAGGAAGGAAGGACGTATATGGCAGGAATGTAACGCCCAGAAGGAAGCATATGAAGCTACCAAGTATCCACACGTCAGACAATTTCTGTCGGTCTGGCGGGCTGTTAGACACGACGACTGACGTAAATCTTTATAAAACTTCCCTAAACTTTGCACAGCCTAAGGTCGTAGCCAGAGATTGTGATTGGGCTATACCGACCCACCCATTCCATTATTGACCGATTTTTCGAAATAAATGATTTCCGTGTAAATTGTAATCCACAAACCGCATCTTCTTAAATTTCTGTTTGTTTGTGTTGACCTACAGATTAACCACACGCTTCCTGGTGCCTCCCACACAATTATTATATTTATATTATATTATTATATAAATATTTATATAATTATATAAATATTATGTTTACATCTAATGGATGTTTGTTGCACTAAATTTATTGAAATTGGTACACTTAGACCGTTTGTCAAAATAGCACCTCAGCCACCTCCATTTTCATGGAGCAAATGCTATAGTCCTTTTAGTACCTCCCATAAAAAATTGCCGCTTTCCCGAAATCTTTGGTCCGTAATTTCTAATTAATCGGAAGTAGTGGTCAAGTTTTTCCTTCATATATTGGTTTATAATTTTCCGTAAAGCTTGCAGCTCACTCACTAGAATTAGTGACTGCATTATAATACTTAATAAAATTTGAAAAAAATCGGCCTGATACCCACGCAGTCTCTCGTAACTCCCATACAAATTACTTAATTTAACCCATATATTACCACATTAATTTCTTCATTCAGTTACATTCAGTAAACTTAATTCTAAGAATGAAAATGGTTTGCATTTGCTACGCTCATTTGGAACCACTCATGTAAATTAGCCAATCTGGCTAAAAATCAGAGCTCCTTCTTAATTTCTAAGCAAAGGACTTCAGAAATCTGTATTTTTTTTTTCTTTATCGCGCTTAATTTAGAGTATTTTTTGCATATACGCAAACGGACCTTGGGCAAAGTTGTAACCAGTACACCTAATAGAAATGTTTACAAATCCAATTTGACGTAGTAAAAACTGCTATGAAGATAACAACCAATTTTAAAATCTATTTTACTTATCCGTCGCTTGGATGTCAACTATACGTTTTGGGAAGCATGCAGAGAAAATGAAAACAGACTCTAAAACTTGTAATTAATTTGTGCCAGTTCAAACTTATCAAATTAGAAATTATCAACGCATGCTTGAAAATTTCTGATCACAGCAATATACAATCGAAGTTACACAAAAGAATTTAATTATTGTTATTGTTGATTATTATTTAAAAAATAATTTATCCTTGTTGCGTTGTTAATGTAAGGCAGAATGTACTAGAGCAAACTCAAAATAGCCGTCGGTTTACGCCTTTTATAAATGGAAGACAGTTACAGTTCCATTACCTTTTCAAATGCATCTACATGGCTAAAGAATTAGCGTCAACATTATTTACTCAATGTAAATACAGGGTTGCCCATATTCGACGGACGGATTGACAGAGATGTCAGATCGCTTAATGACATACCGCGTTTGAAGCGTCAGTCCAAGCAGATTTTTACCATGGAACAATACACGCCACGCGAGCGCTCTGAAATAGTTGAAATTTACACTCAACAGAAGAAGTCAATTGTGGAAACTCAACGTGCTTTTAAAATATTAAAAAATGTGAGAAGTGCGCCTTCTAAGAACACCATTAAGCGTTTATACGAAAAATTTTCGACTGGTGAGGCTCTTTCTAATCCGAAGAGGCCAAATAAAAGTCGACCAAGGCGATCGGCCGAGAATATCGCTGCCGTACGAGCCAGTGTTGAGAGGTCCCCAAGAACATCCCAAAAACGCCGTTCTCAGCAGTTGGGCATGGCTCGGTCCACTTTACAACGGATTATTCGCGTTGATTTGCATTTGTTCCCGTACAAAATTCAATTGACGCAAAGATTGTTGCCTGCGGACAAGCCTCGTCGATTGGAATGGGCCCAACGAGTCATCGAAATGGCCGATGATGACGAGCAATTTTGGAACAAAATTATCATGTCCGATGAAGCCCATTTCACATTGAATGGGACCGTAAATAAGCAAAATTGCCGTATTTACGCCACTGAAAATCCTCAGGAGATTCAAGAATTGCCTCTTCATGACGAAAAAGTCACAGTTTGGTGCGGCGTTAGTGCGAAAACGGTCATTGGGCCGTTTTTCTTCCAAAACGAAAATGGCCATGCTGTTACCATCAACCAGGAGCGTTATCGCGACATGATGACCAATTTTGTGATGCCAATTATTCGTCGAAAGCGTATGAGGCAGTTCTGGTTTCAACAAGACGGCGCTCCACCGCGCAGAAGTCGCATAACAATCGATTTTTTGAAGAATTTGTTTCCGGGCCGTTTGATGTCGAAAAGTGGTGATTTGGACTGGCCACCGCGTTCGCCCGATTTGACGCCCGCTGACTTCTTCTTGTGGGGACATTTGAAGTCAAAGGTTTACGTTAACAAGCCAAGGACCGTAGAAGAGCTCAAGGACAACATTCGTGAAGAAATAGCCGCTATTCCGGCCGAAATGTTGGCGAAAACGATGGAAAATGCTGCAAAAAGGGCACAATACGCCATCAACGCCAGAGGCGGCCATTTGAGAGATATCATATTCAAAAATTGATGTAAACAAATCTACTTGGAACAAATTAAATAAATAAGATTGCCAACCGCCAAATTTTTATTTTTTTCTTTGATTTTTTTTTAAAAACATGGGTCCGTCGAATATGGACAACCCTGTAGTTAGTTTCGGGTTTTTCGGAATGCGTAGTTTTTGTTTTCCGGCTTATGTAATTCCATGAATTCGGCACAACATATAATATTATATATGTAGCTTAAGTTAGAACGCGTCAATTTATAGAAGTGCCCTTCATGTCATGTTTTTATTTTATGTTGGCAATACTCATCGTTATCTACTTTTGTTTGTAAACATTTGGCATATATTTTTGATACTTTTTAATAATTTTGATATTTTTAAAACTTTTTGAGGGCTTTCAAAAAATTTATTACAAAAAACAAAAGAATTTTTAACGCAAACAATTAAATGCCTTTTAAGTCTTAAAATAATATATTTTCGCGCCCAAAAGTATAATCAGTTTTTGCTTACTTTTTTCAAAAATTTTTATTTATTCATCCAAATTTATTCAAGGCGATATTATCCCGAACACGATACACTTATAGAAAAAAAATTAGTTACCTCATGGTATGGTCTTCAGAGCGCACTACAATTCACGTTGAATTTCTTCAATCGACGCAAAACCATGTCCCCGTAGTTGTGTTCTTTTTGCGAATACGAGGCATAACATTTAACACTCTTCCTTGACAGTTTAGCCCGGCCGAAGAAACTCATAATGCTTTGGTGCGATTTTTTCAGTTTTACCCCACTTCCGGCACGATATTCACACGGTTAGTGGGTTGTTTCGTTATCTCCTCACCCCTATTTTGGTACCAGTTTGACCAATTTGATGTCTGATAACCAAAATATCTTTTAAAATGTCAACATAATTAGTAAGATGCATAATTCGTAGTTACCGGTATTGGAATTCCAAAATTCGGATTTCTTAAGGTTGAAGTAGATGATCGCGCTCTTCGTCTGACATCCGACATCTTCGCTTTCTTCGAATTTTTATGCGATTTGTAAACATTTGCTTCCGAAAAGTCTGTTCAACAAATGCTTTATACAATATTTTTATTCTTTTCATAGCACAAATCTCATTACATACATTGTAAAAGCGTATCTCAAACACAAAAGGCATTTATGACGCAAAAATCGGCACAGATATCTGTTACAAAGATTCGACATATCCATGTAATTTAAATTGAATTGCTGGATCTTAAAAGAGAGAGTAGGAATTAATGCTCATTTCCACAACAAGATATAATATCAGAGAAGCGAAAGTTCTCAAGATGCTCACAAAATTTAACTAAAAATCGAAATTGATCATATCAAGTAGGGGTTTAGTAGGGATTCGCTAAGCGTTGGTCACTTGAATTTGAATGAAAATTCCCACTTTATTCCCAATAAGCGATTGACAGAATATAGAACAGATTATGTATTCAGTAGTGTAAAACCACTTGTACTTACGATTTCCTTGAACTGCACTTTACTTTCCCGCTCCCTCATAATTCCGATGGTGAGATGCAGCTGCATTAAAATTTTCTTGCACCCCAAAATAATTTATATTTCAAACCACAAGTAAAGATAATTACAATGCATCTAACTTTACATTTTCGCCCAAAAAAAATCAGTATTTAAATCTGTAACTTAAATTTTCTGGACTTTCGGGATTTATTATACACCGCCTAGATGGTTCAGTACCTTTTTTGCACAATAGCCTACAATCACAATTAGTGCGTAAAAAGTCTTAAAGGATTCTATTCGGTAAATGTTAATGCCGTTCACAAATGTTCTTGAATACGTGCTATCACGACGAAATATAAAATTTTTGGGGTTATAATTTTCAGAAATTTGAGCAGAAAACAACAAATTGGCTTTTAAGAAATTTCCAATAGTTTTCGTTCATATAATTCCAATACACAACCTTGTTTTTGAGCGCAAAATTACAACACTGTATCGATCCAATTTAAGTAGAGCCCTTATTATTGATGCGCCCATATGTTCATTAGGGTGGCAGCGAACATTTTTCATCCCAATTACCAAGACTGTGAATCAAACACTTTGGCTCTTACTGCAAAACTAGTATGCGTGATATGTAGAAAAGAATTGGTCAAGTGTTAGATATAACATATTTAGGCCAAAGTCTACAGTTTTTGCTACCTTATGCATTCTAATTATGAGTGCTCCTCGTTGCCGAATGGCCAAAAGTTAGTGAAAATCCAACTAACTCGAGTGCTTACAAAATACCAAATTTTGAGGAAAATTGTGATATCATCGCAAAATACTATACGAGTATACGAAAGGACCCAGGTGTAAGTGTCAACAAGTAGATCGGAATATAATCTTCTAATGATGTCTGTAACACGTTATATGAGAGCTCGAGAAATAATGAAATGTAGACTATTCATGAAATGTAGACTATTAGCTTTGACATTTGACTATTGTAAGAAATACAAATTCGGAGATTTGAACTGAGTACATTGTTTTCATTTAGATATTTCTAACACACAAACTTTGTTTTCAATTCGACGTCATTTTGTCAAAGAATCTTCAGGAGTATTTCAATAAATACCTTCAGGTAGAGGTATTCACTCTTCCACCAATAAATATCGTTATATAAATATTGTGAAGTGGTTCGTCAGATTTGGAGACCTCTGGAAAAATGTGGTTGCCTAAGGATCACCAATATATTGCTGCTGTACAGTGGAAGTTTGATACATGTATTTAATGAACAATTCTATAAACTTATTATGAGCCACTTCCTAAGTGATTGGATGAATGTAGTCGAGCTCGTAAAATGGTAATACAAAACAATTATCACAATGACCGACATTAAAAATGGGTTTCCAAAACCGTTGCGTAAAGAGTGAAATGTATTACATTGTATTATATTATATTTTGTGTGCTTTTTCGGGGTTTCATATATCAATTACCAGCTATAACCATGTTTAAATTTCGGGAACCTTATGCGGAGAAATTCAAATTGTTGCTGCCGATTTTCAAAACCAGTTTCATAGACGAATTTTCGCTTCGGGCTTTACTAGGATATTTTTATCTTTTTAAGGTGTTACTCAAAATTGGTTTAAACATGTCTCCATCTTTTGAGGCACATAACTAGATTTATAAAAAAAAAAAAAAAAAAAAAAAACAAATTAATTGCTTCCCAATCAGAGAATTAACACTACTGAAATTTATTCCGTTTAATAACAATTCCATACATCGGTTTGAGGAACTTTTACTAGACATGCCCATTACTCGACTACCCGAAATGTTCGTCATCACATCGAGGTGCTCTCGGCAGCACAGAAAGGAAAGAGGATTCTTTCGAGTAATTGTCTGAATTTCCAAAATTTTGTACATAATGGTCTTAAGCCAAGTTACAGAATATTACACTCTGCGAACATATAAACATGTACATATTTACCATATAATTATCGTATACGGCTGAAAAGAAAGATTATGTTCGATTCGTAGCTTGCGACTCCTTTGTTTTTAAAAATTCCGTACATTGTTCTACAGTCGCTACGATCATTTTATTTAATCAAAATTTAAATAAAGAAGATGCCGATTTGAGAGTTTGCATATATGTTTTGGAAACGGTAGACAATATTGAGAAAATATGGGAGTAATTAAACAACTGTCAAACCAATAAACGTTAGTTTAAGTCGAAAAAATGATTCATTTAACTTAAAAATAATACATTATAACAGGCGATAAATGTTTACATGAACTTTGCACCCTTTTAAAGAGAGGTCTGTATCGAAAATCGCATTAAATTGGCAACACTATGAAATATTTACCCGTTGACTCTACACACACATGCTCCTCATTCGAGCATAATCATCCGTGAGTGTGTGTGTGCGTTTAATAAACAAGCAGCAAATTTACGTGCGAACTTCTACTAATGAAATTTATTGTCCCCCACTCAAAACATTATTCAATTACCCACTTGTAACATAAATCAACGCTAACAGACCATCAACAGTCACACCCCACCAGCGCCTTCATCCATATCTTTCCACGACGACTTTCAACTACAGCAACCAATCGACCAATCTCCTCAATTCCAACAATAACACCACGATGCTTTCAGGAGTGAATGAGTGAAGTGTGCACGACGCCATACTTATTTGCAATTTGGCCGGAGAAGGAGAGAGTGAGAACGCAATAAATTCAATTAGGGCAGCACTTCAATTGGCAGTGGCTGCCATATTGCATTAGAACAGTACCGACCCACCGAACAAGAAGTAAATCTACAATGCGAAGGCGGAGTTTCCACTAAAACGAAGTGAACCGAACCAGTTTGACTCACATCGCCTGAAGATGAGTGAACACTTGCCTATCACCTGTATCGGTGGCTGACGATCGTTGGTTCGCTTGTTGGCCTGTGTCCCAGGTGCTGGTGGTGACTAATGAGTCTCAGTGCAAACGATCTTTGCAAGAGAGCGGTCTTTTGTTTTAATTTACTTGCTCTCTCTGGTATTGAATCAGTTGCCGGTGAATAGGAGTGAAGAGTACACAACGTCTAAGTCAAGGGGAGCAACCGGTATCTGAGCCCACCTGAATGTCTGCGTCCACCGGTTTAGACTCACACCGTTGGCTGCGCACAGCACCTTCGGTAGTTTGCTGTTATCGTTTATGCAGCGCGGTTCTATACAATTTCGCTCCGTTTTGTGTTCGATGCCACTGTGACTGGCTGACTATATTTCCGTTTGGCCCATCAGAGATTGAAATCGTCGTTACTTTACAGACGTCGAGGTGTGTTGGCCGAATTTGTAGATATCAGTGCTCAGTATTACCAATAAAGATTTCTTGACAAACGCTGATCGTGTGGGTGTAGATGGGTTCGCTTTGAGCGAATGAGCGGTGCTAATGAATGAAACTCAGAACAAGTGTTGGTGCTATTCAATAAAGTGTAAAATCTGAAATCTGAGCTAAAAAAAAATACATATGTAAATTAACAAATTAGAAAGCAAAAATAAAACATAAAAGTTAAATTATAGTTTCATAACAACACAATTGATAAGTGTGTGCGTGTGTGTGTGTGCAAACTATAAATTAAAAAGGAAAGTCCATAAGCAGACTTAGTATAGTTGCTATTTTCAAATTCCGGCGGTAAATAAATCCCCAATTTATTTTGCTGCCAATAAAAGGCACATAAATATTAAAAAATATTAGACAAATTGAACGTCAATTGGATTTTATCAAAAGTGCAAGGTAAGAGGCATCAAATTATTTACATTTAGAAAGTGAGAAATCTCCTAACCACCTCAACACAGATGCAGGCTTAGATTAACCTGTAACAAATTAAAGTTACAATTTGCTAGTGAACGGCTAAACTGCCAAACAACAGCCGACGGCCACAATGCAGTTTTAGAACAATTTTTTACTAACTGAAAAATATTATTTCATTTCAAAACAAATTGAAGTTCCAATTTGGAAGAGAATGACGTGTACCTGACACCAAATATCAGCTGACGGGCCGCAATTAAGTTTTAGAGCAATAATTTGCTATCTGTAGAAGAAGGTATCAATGAAAGTGTTTATCCCAATTAGGTGACAGTTTCATTTCTCTGAGATCTGTTTGAATATGTATCGTTTACAACTACAGTTTTTTTCATATTATCCTAAGAGGTTGTTACTTACGTAAGATAGTATGAACAATGAAGTCTTCGAGAAAACCAACTTTGTTTTTGCACTTTCAAATAATCGACCGGAAACAAAGCTGAAAATATATTTGTATTATAGTAAAAGTGCCTAAAGATCTCAATAAATGGTATTAGATTTGACATGGCAATTTTACTATCCTGGTAATGGTTAATATCACCCTACCGTTGGTGTCGCAAAAACGTATTTTTCTAGTACTTAGCTCATTTTTCCATTGAAACATCCACCGAAATATATTTTTAGAATTTTTGCATAGGGAGGAGGCCACTTACATGGGATTAGTACCATCTCATGTCTATCTACTAAAACCGTATTTTATTTTCAATTAATAGTAATGTCGAAAAATTCCATTTTGAATATTCGTACATTTAATTATTTTTCAACCACGCCCAGGACGATCACTTAAAACATGGAGTTGGATTGATTCTTTCCCTTATCTATTAACTGTCAACATATACTGCTTGTAAATAACGAATATATGATAAAAGTTATTGAAAAAAAACACACTGAAATTCCCAACTGATTTCTCTTTTCTGTAAGATTTGTGATTTTCTTTTTTATATTGAACAGACATGTGAGGTAGAAAAAATTTCATCTTTTCACACATTACGTACCAACTTTGACGCTGTTAATGAATGAAATTGAAATGAAATTGGATCCGTTTAGCATTAGCCACGCCTTAAATTGTACATGGGTTGGTACAGTTCCAGCGTCTGGACACTGCTGTCTTGTATCGCTATTAGTTAATTAATAAATAGTGACATTTTACAAAAATTCTTGAAAATTCCGATAAGAGTAAAGAATAAGATATAAAATCTTGTGTGCAAAATTTGCCTCTTAATTTAAAAATTTATTAAGCAAAGCTTCAGCCTCCTGGAAATAGAAATCATAATACACATGGATAAAGAGAGGAAATTTTTGACACGCCCACGCGATGAACTAGTTTAACGCCCACCTACAACGAACCAAATCAGTCCAAAATAAAAAAGACTTGCTCATACAAAAACTGTACCCACCTTCAGAGCAATCAACATTCTACAGCATTTTCCAAACAATTTTAACGCTTCTTCGCTAATTGAAAGCAACATCGGTTAGTACTGGATAGGAACAAAGAAGAGCCGTTCCCTCTCATAGACCTTTTATGAGACCGCCTTAATTGTGGGATTGGCTTTTGGAAATTTATATAAAATATTGGAATTTCGTCATATTTTGAATGCTGGAGTTTCTAGGAAGGTCATATATCTGGCGAAGATTGTCCAGTAGCGAAAAACTTTAGAAAAAACTTTTTATATTTTTAATGCTAATTAAATCGTAGATGCGTATTCATAGATACCGGATACTGAAAAAGTGGTTGTTCATAACCACTAAAAATAATGTGTGTATTTCAGTGTCAAAGCGAGCTAAGTCGGCATATTACGAATGAGAAGAGAATGTTTTCACAACCATTGCAGATGCTTAGTATAGCTGATCTCATAAGTTTTTGAAAGATGGGACAATATTATAATATATTTTCAAAAATGTAATACCTTCACTATGTTAGGCTTATTTTCAAAAATAATTCTATAAAAATTGTGAAAACACAAGAAAATCGTCTTTATTTTTCCCATATTTATATTATCTTTATTTATTCTTTTAAGAGAAAATCTGTGCGAAAAATGGGGCAGTATTATGCCACTCCTTAATTTGAATACAAACGCTGATATTCATAATTCACCGACATTATATTTCTTTAAATAATTATTTAATTACTTAACTACTTACTTAATTATTAAATCTTATAATTTTATTTCATTTATTATTTTATGACTCTCTTCTAGAATTTTCTATCAAATTTTTCGTGTTCTAATATTAATGCTATGTTGAATTGTGTAAAACTAACTAAAGATGTATATATATATATACATATATATATTATATACATATATATACATATGTAATATATATTTAGACTGTAGACTTGTTCTATTTTTGTACAAATAATATAAAAAAGGTTATTTATTACCTTAGAATAAGAAATTTTAAAGGAACGGCTCTTTCAGAACACACAGAAATACGTTAATAAGGGAGACTCAAGCGCAGACAATTTCTAAAAAAAATATAAGATTTTATTTTTCACAAACTTGAAATTGAGATTTCTGTCATTTTTAGCCTACAGAATTTATTGTAGTGGTTTCTTTTGCGGTTTACGTTATTTTGTTGCCGTTCAAAGATATGTTTCCGAAAGAACGGTGTAAACTCAGAAAGATAATATTCCTCCTTCTTTTTTTCATGCTAAAGGGGATAACCGGGACATGCAAACATGATTTCTATGTTTTTTTTTTTTCAAGGTCTAACCAATGACGCAGTAACTCTTGTAATCGAATCAGAAACGTAGTTTGCGCACTATAATAAAAGTTTGCTAGACCTGATATACCGTACTTCGGTTACCCACTGTGCGAATCTGTTTGTATCTGGAGTGTTGAATGTAACCTATCCAACGCTTCAAAACGCCTTTACAAGAGCTCATCAAAATTAGTCAACACGTTGAGTGGCATAATACTTTCCAATTTTCTTTCTTCGTTTACCCTCACTGGACGTGACAAATCGTTGACTGAGTTTGTTGCGCGAATGGTTGAAAAGTTTCAAACACGAAAAGACAGCATAAAATATGGCAACCAAAATTCCAATGAAAGGACCCCAGTTTTTTGAAGACTCAATCAAATTTTAATACGGCGAATTGGAAATGACCAAAGAAATCTAAAACGCTTGGAATTTTACCCATTGTGTTGCTTATAATCTGTAAATGAGAAAAATCAATTAAAATTTCAAAGTTAACCGGATAATATAGGGTTATCCATTTTTTATTTCATTATTTCATTATAATGTTTGGACTTTGCCATTATGTGCGAAATTCAAATTCACTTGAATGACTGTCTCTGCATTGTGTGTGCATTACAGTAGTGGATCTTTTTGAGGTAGTTTTTGAAAAAATACGATCAAATGACACCTCTAGACCATAATGCTTACTAATCAGAACTTTTCCACAATTACTTCTGGGCTCTCCGAGCCTCAAATGTGACAATTTTTCTTGTTGACGTTACCACTGAGTGGAAAATGAGCTTCATCGCTGAAGAAAAATTTGTTCAGTTGAAATCCTATGTTTGCACCACCACTTTTGTAGTAAGTTTTAACTATTTTTATTCGTAAATGGCAGACATTCTACTAAATAAATAACACTTCAGATGATAGGGTTTTAACAGCTGACAGCCTTGCCAGACCGGCGGTATTCAAACCATTAAATGGATAACCCTATATTTTGCTACATGGAAGAGTGCTATTATATGTAAGAGCTGGAGTACTATTATATCCAAATTGCGACCCTCAAACATGGGCGTTTAGGTTTTTTTTTTATCTCATAAATAGCTGCAAAATATGTATTTTTGTATGGATCTGTGTGACGAAACTGATTCACTAAAAGTATGATAGGGTTTTCTATGATTCCGATGACCGGTAACCAAACCCATTTTGAAGCCAATTAAGCAATAACTCCTTTAATTTCATATTTAAAGTGTTTTTTTCAAGTTCCGGAAGCCTTAACCGAATATCTACTGATAATCGTTAATATAATCACAGATTTGGAAGCGTTTCCCGCCTTTCATGATAGTCTTCTCTCTAATACACATATACATTACACTCAAATTAGACAGAACCAGTACACTAAAAAAATTGAACTAGTTGGGTAAAACTTATCTCCATATTGCGCCAAGTACATCCTTAATCAAAATAAATAAGAAAATTATTAGAGAAAATTTGCGTACTTATTTCAGATACGAACTATTTTCAAGCGTACTCAAATTTAGTCAATTTAAGTTTCACTTAATCGTTTCAAATAACATTTACTAGTATTGAATACATTGGATATACTTTACTTTGAGTATGTATCCATCTCAAATTCAGTACGATATCTGTTTTGAGTGTATATACATACATTTCATGTTTTAGCAATCATTTTTATTAACACCCCGAATAGGTCAATTTGGTTATCTTTCCCTAATACCACGGAAAATTAATTATTACCCTGCCCTGAAATCATCGAGGGCACCTTTTTGGAAACTTATAGGCTTCTAATCAACGGCTGTTAAAAACGATTATCTATTTTTGAATTCAGATATAATTTGCAAGCATCCACAAAACAGAATTTCTCATTTTTTTAGGCATTTTGGTAAACTCCAGTCGTTGGAATTTCCAATTTTTTTACCATTTCATAATGAATTAGACTAGAGTCATTTCCCAAATTTCCTTCAAAATCCATCCAGTAATACATTTTTTACAGGTATTTACATAGAAACACCTAACGCCGGTGTCAATGCGCACATCTGAAAAGTGACTGCCGCACTACCTTTCTTCCTTAGTCGAAGGACATAATATAAGATCCAACGACTCACAAAGATGGAAACTCTCTTTTACTCTACTGCATTTAAAACACAAATAACAAATTGTTACCATTTTTATAAATGTATCTCTGTTCGTTTTGCTTGTCGCGTGCGTATGTCAAAACAAACGCATTGTTAGATAAATCTGACAGATTTATTTGTCAATGTGAGTGCTGTTATAGGGGTATAAAATAAACAATCTGAGGGGGGAAGAAGAGGAACGAGGATAAACAAACGGCCAACAGAAAAATGTAACGTAATGCGTTTGCCATAATTTGAAGAGGGGAAAAGGAAAAACACTAAAAAAAGGGGATACATGAAAATTAGGAGAAAAGGGCAGAAAACATCCCCCATATTTGGAAATAAGAAAGACACTACCATCCAGACTTTTTAAAGTGTGTTTATTGCCAAAGTTTTCGGCGCGTATATCACAACAAAACATTGTTTGGAGATAAAATAACAGCAGCACCAGGTTGCCAGCGAAACTCCGCAAAAAAAAAGTAATACGAACGAAGAAAATTACATGGAACAGTAAATTTAATGGGTTACCTTGAACTATTGACGGACGACAAGCCTTAAGAACCACAGATTCCAGCGCAAACATCGACCTCCAATCGCGGCTAAGCCAACTGAAATCCATAAACGAGATCCGGGAGCCCAAACAAAGTTTAATCTCTAAGCGACACGCCGCAAATCCTGGCCGTGAACACATTCTTATCAGATGTAAGATGGCGCCCGCAGATAATTAGAAGCCGCAGTGTGAGAAAGTATTACAGTATTATTATTATCATAATTTTTTTTTTTGAAGTGAGTTTGTTTACACATATTGTGTTGCCACACGTTTACGGAAATTTCCTTTTATAGGCGACAAAGCCAATTTTAAACCGAGGCGAGCTCAGATTCAACCAATGTGTATAAAATGGGAAACGAAAGTCGAGGCATACAATTTTAGTTTTCAGAATGTCTCAAAAATGAAATGTTTTCTCTAAAATAAGGCCTCAAGGTAGTAGGGAAAATTAACGATAAGTAGAGGTACTGGAGACGGGATATCTAAATCTATACGAGAGATATCATGGAAGAATTTGTCGTCGATTGCAAGAGGGTGGGCTAAGATTTGGCAGAACATCAGCCAAATGTATAAAAGATCGTGGCTGGATATTGATTTGCTTGGACATTTTCGTTACAGCTCCGCAATAACCGGTCTGCCTATGTTTGCTGTTGCCCCATCTTACTGGAACCAAAATACTGTTAAAACCGATACTTCTTCGGCGTAGTTCTGGATAAAAAAAAAAACTCTTTCAACGTCTTTAAATAACGGTTGCCAGATAATTGGCAGTTGACAGCAGCACGATTCGTGCGCCACCCTGTACTTCTCTACTTCTATTAGTTATTTGTGCATAATATTACATAATTCTCTGCATTGCAGTCTGAAAAATTTCGACATGAATTGACTCTAGGATCGAAATTGTGGTGAGATTGAGCCACTCTAATTTGCTAATTATTTTTAATAATTTAATGTAGTTAAAGGCAGCATATTTTAAAAAAGTAGTTAAACTGTCATTGCCATTTCAAGAGTTTTAAATTGAAACTACAGGGTTGCCCATATTCGACGGACCCACCTGGCAACGCCATAACTTTTGACAGAGATGTCAGATCGCTTAATGACATACCACGTTTGAAGCGTCAGTCCAAGCAGATTTTTACCATGGAACAATACACGCCACGCGAGCGCTCTGAAATAGTTGAAATTTACATTCAACAGAAGAAGTCAATTGTGGAAACTCAACGTGCTTTTAAAATATTAAAAAATGTGAGAAGTGCGCCTTCTAAGAACACCATTAAGCGTTTATACGAAAAATTTTCGACTGGTGAGGCTCTTTCTAATCCGAAGAGGCCAAATAAAAGTCGACCAAGGCGATCGGCCGAGAATATCGCTGCCGTACGAGCCAGTGTTGAGAGGTCCCCAAGAACATCCCAAAAACGCCGTTCTCAGCAGTTGGGCATGGCTCGGTCCACTTTACAACGGATTATTCGCGTTGATTTGCATTTGTTCCCGTACAAAATTCAATTGACGCAAAGATTGTTGCCTGCGGACAAGCCTCGTCGATTGGAATGGGCCCAACGGGTCATCAAAATGGCCGATGATGACGAGCAATTTTGGAACAAAATTATCATGTCCGATGAAGCCCATTTCACATTGAATGGGACCGTAAATAAGCAAAATTGCCGTATTTACGCCACTGAAAATCCTCAGGAGATTCAAGAATTGCCTCTTCATGACGAAAAAGTCACAGTTTGGTGCGGCGTTAGTGCGAAAACGGTCATTGGGCCGTTTTTCTTCCAAAACGAAAATGGCCATGCTGTTACCATCAACCAGGAGCGTTATCGCGACATGATGACCAATTTTGTGATGCCAATTATTCGTCGAAAGCGTATGAGGCAGTTCTGGTTTCAACAAGACGGCGCTCCACCGCGCAGAAGTCGCATAACAATCGATTTTCTGAAGAATTTGTTTCCGGGCCGTTTGATGTCGAAAAGTGGTGATTTGGACTGGCCATCGCCATCAACGCCAGAGGCGGCCATTTGAGAGATATCATATTCAAAAATTGATGTAAACAAATCTACTTGGAACAAATTAAATGAATAAGATTGCCAACCGCCAAATTTTTATTTTTTTCTTTGATTTTTTTTTAAAAACATGGGTCCGTCGAATATGGGCAACCCTGTAAACTCTGTAATTTAACCTCAATTGTACATGCCACAACTAAAAATCGATTGAATATGTATATATGTATATATATATACAGGGCCATATGAGTGTTGGCGATTTAATTCTTCAATTTCTCGGTAACGCGCGGCGCGGGGTGGCGGGGGGATATGTTGTTCGCTGCGCCGCTTCCTGGAAATTTAGTCGCCATGGAGCCGTACACGGAAGTGCAGCGTGCATTTTGTGTCCGAGCGTATTACGAAAACAATAAATCAGTGATTACTGCACGACGTTTGTATCGGCATGAACACGGTTTACACGATTTAAGTGAAGTTCCAAGCGCCAATGTGATACGAAAATGGATCAGAATGTTCGAAACAACCGGCTCAACAGTACCAATTACGGTTCGTGGTCGCCCAGTTTCTGCAAGATCAGCCGACAATGTGGAGCGTGTTCGTGTTTCAGTTCAGCGAAATCCGCAACAGTCAACACGTAAGAGAAGTCAGTCTTTGGATGTCAAAAGAACAACTTTACGACGAACTTTGAAACGTGATTTGCATTTGAAGGCTTATAAGATTCAGATAGTCCAAGAATTAAAAGCCGATGATGCCAATAACCGACTTAACTTTGTCAATTTGATGCTAGAGCGGTTCAACAACTTCAACAACGTGATTTTTAGTGATGAGGCCAATTTTCACCTTAATGGCCATGTGGACAAGCAAAATTGTCGGTTCTGGTCCGAGGCTAATCCCCGACGCTTGCATGAACGTCCATTTCACAGCCCTAAGCTTGTCGTGTGGGCTGGGATAACGTCAACCGGTATTATTGGACCATACTTTTTTGAGGACGAAAGAGGGCATGCGATGACGGTTAGAGCGAGCAATTATTGCACCATGCTAGCAGACTTTTTGGTGCCAGCTTTGCAAGAACTTCAAGGCAATACCTCGAGAATGTGGTTTCAACAGGATGGCGCCACATGTCATACGGCTAGGGTATCCATAGAGCTTCTGAAAAATGTTTTTCCTGGAAAACTCATTTCGAAAAGGGGGGATATTGAATGGATATATATATATATATATATATATATATTTATGTATATATATATGTATATATATATATATATATATATATATATATATATACTAGCGGACCCGGCGAACTTCGACTCGCCACAATTTAACGCCTTCAGATAAACTCTCGAGTAATAATAAAAAAATGATGAACAATGTTTTTTTGATTTGTTTTCCGGCGCAAAAATAAACAACGAAGACGGTTTCCCAACACGCGAACAGGCAACGTACAGCTGACCGTGCGTAAGACAGGGAAATTCGAAATTAATCCCCCAGACTTCCAACGACTGGCCTTGCGATTTATTTATTGTCTTCGTAAAAGCCAATCGAATGGGGAACTGAATCCGCTTAAATTGGAGTGGAAGATCAGTTGGAATTCTCGGAATTCGTGGAATAAGGACTTCTTCTTCTTTGAATTTGCCCTCGATAATCGTCGCTTGAATCACATTGTTCATCAGTTTCTTGATGGACAACCGCGTACCGTTGCACAATTTCGGATGATTCAGATTCCGCAACATGATTATGATCGATCCTACCTTCAGCTGTAAATTGTGCCGCAGTGTTCCTGGCACATCAACCGAGTTCAAAAATTCCATCGGATAGTTTGTCGCTTCATCCTCTTCGGCCACGCTGTCAACGGATTTGTACAAATGCAGTTCCCCAGCGATTTGACTTTGAATAATCAAATTCAAGTTATCGACGTCCTTGTTCTTCGCTGCTAGTATTGCCCTTTCACTAATCCAATCGACATTTTTATAATTTTGTGCAATGCCGGGGAACACTTTGGTGATGAGTTCCTCCTTCGACGATGTGAACGATGTGAGGTGGTGATTGTGCAGCGCGAACTTCTGCAATATGGGCACGTCTCCATCCATTATGTTCTGCGCGTTTCTCTTGCATTTGATTATCACGGACTTTCTGACTAATTATTGCACTACGTGTACGAAGTCCAGGATTTGATCGTCTAATAGGTGGCATTAGTCAAATAACTCTCCCTGAAATGGAATAAAGTCCTTTTTGACTAATCCTATTAAAAAGACAATTTTTTTCAAAAAAAAAAAAACTTACGAAATGAATGTATCGCAATTAATGGCCGCAATCCAATAAGGTAACCTCACTTTTTACACGCAAACTTATTTTCTGAAAAAATGATCGAATTGATAAGCATTGCACTAAATTTTAATTGATCGTACTGCTCTTACCGTTAATGGATGTGATACGCGATACATGAGTATCCGAATTCAGTGTAATAATACGCAAAACTCGAATCAACAATTGGAACAATTGCACACAAAATTCCATACAAAAATCAATTTTCGATTTTTTCAATTTTCCGACTTTTCCGGAGGGTTTTCCCAAAATTTCTTTCGTAAAAACCTTCTCCAGGCAATTACGAACAATTGAGAAAAAATTAGAGCCAAATTGGTCCAGGCGTTCTTGAGTTATGCGCTTACCAACACATTTAGCGATTCATTTTTATATTATAGATATATGTATATATGTATATGTAAAGGGTGTTCCGACAAGAACGCAAGATTTAAATTTGGCGCAATTCGAAGTGTCATGGTTTAACATTTTAACAATTGTTATTATTTGCTAGTAGAAGGTACGAGGTTAGTAAAAATGGAACGCTACATAAATGAACAACGCATTCTCATTGTGAAATTGTTTTACCAAAATGGTGAAAGTTTTGCGGCTACAGTTCGCAAATTGCTATCAATTTGGAGTCACAATAATGCTTCAAAAGAGTCAACTGGAAAGAGATTAATGGATAAATTTGCCAAAACTAGGTCTGTTAGTGATGTAAAGACAATAACGCGCCTTCGACCAGGTCGATCGACCGAAAATGTCGTAGCTGTACGTGATGATGTCGCTCAAACTCCATCCACCTCAATTCGACACCGAGCTCAGCAAATTGGTGTCTCCAAATCCACTATGCAGCGAATTTTGACGAAAGATTTGCATCTCATGCATACAAAGTTCAATTGACTCAGGAACTGAAGCCAGCTGACCATGGACAGCGAAGAGAGTTCGTTAGTTGGATATTGGAGAGACAACATGAAAATGTTGATTTTGCCGATAAAATCATCTTCAGTGACGAGGCCCATTTCCAACTTGATGGCTTCGCCAATAGGCAGAATTGTCGCATTTGAGGTGAGGAAAATCCTCGAGTGATTCACGAGAAGCAAATGCATCCTCAACGTGTCACTGTGTGGTGTGGATTTTGGGCTGGAGGAATCATTGAACTATTTTTTATGAAAATGAGGCATGTCAAGCGCAAACAGTCAATGGTGTTCGGTATCGTGAAATGACAACCAGTTTTCTCGTGCCTAGAATTGAAAACATGAATGTGGAGGGCATGTGGTTTCAACAAAAACGCAAGATTTAAATGACTGATGCAGCAATTGAATTGTTTTATTTATATACATATACATATACATATACATATACATATACATTATATACATATACATTTTGGCTCTGATAACAATCCTTATTTCGAGATAAGATTACCTAAAAGTTCCAAGAGTTTTCTTTAAAGACAACAAAGTTTCGTCTCATCACGACTTTGGAGTACCCACAAATTTCATACTTCTTCTTTTTGTTCAATTTTCAATAATACTTCCTTCCAATGGCTATAAAAGAGTTAATTTCAAAACTCTTTGTAAATTATATCGACTAAGTCACTTCCTCTCACCTTCCCAACATCGATTATGAGAGTCCATGGCATATGTGGAGGCACATACAAGTATTCTTCTTGGGAATAAAATATAAAGACACTGCGACTTACCACCAACCTAGTGAGAAGCCACAATTTTCCATCACAAACCTTTAATGCATAGATTGGCTTAGTGTTGTTGTTGTCGACATGATTTATGAGCACTGACCGATTGATTTGTTGTTCGACAATATTCATTTGGGTTCTATTAGTGTCTAATTAAAGAACACATGGCACGACAGATCGACGGCAGACATCGGTGGCCATTGACATTCAAGATATTGATATTAATTAAAGGAAAATGTAAATACTGATTTCAGTTTGTTGCATATGCATCACCCGACTGGTGGCGGAGGGAGAGAGGAAATGGGGAGGGAGAAGGATAACTTTGCATTTGGAATTGATTTATGATACCAAGTTCGAATTGAAATGATTTTTAACTATGAACGAATGTTCAACAAAATGATTACTGTTCTTGTTGTAACATATAATACACGTTTATTATAAAAATCGATTGCATTGTAATCACATTCGGCGATTTAATGGGTGCGACGACGTGAATGCCAATTCTGTTGTGACACCAGTTGGTGTTGTTTCAGTTTGAGCGATAACAATTATCGTCCAATGTTGATTGGCCTCAGCTACTTTATGATTAGATACCGGAGGCAAGATATCTTCAGCATTCCTGGCGCTGTGGCAAAAAAGAAAACATCACAACTGTGGATGTCACATCTTGTGACCGAACAAAGAGAATTGAATCGAAATCGAATTTGTCGAATTTTCTTGTTCAACTGCTATCTGTTAGTGGCATCTTTAGAGATGCAACTTTATAAAATTGAAAATTGTTTTTCTATTCATATCGTTAGATAACAATGGTTTGAGGCCATGTTTTCAGCTATCAGAAAGTGTATCTGTGTTCTGGTGCGCAGCTTGTTTTTGGTCTTGGAATCATAATTGTAACAATTATCGAAAACATTCAATTATGAAATGTTATATTTCGGAATCTTATCGCGGCAATGGTGAGTATTTTTGGAGGCTTAGTAATGTTGTGTGAAGGGAATTGAGGGTGGGTGGGGGTACCTGCTTTCCGTTTCTGAAACTGCAGCAACAGTCTCTAATCTTGATTTCATATATTTCTTTGTCTTTCTGCGTGAAAGAGATGAGGGAATGTGACATTTCTTAATTAATAATTTCATGTTTTCGCTACCTTTTGATGATTGGAAACATAGTGGGATTCGTGTTTTGGCTTGTTGTTGTCATTGTGCTTTTGTCGAAACAAAAACTAATTAAGAATGTATTTAATTAAAAAATAGTTTCAATCTCAAACTCTAATAAACATCAAACCCCAAGCAGGGGAGGAGGAGGAGGCGTAGAATTCTATCGTGCGCTATGACAAATGATTTAAAAATATCTTATTGGCAATTTAACAATACTTTTCTCAGCATATATTACCAGATTTTCCAAAGACTTATTTTGTTTTGAATTAATTATTCGTTTGAATTCTTTTATGTTAATCACCATCGTACACCATTCTTGTATCGTATAATAGGCCACAAGACACCGCTGAATACACAAACGAATGTAGGATTTTGATTTATTACCGAGAACATTTACATTTCTGTTGCTTTCTAAAGAAATTCATCTTTTTGGAAATCAAAATTTTCTAAACTAAACTAAAGGATTGTCAGAATAGATGTAATGCTGAGCTGATTTTGGGTTTATGAATTCATCAAGATGGACTCATTTGGAAAATTTGGTTTTTTGGTGTATATTATTTTAGTGCTTGATAGACACTAATGCCATTACAATATTTGGTAAACCTCACTAACCATAACAATCATGGCAAGTTCGAAAAATCTAATTCCAAAATCAATGTTCCTTTCACCAAAATCAGAGGACAGAGAGACATTATAATTTTAGATTGACTGAAAGAGATGTGCTGCTTAATAGCGATTCCAAGCAGCAGGTTAGGCAACTTTTCTTATACTTATTGATTGCTGGACTACTGGAAGTGTTAATAGCACATCGAAGTGATCGGTACGATTAAATCGTGACTTGAACCCACGGTCATATACACGATGATCGCATGTGCTAGCAACTGCGCTACAGTCAGTCAGGTACGAATCATTAGGGTGTTATGATACGAATCAACCGTTTGATGCGATGTTTAATACAAGTGACTATTATTCACATGATTTCGGGTTCAATCCCCATTATCGCCAACTAACATAATTTGAGTGGCGGGCATCTTGATGTGTCTGATGAACATTTCGAGTAGTCGTTTAATCGACAAGCTTAATAAATGCGACGACGTTTGGAATCGTCGTTAAACTGTAGGTTCCATTGAGTAAGTCTAAAAATAGAATGCGTGAGACTCTCCCACATCTCATTTATGGGGTGCACGGAAATTTGTTTTGTTTTATATTATGGACCATTTTTAGGCTAATTGTTTATTTAACGAACAAATTGTTGTTGTTTCAATACTAGGATGTCTTTGTTAGTTGAATTTTTTAAAATACCACAGTGCCCGCAGAAAATGGTATGTGGCTTGAGAACATTCAAAATTAATTTTTCAATTGAATATGCAATGCTTCCTGTATTTCGACTCAAACCATCATTTGATAATAGACATGCATTGAAGTTGTTTTTTTTTTTTTTTTTTTTTTGTTACATTTTCGCATTAGCTCGGTTTCAGTGAGTGTAAAAATTGTGACGAGTACAGCTGTAAGCTAACCTAATGTGGGGAGCTCTCCATTATCCTATATAATGGATTTTTAGTTAATTTAAAGTTAAAGCATTCCTTCTAAATATGTCAGATCACATACGTATTATTTCTATGTGCTGAATAAACAAATTTCCCATAAAATTCGTTTTGTTTCTCGCTTGGTGTAAACGCAAAATATTGTTCAAACGGGATCAAATATATTAATTGCTGGCAATTACGATGCCAAAAAATGGATTGAAAAATTGAATTTGTTGCAAGTCTACTTTGTTATGCAAGCTGTTGCTCTCCGATCAAAATAAATAATCACGAGGACTTCACAATGTTGGTACTAAAGCTTTTTCCAACTGCTCTCTAACATCCTTGAGACTTTAAAGACGAATTGAAAGATTTTTAGCAGCATGTTTGCCGGACTTGAAAATGTTTCTACACGTTTTATTCATACAGAGTTAGAACGTTTTAATGTAAACCATCATTGTGAATAAACTTCATACAGCTTGCAATTAATTAGATACAAACAGCAAATTTAAAAACTTTTAATTAATTAATGATCATGCGATTTGACGCCGATAAACTTTTTTGTGAGGCTACGTCAAAGACTGTGTTTACGCAGATAATCCCCAAAAGTTAGAGAATTTGAAAACCAACATTCGTCAAGCTATTGCCGAGATAACGCCCGAAATGTGCGAAAAAGTGCTCGAAAACGGTATTTGAAATAATAATGAATAACGTATTTGAAATATTATGAAAAATGAAATAAAAGATTCATCGAAATTATAGCTTTATGTGTGTTTGATTTAAATTTAATTTTAAAACCGAAAAATGGATAACCCGTCATTAATGTGTTGCGACTGATATCGTCAGGCGAAACCCCATAATTCATCAATTGTTGAGGCTATTAAGTATTTGCGACGTCCAATCGAATATTTATTTAAAAGATTCGGAGATATCTTACAGAGTTGGTTTTATTGTTCATTCCCCGTTCTGGATCTGGATATCTAAGAAATTTTAGCTAGTTCATTTCTTCGATAAATTCTAGTAGCAACTTCCTTTGGTAGCTTTGTATGCAGGTTAGTGGGGAATTCAGAGTATGAAAACAACAATGTTTAAATCGATATCTCTTAGTTCCCAATATCAGCCATTGAAATTTTAATGAAATCTTTTCTATCAAGGAATTATATGAACTTTATCGTCGTGTATATTTTAAATACCGCTACTTTTTTCTTTTTTTCAATAAAATGAGAGATTCGAATAACAATTTTCTTTATTTGACTCCCAATCTAGCTATTTCCAAGGGCATATTTTATTTAATATAATAAGGCTCCGTTTTGGAAATATGATAGGTAGTAGCAAAAAGCAATTCTAAATAATAGTACAGCATATTGATTCACATTTGCCTATGCGTACTAAAGCAAACACAAAGTTATCAACAAAGTTTTGAATCTAATATTTATAAAGCAGTCTTTTATTTTAAGATTTTAACTTTAGAAAGCTACAGTTTGTAATAACAGGTGATTCAACAAGAGTTTGGACTGTCAACAAGCCAGTTGATCACATTAGTCATATCACCCGAGCTCTGCAATTTGACAAGAGTACATAGAGAACATTTAATACAGAAAATTTGATCGTGGAGATATCCACAGCGGAAGAACGAAAACAATACATGACATTTTGTTTTGGAATTCATCATTTTTTTGGAAAATCATATATTTGTTGAAGAACGATGTTGACGCATGTAGCGCCCTTTTACACCTGCAATGAATTACTGTGTGGTCCGGATTTTGAATCCTTTTGCACCATCGGACAAGTTCCTTTGAAAATGCCAAGAATAACCACCCTCCTTCCATAACAATGGTAAAGAAATTTGGTTGAATAACTTCTGTTCCCAAAAAACGCTGATATTCACATGGAAAACATCTAGGTTTAATAAAACAATGCTGCCTACATCCTTCCAGAAAAACAGTGAATTTACAGATATCTTGATTTACAGGTTATCGTGGAGGTAATCTGTCAATTACTAATAATAAATAGCAGCAACCTCCTCATTATGAAATCGAATAGAAAGAAATTTCTAGTTCTCCTCACTTAAATTATCGACTAGAGTTTCATATTATTCGATAATTTTCTTTGATTAGAAGATAACATTGGGGTCTTATACAGTATTAAAGATTTTCCATCTTCAGTCAATTTTATTAACAGCACGGAATGCAACAAGCAGCTTTTTTGTTTTACTTGGATTTTTTCAAATGTATGAAAAATTGTGCGTCATACTGTTCATGGTGGCGTTAAAAATCAAGAACAAAAATACAAAGAAAAACAGCTTTTAGAACATTCATCAGACCCAGAATTTTATTAATAAATATGTACAGAATTGTTACCAAATGTTTGTCGTTATTGCGGTTTCTCATTCAGAAATGGATTTATCTTCTTCGTTCCTCAACCAAGGCGAGTGATTAAATCCATTAAACATACAAATAATTTGATTTGTTGCCATCTCTATCACGACGGTTAGTACAAAATCAGCTGTCTTTCAATGAGTGGCCACCTCTGAGGGTCACCTTAATTTTTCTGACGAAGACTTCGAGCGGTTGAGTAACCGATAAATGTAGTGTAAAGGTGATATTCTGAGTCATTATTAAACAGTAGAACGCTTTGAATGAGTATACATGCAAATAGATTGTGCGAAAGCTCTTCGAATATGAGAATATCTCTCATATCTAGTGAATGTAATTTGCTGACTTTTTCATTTCATATCATTTCCCAAGATCCTTCGGAATTACAATAAAACTTCAAACTTCAAATGCACTAATATTAAACATTATGGAAAATTATATGAATGCAGTAAAAAAGAATTAGGCAAGCAAATAGATATGTTCTTGCGTGTTCTTATTTGAACAAATATATGTGGGTAGGCGTTAATTTGTATTAATAACCATATTCAATATATGTACCAAGTATATTTACAATGAAATCCATTTGTCTCAAAATAGTCCAAATTGTACTACATACTCGTATACACACTTCAGGAATGCCCAACGTAGTTAAGAAAATTTGCTTTTCTGCTTATAAAATTATGACAAATATTTAATTTATTAGTTTTAAATTATACATTTGTCGATACTAAACTGAAAAGGAGCAGTTTGTTTGCATACAATGCCTCTAAATTTATCCTGGCCCGTTTAAAATATCTACACAATTTCCAGTGTGAGCAGACGGCTTTTGGAAATATCTGATGAAAAAATGCATTTGCGTTGAAAACATTGATGAAGTGCTAAAGGAATTGGGAACCGTTCATCGGAAAAGTCAAGTCTTAAGGTCAACTTCAAACGTACGATAATGAAAACCCATCAGCGGGATTTGATTACTTTTTAGTGACAAAATTCGTTCTAGAGAAATTTTTGAATTTTTAGAATATTTCCCCCGTTATGAACGTGGTTAGAATAACCTGTATTTTCTTCTAATAACTTTATAAAACTAAGTTATGCAACAGGCAACGATTATCAAATATAAATGTTCTAATCATTAAAGAAAAAAAGAAGCAAACTATGAATCATGTCACTTTAGGTTATTAACTTTTTATCATAAATTTATATATGTAATTTTGAATTTACAAATCTTCCCCAGAATTCCTAGACAAAATCTCCAGGCGGCGAAAAATTAAACTGGGTAAATTTCTGTTCAGGATGTATATAATTATTTGATATCCAAATGGAATAAATAAATAACTCTTTGTGGAAGATTTAAAAAAAAAAATTCGCGTGGCACAAAACAACCATGGTTCGTGCTGGCTTGGAAAAAACGCAACCGCATCCGAAACTGTAGCTGATTTGCACATAGTTGTATATCTATCATCGGGCGCATCAAATATTAGCTGGATGCAACCTTTTGATTAGGAAAAGAGTGAAGTCAAAATTAGCGTTGAAAGATAAGGTGCATGGGTTGATGTCTGAAAAAACCGTAATATAGAAGCGGTTTTTGTTAGTTTAGATTGCCTTGAGTTGTGGTAACAGAACTTCTGCATCAGCATGCCGTATAAATTATTGTTTCAGTTTTGGAGTATAAGCCTGTTACAGATGTTTTCCGGTATACGAGGCAAGTTTATGCCGGCGAGAGCAAATTTAGGTCCATGGAGGATTTCAGTATGTGATTGATTCAACACCAAAGTAATAAATAAATTTGAGGAATGGTCGATTTTGGGATAAACATATGTTCATCATAAGCGTAACGAGAGGGGTGATGGGGGACGAATTGCACCCCAGGAACATTTTTAACTTCAGGGTTTTCAAATTAGGTGCGTTGAATGAATTATATTACATTTAATTACCGCATTAGCGAATTCTGTTGTTTACCTTTTGAATATTAAAAGTTCATTCCATAATTTCACTTTTCTTTCGTAAAATGTCTTAGATGTGAGTACCACTTTAATCTTTTATCCCACTTTGAATACAGACCTCGTTACGCCGATTAATTTGTTAATTAGCTCACAACCGAAAAACAATCGAAACACATGATTGTTCGATTTCATTGTTTTGCTGGATCGAAAACAAAGACGAAACTAATCAAATTATAATGAATCACAATCCCAATGAGTTTCAGTTTTCATCATCTTTGTTCACCAATCATATCATAAACTCCCAAGCGAGAACTCAGAGTGCGCACGCGTTACTCCATTAAATCTGGCCACATTCAGATGAATGAACATACGTCCGAACGGGCGGACTGACAGACGGGCGACTGGCATAATGCGCCTACAAAGCAAATAAGCAAATTGGAAATATAAACAAATTTACCAGTCCCAACGGTGGGGAAGAGGAGGATGACAACAAAAACAGATGATTGATAATGTTGAAGAACTCGCACACACACACTTGTACACTTACACCAGCTCTCTCACTTCCCATTCGAACGAAACAATGTTGGGCCGCAAAAGCAATAAAAGTCAGTCATAAAACGACATACGGCAGGCGCCTGAGGATATCAATTATACGCCAATACCGGTCAATTAGCCAACGAATCACTGTGTGTCCTGGACTCAAAGACCCTGCGATGATAGGGACCACAAAAAGCCAAGCGTCCATGTCCGAATTTTTTGTTTGAACACAAACAAAGCAACTATTGTTGTGTGCCTACACACAGCAGCTCCAAATACGAGCTGTGTGCGATGGACACTGTGAGATGGGGCGACCTACTACAAGTCATTCTCTACTCCATCATTGTTATCACCGATTTCGACCTCACCGGTGCTAAAACGCCCTCCCCGGCTCGCATACCGTCGCCAGCTATTCTCATTTTTTATTTGGGTTCTTCCGAGTGAGATTTAAGCGTTTTTGTTGTCGTTCGTTTGGTGGTTTGTTTTGATTTCAAAGTCACTTGACAAGAGCGTTTAAGTAAGAATCGAGTGATAAAACCATTAATAATTTATTAGCCCCGTATAGACTCGGTGCGGTGCGAAGATGGTGACAACAGCAGTTGGGAAAGTGGACGACGGGGACAGACAGACTGCGTACGAGTATATCGCTGCATAATCCAATAACTACTACTCGTACGTGGAGCACTTTTATCCAAATGCTTCAATGAGTCATGTGCACGGTATCCAAAATGTTCCCGGCCGTCGTTGTCGCCGTTGACTCTGTTTCCATTTAGACCATATGAACGTTAGCGTAATAATGAT
>JAHXMU010000826.1:3659360-3783150 GCA_019455685.1 Philornis downsi
CACGTTGATACTGTCGCTGATATTGTTGTAGTCGTATTCAGTGGCGGCAGTGCTATCAGTAACATTTTAGTGGTCGACCAGCCGGCCGGACGGCCGTCTTATTTCTTCCATTTGATGTTTGTCTGGTGGACGGTTGGAGCGCAGAACGCAGTGTTGGCGATAATTAAATATTTTTCTCTCGTATGAAATTTATTTTAAGATGGGTCATGAAAAAGGTCAAATGCGTTGCTCTACCCCGTTTACAGCGATTTCTACATAGACGTATTTCTTTTTTTATGGCTTGTGTTTTGGTCATCATTTCTAATAGAACTTCTGCTCTGTGTTAAATGAAATTTTTATAACTTTGTCTTATAACTTTGTGTGAAAAGTTTTTCCTGGCGAGAAAAATTTAATTTATAATATAATATTATTGAATACTTTTTAAGATGATTTAAAATGGCAATGAACTGGTTTGGTTCCCAACTGTGTATAATAGGTAATGACGACTACAACTTATTGTTTCTGAAACTAAAAAGATCGGAACACGTCCTCCTTTTGAAATGCATCGACAGAAGTTTAGACTGTGTCTAATTTACCCATCAGAGAATTTTTGTAAAAATTTGAAGTCTATACCATAAATTGCTTATTGGTAATGCATTCTCACTATGGCGACACGGGTGTCAAGCGACAGCGATCCTGCAGTGATATGAAAAGCGCTGTTTGCAGCGCTTTAACAAGTTTCTTATGTTATTCGTTTTGAAAAAGGTATAAAAACAACATATATAACGGGTTATCCATCCTGGTAAGGTAGTCAGCTGTTAAATAAATATCATCTGAAGCGTTGTTTATTTAGTAAAAGGTTTGCCATTTACGGATGGGTCGTTTAACAACCGAAGAACACGTAAAAATAATTATGGTCGTCATAATCGGCCTACTGTGCAAGGAATTGGCAAGGTTATAAATTATTATAAAGAAACTGAAAGTGTTGCAGATGTGGTCAGGCCTGTGCATCATCGCAATGTACGCACTACTGAAAATATCGCTTCTGTTAATGAATGCGTGGGGATAATCCGAATTTGTTGACTCCAGGGCGTTCTTAGCAAATGAGTCTACCTTACGGCTCATTTTGGCGTATGTTGCATTTGAATTTGCACCTCCATCCACATAGAGTCCAACTTACGGAACAATTAAAGACGCCTGGCCATTCACAACGCCGTAGATATGCTGATTGGGTTCTACTGAAACAGGCTTTCGGAAAAAGTAACTTTTTGATGATCATTATGGTCTGCAGGTGTCATTGAGGCTTATTTTTTCGAAAATGACGCTGAAGAAACTGTTACCGCCAATTCTGAGTAGTATGGCCGTATGATAACCGACTCTTTTTGGCGTGCCATTGATGGTTATGAACTGGTGGTTTCAACAACACAGTGCCACGAGCCACACAACACGACCGATTTTGGCTTTATTGCATAAGAAGTTTCCAGAAAGCGTTATTCGCGTTTTGGCGACGTCAATTAGCCGCCAAGATCATGCGATTTGACGCCGTTCGACTTTGTGGAGTTACGCCAAAAACCGTGTTTACGCGGATAATTTGGAGCATTTGAAACCCAACATTCGTCAAGTTATCGCCGAGATACCGTCCGAAATGTGCGAAAGAGAGGTGGAAAATGATCTCAAAATGATCCATTTCTTCAATCTAGAGGCGGTCATTTAAAGAGAAAAAACTCAATATTTTACAGTTTTTCTTCGATAAATGCGAGAATGTGAGCCAGGCAGCTGAAAGTGTGAACAAAGTTTATCGTTCTGATATTGTAACTTCTAATCATACTCAATTTTGATTTCGTTTATTCCAATCCGACCATTTTGATGTCAAATATACAGCACGCTCTGGAAGGCCAATTGTTGAAAATATCGATAGAACAATAGAAATCGTCAAGTCTAACCGTCATGTAAGCATCGTCTGATTGCCCCGGAGTTAAATATTGCCCATAAAGAGCAATTGGAACCACTTCAGTATAATCTGGATAGAAGAAGATGTATGAGATGATGAGATCATAAGTTAACACAAGAGGACCTTGTGTACAGAATTTCTATCTACGAAACGCTGCTGAGTCGCAACAAAACCGATAACTAGTGCTGAAAAGTGGGTTATTTTCGACAACGATAAGCGAAAACGGTCGTTGTCGAATTGTGGTTAGGCAATGCAAACGGGGGTCAAGCCAATGTTCAAAACCAGCAAGGTTTTGTTGCTTATTTGATGGGATTGGCAGGAAATCATATACTATGAGCTGCTCTCCTACTGTCAAACTCTTAATACGGACCTGTACTGTCAACAATTGGACCTTTGAAGGAAATAATCCCCCAGAAGCGGTTGGCTTTGGCAAATAGGAGAGGTATCGTATTCAATCAGGACAACGCCAGGTCACACCTATCGATAGTGACTTGTCGAAAGCTTCGGGAGCTTCTCGCATCTACATTGTAATCCAGACCTGGCTTCAAATGATTACCATGTGTTCCTGTCTATGGTCAATGATTTTGCTGGTGAAAAATTCGCCTCAAGAGAAACTTATGAAGATCGACTGTTCAACTTTTTTCCAATATGAACAAGAGTTTTATGAGAGAGGCATAACGGAATTACTTTCAAAGTGACAACAAGTTATCGCACAAAACGGCGTATTTTTGATGATGCCTTCAATGTCATGCAAACTTAATACATTTTTTTTTACTTCACCTCATATATAAATGAAACCAATATCATAATATTTAAAATTGAATTTGCAGTTACAAACATTTTTAATATATGAGAACGTAGGTGATTTCAGGTATAAATAAATTTCTATTACCTATCAAACTAGAGTGGTGCTGCCTGTATAATGTGATTCATATCTAACACCCCTTTTTGTCGCAAACAAAATCAGTAAATTAAAATACTTACATTATATGAAATTGTCACAGGATATAGTAGCATAACATCCATTGGCCGAAAATAAAGCTTCCCTCATCCATTCTACCTTGTTCTTTAAATTGTTGAAATGAATCATGATCGGCCTTGTCTCACATACTTTTATACTTTCTCAGGTTATGGAAACTTTACAGGATTGTTTTGTAGTTTTATGTCATGATAAAAGTATTTAAAGCAACAACAACATCTTGCTAGAGAAGACCGTAATATCTCTCAATTTCCTGCTAATAATATCATACGTATAGTAGCGTATGACTTCTGACAACTTTCTTTACAATCATTTCAAACAGTATGTTGAAGACGTCACACGATAAGCAGTCGTTCTGGTGTGAAATGGTTCACTAAGACTTTTGTCAATCTTAACAGAAGGCTTCGCCTCAGTCACAGTCATCCTATACAGACGTATGAGCCTCGCGGGAATACCAAACTCGGCAATGACCCCATTTTTACAGCTTTGTAATTGGCATAAATCTGTTTTTAATTGGTCTTCTCCAGAATTTGATATATTGTGTGAATATCTGGTCAATTGTTGATTTGTCGTGTCAAAAACCACACTCGATAGTACCTTGTAGGCGATGACTAAAAGAACGATACCGTGGCAGTTGGTAAATCCACTATATTTGCCTGAAAACAAGACATGGTTCAGCCAAATTTCAATCATCGGGCATGCATTTCCCGGGCCAAGCCGTATTTAGGAGCTGATGCGTGCTGTTTATCAGCTCATTGCCATCGGTCTTAAACAGCTCTGCCGGCTGGCCATCAGTGCCCGCAACTTTGTTGTTGTGTTTAAAGTGCAATAGTACTATTCTGATCTCGTTTTGGATCAGTGCTGGGCAATTTATGTCATTGTCGGTACTTGGGGTGATTTCTTCACCTGTGCTGCCATCCGGAAATAGAAGCTTATAGAAATGTTGTCTCCATAATTTTAGCACACCGGGTATCTGTGACTAGACTTTCCTCCCTGCCCTTACTGTGCTACTGTTGAACCAAGAACATCTTCCCTTCATATTTTAATGTTGACATCTCCCATAATAATTATAATGTAGAGGTAGTCGTATACCTTCTCTAGGCACATAAGAGTATGGAACGTATTTTGGTTCTCTTTGCCTTTGTCTCATGTCACGGCGTGTGTACAAACCGAGATAAATTGTCTACGTGGCAACTGCAGTAGATGTCACAGTGTTTGCACCGAGTGAGTGCACCGAGTGGGCAGGACACCATTTGTTGAATGGTGGTGATGTCAGCTTTATATTCATTAAAAACGTCAGGCAGGAGAAAAGGGTCATCTTCTCTGTAAAAAAGCGGACAAACCAGGTGCGTAATCTTAATTCATGGTCCTTTTAACGCTTGAGGAGGTCATAAACATTTGGGGATGATCTGTTTCTTAATTTTCTTTCACGTTTCTATAACAATATTTTTTAAAATGAACGGCTTATCAGAACACTGCTTCCGATCCCACTATTGGGGCTGTCACCGACCATTAACCTGGTATGAGCTGAGCTGAGTTTCAGTAACAGGTGTTATCTACTCACCTAATATCCATCTGTGTTACCATACTATTTTTGTACTCAACTAGTCGCCTTCTGACCTTTGGTACCACCAGGCGGATGTCCAATGGAATGGAATGCTACTAAGGAATCTGATTACTTCCAAGTGAATAACTGTCAGAGAGCCCAAATTAGATATTTTCCCCTTAGCATATTACGTTTCGCTCCACAGAATATTAATGACGTCATGTTATGCTAATGTAGCTCATCCAGTTTCGATGCTAAAATAGAATGAATGAAGTTGTTATAAACCGATATATTACAGTACTGACCACCTATATATAGGGGATTTCTAAAGGGGAGGGACTAACAATCCCTCCAAAATTGCATATGCTAAGCTTTTAAAAAATTATGATGGCTAAATTTTACACTAATCGTGAGTACTAATGCTAAATTATGAATCAAAGTGAGTTTTTATCAAATTCGTCACAGTTACGGCCTTTTAGGGAAAAATACAATGTGCATAACGGATTTCCGCAGGCACTTCAAAAGTGCACGAAAGAGTGAGCAAAGTACAAAAAATAAACGTTGTCGATCGTGTTAATTTGTACGGGGTGTGAGAAAATGGATGTCGTGGGTTTGTGCACAAATCAGAGTGATAAAAACTATTTTGCTATGATGTTGATTGTGGCTAAGAGATCGGTTAAATCTACATCTGAATTCATGTCCTGTAGTTTGACGCCTGTGAAAAATATCTCAGGTTATACGCCGTGCGCATCACTGGAGTATTCATCTCATCTCCTGCATGAAGATGATGTTAGCCTTGTATTTTTCCGCGTATAGGATAGATGGAGCTTCTCTTTATGAAGTCTAGACATTCCGAATCTACAGCCTGAAAACATATTCCGTTAAGAGGGTTTTATCTCTTTCTTTTCTCTTGTGTTTGCAATACTCCAAATGCATTTTTTTTGTATTATTAGAAATCTAATATATTTACACCCACTACCTCGGGATTAAGGTTACTATTCTGTTTTTAATATATTTTCTTGGTCGTAGTAAAATTGTTTATTAGTTTAGGCATTACTTTTTCGCCTATTTTTATTTACCGGTATCCTGAGATGCTGTGTGTTTACACTGTTGCCTTGTCAGCAAACGCGGCATTCGTTTCATTGTATTTTAACGCTTCTCCTTCTTTTGAATTATCGAGAATAATCTTCAAGATTTTTCGATAGTTTCTAATGTAGTCGATAGTGTCAATGTCGATAGTTTTCCTACATTCAGCAATGTTTAACCAACAAATGAAATTCATTTTTTATTAGCGTCACTTAAGGATCTATAATTCATTCGTGTTTGGGTTGTAGTGCTTTAAGTAATGCTACTTCTGCTTCACATGCATTTTTGTCAAGAGTTGCCGAAACATTTCCACTTTTTAAAAAGAATATCAATTTCCTAAGAGGAAACCGGAACCGAAACTTATTGACTGACAGTTAAGTGATAACGTTTTTTTCCATTACCATTGTATTTGGTAATTCAAATTAAGCATTAATTGGAATTAAAAATAACTATTATTATATTTTCGGAAATTTCCTTGAATCCCGGGAAATTCAAACATACTTTTCAGTTATCAGGTAGATTGCATTTTAAAGAGATTTTCTTTTGATAATAAAAGTTATTCACTTTTTACGTTTCCAAATGGTTTGGCAAAAATCAATGGATAATTTCCACCATTCTTATTGTAAACCTCAAAATCACCCCTGAAGCCACAAAACCACAGATGTGTTCTTTTTTCGATTGGAACTACGAAATTAATAACTAGACATTCGATTTGTCAGGAGTGGTAGAGCGCTTTATAGTTTCTTAACAAAATATCAATTAAAATTTTTAATTGAAATTCATGTAATTTTCTTCCATATTCTGTTTTATCAATTTGTGGCGAACCCTTGTTGCATGTTGTTTATTAAGACAACAGCAACGTAATCAAACGAACGAACAAAAGGCATCTAGTGGTTGTCGTCGTTGTTGTCACCGTCACCATCATCGTCTAATATCGTATGTAAGCGGTAAGTAATTAATGTGATGTTACGACACCACCAGACGCCACTTTAACCATTACGATTATCTCTCATTTCAACCCAAACCAAGCATACACAACAATACGAGTGCCTGTTCCAGAGCCTCGGACACCACTCACTGCCACTGACTTCCTTTCGTTTTGTTAGGGCCGAGACATGTTGCCAGACAGCTATGGCAGCAGCTGACCGACCAGTAGGATCGAGCGGGCAACGGCTACGGCGCTTTTGTCAATTTTCTATGCTTTTTCCATAAAGCCCATTCGTTGGTCGCAATGAATTGCAAGGAGGGGTGAGGACATCGTGGAAAGCAACGCATTCACTTAAAAACTACAGAAATTGATCGAATCATGTTAACAACATTAAGATTTACTATTATGAATCATAAAAAATTGCATCCCTATCCAGTCGACACTAACATGAACATGTCGATACGATTACACTTTTGTTTTTGGGACACATCAGTGTTTCCGTATGCGTGTTGCAGTGGCATGTTGGACTTGTTGCTTTCACGCAGACCAGCACGGGCCACGTTGTGAACTCAGAAGCTACTGGGCTAATATGGGCTTAAACAGCAACTACTTAGGTATGCCCGCGAGGAAACTGCGCAAATGCGAAATGAAGTAGCGGTGGCAAGATCATCTACAATATGAGTACATGTGTCGCTGCTCCTCAGGACATGCCCCCATGCATCGGCCATCGGCCACTGCTGCATTGCTTATGATGGTGATGACGAACACTTTCTTGTAGGACATAAACATTGCTGTGGTGCATTAGCTGTATACATTTGCACTCGGTCTACCTCATGTTGCAATCGACATCAACACCACCAGCAACAGCGGCAACATCAGCCGCAGCGTCCAAATAGAGTATCGGCATCGACCAGACGCGAAAGGCATAGCCAAGATGACTCTGGAAGCAGCAGACAAATTTTTATGATAAACTCCAAACAGAAGCACTTTGTGTGCAAATGTATGTAGTGGAAGTACACTCACGTACACAAGCCTGAGTGCAGCTGGCTGTATGAGTGTGCAAGAGGCTGGACATTACGGTAGGAGTTTGACGTCGTTAATGGCATAGTTTGAAATACACTGTGACTTTTCTATTTATGGGTTTGCATTAGGCTTAACCACATCAGTCACACTTTATTGATCAGTCAGTCGGGAATTCAGCGATAATGTGATCAATTCATTTTTGGTCACATTAAAAACGCCTATGATTGGACGGACAGTGCAAACAAACGGGGAAATTCATAGGTACACAGGCATGCAAGCATCTACATGTTTTGCCCACAAATGGTATGATTTCATTTTCTTCTCAAACCTATTAGAACGAAGTATTCCGAGACAATTGCTCATGGACCTTAATTGATTTATGTTTTTGTTCCCAATATCGCAATGTCGCAACTTTGTCGTTTGTGTTGAAATGGTTGATGCAAAAACGTCAAATTGTGAAATTTGTTGGTGTACGAATGATTCTCGTCTCCTTGCAATGGGTGTAATAACCCGCAACTACTTCTAATTGGATAAACTAGAACAAAGCAGTTTCTAGCTAATGGCTAATGGAAGTGCGCAACTATGCTTTTGTTTGTTGTGTGCGGAGAGTCATTATCATGTAACACGAAACTATTCGATTGTTATTTCTCATTGGAATTTAAAGTCGTATAAGATCGGAAGGCATAAATAAAGAGTGATGAAGGAAATTTAGCATCACTTTCGAGATTGTTTCTTATGGCCTCTTTTTTGGACTTCTATTAATATGACTTTGTTTTGTCATAGTTAGTAATAAGAGGTGAAATATTTCCTAAAATAAAAAAAACAACAAAGATTTATGGCCACATTTTTCATTAATTATGAATTCGGTTTCACTATACCCCAATCATGTTGTGCTTTTGTCAAAAACCGGCAAACTATCGAAAACCGGTAAAATATTTTAGTCGGTTATTCATAAAATGAGATTTTCAATTAAATGCTTTAGTCGTTTTTGGGCATCGCTTAATCGTTTTTCCAAAAATTAAAGAAATATATACTGCAAAACTAGCAAAGTTTAATTCTGTTTTTAATAGATTGTGGATTGCGATGTCTACCATATTTTCCTATGGTTTAAATCAGAATTTTGAAAATGTTTGTATGTATATGAAAACAAGTGAATAAGAGTCAAATAGATTGTGATTTACAATACCGGTGTGGAGAAAAAATACATCTTCTGATGCATAATACGAGGTGTGTTCAAAAAATGAATTTTCACTTCACTTCACTTGTCTTATTTGTGCCTCTCACAAGCAAACTGAACATGCCATATGGATAAAACCGTCAACATATCTTCGAGACGAGTGTACTAACGTAAAAAAAATAATAATCGAAAGTCGAATGTACGTAGCCCGCGAAATTTGAAAATTCGACTTATTTTTTGAACACAGTTCGTATATTGACGTAGGCAGTTTTTTAATGAAATATCCAATGAACTATTTTTGAGTAATTATGTCCCAGCGTATATTGTTTTCAATTAACGAATAATGTTAAAATTATAGAGCAAAAGCCTATTTTTCCAGAGGTGGGATGGTTTTTGTATGCGCAACCCCTTTCAATCTGAACCAATTTTGCACTTGTGACGTTTGTGGTCCATAAAATCGTGGGCGAAGTTCTATACTCAGGGCCAGAAAAAGGACATATCACAAACAATCCTTTCTCATAATAAATGATTTCGACCGATTTTCCACAATGTCCACAATCAGGGCAGTGCCTTAAAACCTGTATGAGTAGGGACGATCCCTTTCTGCATCTATCGTGCCATCTATATATGGCATTCCGCTTTTATTTAATGAACAACCGCTAATATTGTTGAAAAAATGCCTGAAATGTCCGTCATTCCAATTGAGCAAGTTTTTTCCTACTACACCAGACTGTCAAATTGCGATGGCAAAAGACGTACCAACTCATATCCAGAAAAGTGGGCGTGCCAGAAGTGCCTTCTTTCATATATTATATAAACAGAGAAGGTGTTATAGTTTGGTTTATTGAAATTTCAAAAAATAATATATATATATATATATATATTTATTATATATATATATATTGTCAAGTTGACCAAAATAGAGAATCGTTGGGACCCGGGGGAAATTTATCTACAGTCGGAAAACAACGATGGCTGGGTGGTTGAATCAAGACAATCCTTAACCCTTTGGGATGAGGTTCATTTTCAAACTGTTTTGGAAGCCTTTGAGGAAAGTAAGCTGGAATATGGAACGTTGGCCCCTCTTTGTAGACCACAAATACCTAAGATCCGGTACAATAAGAAGGTTGGTAAAAGCTTGGAGAACTTATATAGTAACTTAAGTACGCTCCATGGGGAACATCCAAACTCCGAAGATGTTCACAGTGAAAGATACTGTGCCACCATGACTGTTTTCAAAATATGTGGCGTAAGCATCAGAACGGATGCTAGTGGTAACCAAAGGAGGAATAACAAGCCGGCATGGCAAAGACGTCTGGAAGGGAAAAAATCCAAATTGAGAGCTGAAATAGGAAGGCTCACTCAATATCAACGGGGGATCCGTTCACAACACCTGATTCAAATGGTAAGACGTATTATAGGATCTGAAAATATTGGGACGATTACATCTGGTATGCTAGATGATAATGTCGACCGTCGCACTCAGATTCTACAGGCTGTCAGTAGCAGATTGAAAAGGTATCTCGCAAGCAGGAAAAGGAGAACAGATAACACTTACTTCGTATTTAACCAACGGAAATTCTATCGTGAGCTGGAGAAAAGAAACAGTGTAGAGTTGAAAATCCCTCAGACACCTGTTCAATCAGTAATAGAACAATTCGGGGGAGGATTATGGGAAATAGCTGCAACTTTCCACGAAAATTCAATATGGACAGAATCACTGCACACGAGGGAAATGTTAAGTAGTACAATCTCGTAATCCGATCTAGGCGCAGCGTCAAGTAAGGCTAAGAACTGGAAGGCGCCAGGAATAGATGGTATTCAGAACTTCTGGTTGAAGCATCTTACATGTGTTCATCCACATTTGGTATCAATTTTTAATGAGTTCTTAAATGGGGGAACGCCTTTTATTCACGAACGTTCCTTTTATATAAGAGTGGTGATACTACGGACCCTAGAAACTGCCGTCCTATTACTTGCTTACCAACTATATATAAATTGCTCGCCAGAATAATATCGGAGAAAATCTACAGCCATTGTGCTGAGAATAATTTGTTACCGTTGGAGTAAAGAGGATGTGGTAAGAAGTCTAGAGATTGCAAGGAGTTGGTCACAATAGATGCAATTGTAACAAGAAATTCGATTTGTCATCAAATAAATTTAAGTGTGGCGTACATTGATTACAGGAAGGACTTTGAAGCGTACCCCATACTTATTTGATACAAACTCTGAAGAATAATGGAGTGGACCGGAGAATTATTGCATTTTTTGAAAGAACAATGCCTTCATGGAGGACGCATATGATCCTTAATGGCCTTTGTACTAGGGAAATTCGTACAAACAGAGGAATTTTGCAGGGAGATGCATTCAGTCTACTGTTTTGTCTGAGTCCAACACCCCTCAGCAGAGCATTGAATAACTCCCCTAATGGATATCGGATAAAACACCAACAAAGACAGTCTGCAATCACCCATTTACTGTATATGGATGATTTGAAGCTGTTCGCACGGTCAAGGTACCACCTATCGAACCTACTGGATATTGTGGAAAAGTTTAGCAATGATATTTCCATGCAATTTGAGTTCGATAAATGTGAGTCAATAGAGATGGTAAGAGGCCAGGTAATACATTCAGACGCATTTTCACTGAATGAGAGCGTAATTCGGATGCTGGATTCTGATCAGTCTTATAAATACTTAGGTGTGGGGGAAATGAGAGGAAGGCTTGAGGAGGCAGTGTAAAATTAGAATACGGAGACTATGTAGAACCAAACTGAATACTAGAATCATGATTAAGACAATCAATACCTATGCCATCCCAATATTATTGCATTCATTTGGAGTGATAGTGTGGTGTGATACAGATATGGATTCCCTGCAAACGAAAATCCGAACGATCCTGACAAGTTTTGGACAGCATCATCCACAGGCTGCCGTTGAGAGGGTAATGTTGCCGCGAAGGTTAGGTGGGCAGGGCGTAATGAATATCAATAATCAACAATTTACCCAGGTTCACAAACTGCGGAAATTATTTTATATGAATGCAGCGGAGATCGAACAATATTCTGTTTTGGTAAATTTCGACGACAACCACACACCGCTGAAACTTTCTGCACCGCAATACAATTCTCTAGAGAGTACAAGTAGCGATGCCGATATTGTGGAACATTGAAAACGCAAGGCTATACATGACAGATTTCCACACCAATTGGAAGTGGACAATGTAGACAGAAATGCGTCTACAATCTGTTTTCAGTATGGACAACTGTTTCCAGAAACAGAAGCTTTCCTAATGGCAATACAGGATGGAATAACCCGCTCTAGATATTATCGACGAGTTATTCTACATGAGGATGTTACTTAGAGATGCCGAAGATGTGGCCAAGCTCCGGAAACTACAGACCATATAATTAACGGATGCTCCGTAATAGCCAGTACTGCATATCTAAGGAGGCACAACAATGTGACAAGAGTAATTCATCAAATTCTTGCAATTAGAAGTGGACTTGTGGAGGAAAGTGTTCCTCATTATATCTATCACCCTGAGGAGGTTCTGTTGAGTACAGAATATAAATTATACTGAGATCGTACTATTTCAACGGATAGGACTGTTATCGCCAATAGACCGGATATCGTTTGTATAGACAAGCGCAGAAAAGCGGGGTATATTGTTGATGTGGCAGTGCCACTTTCAGAAAATATTAATCGTACAATAGTGGAGAAAATTTCGAAATATACGGATCTGGCGTTTGAAATTAAACAACGGGAGCATCTCCGACGGGTGGAAATTATACCGATAGTGATATCAAGCACTGGAATAGTGGTGAATTCCGTGTCTCAGCATGTGAATGAGTTGGGACTTTCTTTTAATAACTGCCTGAAAATTTATTTATAAGAGTACTGTGTCAAATCAAAGTAATAGTTGTTGATTGTCACTATTAGCTTTTACAGACCGTCGGAAAAGTTAGTCTACATTACAACACTTTCGATAACGGGATTAGACTTAGAAGCTGCCAATACATTTCATTTATAACGGAAACATCAATAAGAGACTACATGATGATGATGGATGAATGGATTTAAGCCGAAAACTGGGTTATTTAACAAATCTTAAGCGCTCAAACACAGAAACTGGTTTTCTAAAATCGTCAACCTTTTGCCAACTATATCATCGCCAATGGGTCTTGCTGATCCAGAAGGACTCTGAACTCATTTCTATAAAATAAACGAATAGGCATGCATTTAGCTGTGATGCCTTCATTCCTTCCTTCCCATATTTAAATCGTAATTTCTTCATTTGTTATATATGCAAGATTTTTCATACATGATGGAATTTGCCGTATGATACTTATGGCTTATGGTTTCGTGAATGATGTACTCATCATCTGATAAGTTGAAATATCAGTGGTTCTTATACATAGTACATAGTAAGACATAGTAGCAGTTTTTATTATATTATTCTTTCAACAAATGTAAATAAATTTTACCGATTCCTTACTGCATTTACCAAATATCACTACTCATTGCGTTTGTTTGGTGAATAAATTGCAACAATATATTTACAAAATTTATATGATGTATTCAAAAATATTAAAAAAAAAGTCAATTCTCCAACAGCCGAATTTAGCGCTGGAATGAACACGTTTTTTCCTAACAGTCCAATTTTTCATATTTGTCACACAATATAAACGGGCATATCAAAAACATCCTCTTCCCATACTTAGCCCGTCTAGCCTGAATATTTTTGCATTTTTCTATTATATTTTTCAATAATTACGACGGTGATTTGAAAAAATATGTAATTATGCGTGTTAATATCTATACACTGACACCGCATATTGTTTTCAGAAACAGAGTGGAAGACTTAGTTTTCGAAATATCACTTTGCTTATTGGAAAAATTGCTCCATTGCTATCGATTATATTAAGTTGCAGTTGTCGGTATTGTTTTTGGAGTAAAGATGAAATGAGCTTCATCGCTGAAGAAAATATTTTTCAATTGAATCACCACTTTTGTAGTAAGTTTTACAGCAGTATTACAGTATTACAGTTTGACAGCCTTGTCAGACCGGCGGCTTTGAAACCAATAATTGAATAACCCTATATAAGCATAGACAAAAACTTTTGGTTCTTGAATTATTGTCAGCAATCTTTGAGTAAATCTTCCCATTTGCATTCAGAATTATACATATAAAATTAAAAATGACGATGACATTTCGAATACAAAGCTACCATTCACCTTACTGTTAAAATGCATTTTAAAAGGTTTTGAATAACCAAATTAAAAAGTTGCTGCGAGATAACATATTCAGTTGTTATTTCTAGTAAAATAATATTCTAATTTTATGAAGGAAATTTCTTGCACCGTTCTTAGCTATTACATTTTAAGACTGATATGGATTATTTGTATTACAAGAGAGTAAGTCCTTTTACGAAATATTTTCGCTTTAACAAAAATAAGAGAATCACATTGAAAGTCTGTATTAACCTCCCATATTTTGGCAAGTTCGACATTCATCCATTAATTGTGAAATTAATGTTCTATATAACGATTTTACGAGGAAGGAATGTGAGCAAGCAGCTTTCTCCCTATATTCTCGTCGCCAAGGCCGTATAAATTCTAATTACCAGTTCAAAGCTAGGTTGCGATTACTAGAAATAGCGATGTATTTATAAATCTCATTACCGACCCCGGCCAGTTGCATTGGCTGTTCAGTATTCAGTATAAAAGCCGTACCAAAGGCAATTTGAAATGAAGGAATCCTCGAAAAAATAACTATACCTGTGACTCACTCCCCACTTACGAACATTGCGCGCATGGATAACGTAAGTATCCATAAGATTGGACAAAGGGAAAAACATACTCGTATGTACACAAAAACACAGAAAACTGGATGCCGTGGGCTTGCAACAGACTCTCTTAATTCACATACTGTTGCACACAATCTTGATATTCATTACGCAATTCAAATTTTCCTGCAACTGCTGCAATATTCGCAATTCGGTTTGTAAAACCGCACAAGAATACAAAAAGACGCAGGAATCGAGATAAAGCTCGAAAACATTGTCAAAAAGTTGGAATAAAAATTATAACAATTTAGTCATATAATTAAGCAAATCATGTCATTAACTGCCCTTCTCCTGTACAACAATGTTTCAGCAGACAATGAACTGCCGGAGAGCTGCCCAATACAATTTAGGTATAGAGGTGCTCTGAATTCAGGATTACAGCTACCTCTTTCCGATTTGGTTGCACCTAGTTTGTGTGGCTTGAAACCTGCCATATCGGCAGCGAGCCAGATATTCGCACTGTCTTTTATAGTTCAATGCGGCATAAAGTATTTGAAGTCGTACTAGAATTTGGAGTCCCTAGAAAGATATATCAGCTTTTTGTGGCACTGACCCGTAGGAAATCTCGAGCGAAAATATGCATGGATCTTATCGTGCCAATTTATGCTAAACGAGACCCAAAAAAGTACGACAACCAATGATGTGATCCCTTTATCGTGACTGATACCATCAACAGCCACATTTTATTTATGTACACTGATGATATTGGCAGAAAGCGTAAAGATGTTACTGAAGCCTTTTCTGCATTGAACAAGAATAAAAAAATCAAATTCCTTTACATCCCATGAACGAATTCTATTTTTAAACGCACTCAAGGGGGCGTACAATTTAAGGACGATTTTGAAAGTCAGCTTGAGAGGCGTTTATGGCAAAAAAAATTTTACAGACTGTACAAGCCATTTAATATCGAAGTTCCCTCAATGATAAACAAAAATTTGACTTTACATTAAAGCTGAGTGCTCTACCATACGGCACAGAAACCAGGTTAGTGATGTTAATATATGAAAGAAGTTTGAGTTTTCTATAGTAGAAATGGCCGTGAGCCCTGCATTGTTGACAGAGGCTATTGTCCCCGTATTAGTTATGAGCTATATTTACTTTATGACATCGACTTTATCAAGCGCATCAAAATATTAGAATACCTTCGACTATTTCATGTTACGTGAATGGGACGAAATGGTTGATCACGGAAACCGTTTGACATTCAGCTCAGTATCGATACGCAAGGATCGATTCACCGACAAAAATTCAGGTGAAAGGTTACAAGAAGTAGGAGACAGGGACACAATACGCAGAAGTATTGGAGTATGACTCATTATCGATAAAATTGGGTAGTCTAATACTTTGCCCGATCGTAGTCAGAGACTGTAAATAAGTTATAGTGGCCAATTTCTTCTGGTAATTTCCGTACAAAGTGGCTAACTTTCCGAGTCCCCGTGAAACTCCTAATCGTTTGATAGTAAGAACTTACAATTTTTACCTACGGTCTTATTCTTTAAAGTTTAGTAAAATTGAAGCAAAATCGACGATTAACCGTGTCCCTTCCTGTACAGCCCACACAAATAAATGATGGAAGAATCCATAAACTATTTTATTCATATTTCTTATTTAGTTACACGAAATTCATTAGAATTTGGTATGCGAGTACTTTAAGGGTCTGCTAAAATATGGTCTGAGAATAAAAATGGACAGTATTGCCACGCCCCTTTCGGTACCTTTCATCTTATTTTCTAAAATCCATTTTTTCCACCGTAACTCCTAATATTAAACTATTTCTACTGTAACCATGCCCCATCAAGTGGTCGATTTAACCCATATATTTATGTTCAAATCTTTAATCAAGTTATATGAAATGCAATTCAAGAATGAAAATGAAGGGCATTACCAAGTCTCTTTTGGCACTTTCCATGCAATCTGATTTATTTATTTTCCCCTGTAACTCTTAAATTGTCTCGTATTGATTGATCGACCATGTAATCTCTCCCATTCTGTTACCTCCAATAGAAATGACCGATTTAACCAATATGTTCTTTAATATGTAGCTTCAAGCAATTGCACCTAATTCAGTCGAATTTGGCAAACATCATACGCTTGATAAACTTAGTTTTGAGATTGAAAATGGAATGCATTACACTCCCATTACTACTCGAAATTAACCCTTAATTCGTTGACCGCAGATTCCTAAACTGTTGTTGTTTGGATTAGATAGTAATATTTGGTCAAATTGTTTATATCTTTTATTCTATTGTACTAAATTCTGTTCTTCACGTAGGGTACCTTACAAACAAATTAGCTGACTTGACAGAATTCAACTATTTGTCTGCAATCTCTAAGCGGAAAAGAGTTATGATAATTATAAGTTATAATTTGTTTCTTTTATTGCGCGTTAAGGTCGTCAATTTAGCACGACCCTTCTGGTATTCCGCGCATTCATGCACAAACGAAGAAGGATGTTGGATGAAAGTCTTACATACAAGACCAAGATCTTAATAATGTAAGGACGTAATGTAAGTCCAATTCTCAAAGTTGTGTAACCTTTTTTGTACTTCGATACCAAATGGTATTCATTAGATGGTGTTATTAACAATCGCAAGACTTTATCGGTACAAAGGAAATTATAAACTATGCCCAATTTCAGTCCTGACAATAAATGAAAAGTTTAAACATCATTTGATACACTTTCGTGTCAGAGCACCAAGCATTTCTCCTTGCAGAATTTTGACATGTGATTATGCCAAAAGTTTTTCTCCTCCATTACTAAAATGCGAATTCATATGCGTACATAAGCTGAAGATCGCAAACTGAATTCGAATAAGTCAAAGAATACAAACGTTATGGCTATATTTTCAGTGCAGACATGCATCGGGAGAAAGAAATATTAGTTTACAAAAACTCAGGTTTCGTCTTTTTCTACATCATCCGGTCCACGACACAACATTGATGAAAAATGAATCATGATTTGATGAAATCGTTCTCTTCCTTCTCCGTTTCAGCGGCTGGTGGGTAACGAAGACAGCAACGTCTGAACATGACATCAAATCTAATTATATAATTAATGCCACATACTGTTTGTATTTGACATGATTTCGTTTTTGGTCCGCTGTCATTTCAAAATTATAACGCACATAATCACGGCCCTCCAATCGCAAAGGAACTTCAATAAACTTTATTACCAGTATTTTAATATCGCCAGTGGCAGCGTCCACAAACAAGCAAGGAGGCACTGAAGAGGAGGCACAACTGACCAACAAGTGAAAATTGCCACGAAATCAAATCAAGTGGAGAAGCTATCAATTATTGTACTCCTCATTCGAAACATGGCAGTTAGACACTGAGTCTGACATTCAATGAAAGTATGAAGCGAACAAAAAGCACTCAGTACTCCGATGTCGATGTCGAATTCGTCGGCACAAGCGATGGACAACAAGACACATTCATGGGGTCCAGTGGCAATGATACCCGTCTGTCTCGGGATGTGATGACTAGTTTTTGTCATGCGTGTGACATTATGTTGGAACGCAAAATATGTCAGAATTGTCCAAATGCCATTTGTATAATGCTTTTAAATGGCAAATTTGTGTTCATAATTGATTTGTGCGTCTCTCTGTTTGTCCTTCTACACTCCGCTGGCCGAAGAGGCCACGCATGCGCATAAGCTACTGTGCTGCGGACCCGCTTCTGTCGACACAATTAAAGATGTAGTAACAATTTTAGCGGCACGTAAAAATAATCACAATCACAATCTGTATCTTTTTGTGCTTTCATTGGGGTCTAATCGCGAGCAGCTTTAACGTCAACGCGACCAATGTTATCATCAACAATGTCAGCATCTTCATTTGATCACCAGGAGCAGAGGACAAAAAGCGAATGCTGGATTTTAAACCGTGTCTGCTGTATGTAGAGAGATGTCTACCGGGCTACATGAGACCTAAGCAAGACACCAAACAGAAACACGGATTCTCCTTGTGTCGTTCCAATTGTCCGTCCCTCTTTCCTGTCTCCTACATGGGTTGTTGTGATTGCAGCTGACAATGTACTGCAATGTCTTCCAGCGACACGATCTTCTTGTGCCGTAGCAGTGAATTGAGAAGGACAGCCCCGCACCAGCATAAAAACAGCCAAATAAGAATCAGTTAATAACTCAACATTTCATATTTTATGACGATGTTATGATGTTTATGACAGATATATTATGTTAACAAATTCCTCGCATGTCCAAGTGACAATTTCAATTTGGAAAAACGTTCAAATCTCATTTATACGACTAATTATGTTTGTACGACCGCACTGCGGACGAAAAACTTTGGTGTGGCATGGTTGGCGTGGCACGGATTGGACTTGGACAGCACAGTAGCATCACATCATTACGTGGATATTACTTGCTATGTGGCTGTGTGACACATCGCCACGAACGGCAACCTGGAGTAGAGAGAGAAAAATGAACAAGTTATTACTTTGTAGTGCAACATAATTGCCCTAATTAAGTAATAATCTTTCGTTATGGCTAAATGAAAAACATTTGCGACGACTTGCAATCGCAGTTGCAATCACAGATCAGCAATTGCAACTCTTTCCTTTCGAATGCAGTTCCACTCTAACGACAAAATGAAAAACTGCAAAAAATAAAGAAAAATCCCAAAAATGCCACAAATAAAATTCCACAACAGTTTAGAGAAATTCTATGAAAAAATTCTTATAAATGTTCAAAATGCAGTCGGACATCTTACATATACACAAATTCAACCGCAATATATGTATGTATGTGAGGAGGTTCATCATATGACCCATTGTCGTCGTTGCACAGTGGTTGTTGAACTACATCGAAATGCATATTATGTTTCATGTGGCAGGCAAAATGATAGATTTACGCTTCCACATCAAGAAACCCCTGTTTGCAATTGAAAAAATTTCAAAATAATTTGACTTTTTATTTGAAGTTCAAACAATCCATATGAAATGCCTTCATATAATGTTTGAACGTTACAATTTATGAATCTGCAATTACTGACCTTCTAGTTCCATTTATGATTGGTGGAAGGATCCAATCCACAACACTCTGGTCAACTTTTGTGAATGAATCTCTACAATTAGGTTGGCTTTGGTGAGTGTTAGATTATATAATTATAATCATTGCCGAATTACAAAAATCAGCCGTGGACAATGAAATTTATTAAGACAGAGTAGTTGCACCCTAATCTTCAAGAGTGTAGTGTTAGATAAGAAATGCGGCCGACAGACGATGTGCCGCTGCCGACGATTTTCGGTCGCTCACGCCGACGCCGACATAGGCTACTTGCATCGATTACCACGCTATTGGATTTTTTCTGCTCCAATATACGATTTTGCTGCGGTAATTTAATCGATAATTTAATTTGATTAATTCGAAGAAAATGGAATGGATAATGAAAGCAAATCCAGACTTTTTACATTTAACAGATATTTTTCGACAAAGATGTCAGGGTTGTTTTCAGCAGAAGGCAAGAACTCAGGATGAGGCTATGTTCGAAATTTTTTCTATACAGACTATTCAGCACCTTAAGACAATACTATGTAAGAATATGAAATTTCCACAAAAATGCTTTAATTCTCCCACAAAAAAACAATCTTTCTTAGATGTTGCACTTTTACTGGGTTACTGCTTCTGTATTCTAAGAAATGTTATTTTCAGCCACACTAAGCACAGAATGTCGAATTTGACAACTTCTGGTAAACATTAAATATCTGGTAAATATCTGGTAAACATAAATATTGTAAATTCCGCAAAATATTAACGATATTACATAACCTACCATTTATTGTTTGAGAAAGAAATGCGACAAAAGATAAAATTTTTGTTTATAAACTTGCCAATTTCAAAAGAGGAATTTCACTTCATTTCATTTATTTAAGTCTATGGAACAAAATTTCCTTACAGACTAACAATGGCAAAACAGTAATATTTTATATTACATACTCGTATATTATTTATAAACAATTTCAAATAGAATCATTTCATCTTAGAAATCTGTTAAGATATAATCGAAACAAATATTGAGATGAGTCAAGCTTCGTCAAGCTTTGAGTTGATTGGAATCGTGATTCAAGGCATATTCATTAACTTCATTAAGAATATAAAATCCACGATTCAGATTCAGTAAAGTTCTGGAGTATATCAAAAATATGTGTTCGCCGGAGGGACCTAGGAGGAACGTAAAATGGAATCTGTGTCAAAGGATTAGAACAGTCGATGTAACCACCAATTATATTAAAAACAAATGGCGCTATCTGGAAGTTACGACGATATTCTAATGTCTGTAGCCCAAGAAATCAGCATGTTGAATTGTATGTTGGGAGAGGTTCTTCAAATCTAAATGAAGGAAGAGCAAACTTTATGATGATTTTAAATGTATTGAGGCCAGAAAATTCTGAACAACTCCTTTTAATGTACGCAAGAACTTTATATGCCTTGGGGTTAACATAATCGACGTGCGGAATAAATGTTAAAGCGGAATCGACTAGAACACCTAGATCCAGCTTGAACAAGCCGATTTCAGAGAAAAATAACCAATTTTGAACACTGCATAAATCGGATTTCTGCAAAGCGAAAAAGAAACATGAATACACTTATCTGATTCAATAAAAGCTTATTTGAAAGGCACAAACTAATTAGACTGTCTATGCCTTTTTGAAGATCTAAGACATCATTAATTGAAAAAACTTGTTTTAGATCATCCGCATAAAGCAAAAATGTTGACCTATAAAAACAAGTTGATATGTCATTAATAAATAGTGTGAATAATTGTGGCCCAAGTATGCTTCCTTGTGGCTCACTTGAAGTTTGAATATATGAAAAGGATGCAATCATTTGAGAGCCAATTTTCTAAAAACTATCTTAAATTGGCATCTACAAAATTGTAATGAAAACTTTGACCAGATGAGCTTTTATAAGGCTTGAGCGGTTCATTTGCATGAGGGCTACATCAAAACATCTGTATAAATCTGATTTGATTAAATTAACTTAATCAAATCATAGGCACTAAATATACTGAAATTAAAATGAAATGTACGGTTTTAAGGATATCTACGACGGAACAAAATCATGCGTGCTAAATATAATTAAATTAATTTTATTAGTGATTGAAACTTGTGTGGCAATTTGTATAAGAACTGTATGGAAACCTAGACCAATATGGTATATTGTGAAGAGTATTAATATGTGATCCAGCAAAATCTACACACATAATTCATTCATCTCAATTCCTACGTCTATTTGTGGACTATATGTATGAGGACTATATCAAAACAAGGATCTTCAGTATTGGTGCGTCCTTTGCTCAGGCAGAATATATAAAATAATGCCATTAATTAAAAAAGCGCTTCTGAATCGATCGGTCCACATCTAATTTTGCTTAATATTCTGGATGTTACAAACAATAACACTAACTTAATACGTGATAATTAACTTTTGGGCATTGAACATTGCACTTTATTGGTCTGCTCAAATAAGTCTGGTCATTTTGGCAATTAGCAGTCACATTTTGTGTTGTGTCTCCCCTTTAATCACGTGTTTATTTTACTGCATTTCAACAAATAGTAAATTTTTATGATTTCTTGAAGAATATTATTACAAGTAATATTTACAACACATATGTATGTCCACAACACAAAAAATTGGCAAAAAGGTCCAACTCACACGTTTTTCATTAAGAAATTAATTTCCTTTTCTTTTGATAAATGTAAAATACTTTCTGTAGCCACCATGATATTCTTTTTAAAATAAATAAAGTGATTTAATTAACACTGAGTAGTTATATAAATTCCATTCATATAATAACAATTTCTCATAATCTCGGTTGCTTTAATATTAATCTTTTGCACTTTACATGCGCTTTTTTCTGTATGCAATTGCTGGATTTGATAGACTGATAAAAGCCTTATCTACTATCTCTAAAAAAAATATTTGCAAAATTACAAATTTGTATTATATATTTATTATTTCATACATATTCCTTGATTCTGACGTCCGGAATCGTCGTTAAACTACAAGTTCCGTTGAGTGAGCCTGAAAATGAAACTCATTGAATGTGAGAAGTTCTTCTATATCTCATTCATGAGATGCAAAGGAATTGGATTTTGTTTTTATTTCATTTGTTTATCTGGTGACAAGTCGATAAGTCATCTATGACGCTGAAGGCGTAGATTGGTTAAGTAGGAAAAAAAACTTGTTGATAAGTAGACTAAATCCAAATTTAGAAAAAAGAAGTTATTTTCCATACAGCGCTTTGTTCACGCAATAATGGATGGATAAATGAGTTTTTCGATATTGGTGTGTGGCATTTTTATTTAAAAATGACTTCGTATAATTGGCTGAACTAATTGCGTTGCATTTTAGGCATATAATTCATTGTAAAAGTGGCAGTATTTGCTTACATTATTTGTGTGTGCGTTGCACTCGTATATACTGGCATTTCTATACACTGTGCAAATATATATTTTCCTCTTCGATTCAGCCAAATAGTACTAAACACCAAAGCCACTCCTGGCGTGAATCAGAATACAAAAATGATGGTAATGTTTCATGAATGTTTGTACTAGTTTGAACATCCTTCACTAACCAACAACACCACATACCAAAATGTAACTTTGAAACTTCACTTAGGAACGTATAATTTGAGAATTTTTTATTAATTTCATCATACATTTATTAAATAATTTACAGCTCCCCCGTATGTGTGAAATAACCTATAAATGCCCTATTTCCACTTGAATTCCCACTGTCCCGTTCTCTCCAAAAACGGCAAAACCTTTATGCCCACGGTGCAATTTCAGTAACCCACTGCGAGCTGTCAATTTGCGAGCGTTAAACAAACTACAACTTGATTTCATATTTTGGCGCCAATTATTGTTGCAATTTATAATTATGGTTAAAATGCCGACTGCCGGTTTTTCCTTTGCGCAGATCTCTTCAACTTTTTTTTTCGCGTATCCGTCCGTGTGTGTGTGTGTGTGTGTGTGGGTTAGTGTATGTATTGTTATAAGAGTGTATGGGTCTGTCATTCCTGTGCGTTTGACATTATTGTGTTAATTTGCTGCTTAATGCACGCAACAATTATAAAATAATGCGGCGGCAAGTTTTGAAGTGAGGCACTCAAATGTCAACATCCAAATCGACAAATATCTGTCCGTTCCTTCTCGTCCATCTCTTGCATGTTCCTTTAGACCTGAATTAGCTTCTGTGGCTGGTTGGTTGATTATTCGTCAGTCAGTTGGTCTGGCCGTCTTGGCAATTGACAATCACATTTTATGTTGTGTCTCCCCTTTAATCACATGTTTATTTTATTGCATTTCAACGAATGCCTCTCGTCTTTCTTGCGATCTTGTTATAATTGAAACTCACTCATTCACTCGCTGGCAATCGCACACACATCTATGTACGATTGCGTACGTATGCATTTCCATTTGAATGTTTGTGTGGCTTGAATGTGGTTTCTTTTGTTGTTTCGTACATTTATTAACAATATTTATTATGATATTAACGTGTTTGCCACTGTGTATGTGTTGCATGCAACTTAATAAATGCTACATGGGAGAATTTGATCAATTAAAGTGCATAAAACGTGAATGCGGCAAGTTATGCTGACCGGTAACAACATTCAGACATCGGTCCAACACTGGCCACAATTGCAGAGTTATGGACTTATTAATAAATTTATTTCTTTATTTAGTCATATAACTTTATTAGCCAACGAATTTTTTCATCTCTATCTTGTCTCGCTCTTTGAATGATGATCGGTAATTAAATGTTTATGTTTTTCCTTTGATGTCCGCTGATGTCCACCAAAAGACGAACATAACGCAAGCGACCAATGCAAAATGAGTGTGGGAAATCGGTCATAGATCCATCCATCCAACAGCAGCAAACTTGCAACATCCCAACATGAACGAATTGAAAACTAGCTATGCGAATGAATGCCTGAATCCGCCTATAAGTGTTCAAATATTGAGCAGTTTTATGAAAGGAATTGACAAATTGTACAAGATATCGCAATGATAAATGGATGAATTAATTAAAATGCGAACAAAAGTAAAGACATCAAAAATTTGCTGACAATGTCCCCAATGGATGATTAAAATAATATCGTTGGTAATTCATTTTAGTCCACCAATCTATCGGATAATAGCTAACGACTGCACGTAAAGAATAAACTTAAATAAGGGAATGCCTTCTAATGAAGGTGCTAAACACATGAGATCACTTTACTAATTTACATACTAGTATAATTGCTGTAATTATCTGAAATTAATGTGCGAATATTGGCATTAAGTCACATTAACCCTTTAATGAATGAGGTTATCAGTCGGGTTAACACAGCACATGTCGCGTCTTTAAAAAAGTCTAGGGAAGTGTGTGGTACTAAAAGCCAATTCTTGATAGTGAATTATTTCTATGGCTTGAATCTATTCCTAATTGAAGTTATGGAGTTCGAATAACAATATCGATTAAATTAACAATGTATCAATGTATTAATATAACAATGTATCGACAATGTGTTGTTGACGAAATTTTAAAAGCTTATGATCTCAACTTCAGTTTGCCACACATTATGAAAAGTTTCTTGCTTATTCAATGTGCCATTCTTTCCTCTAAGCACGCATACCGACGACTTCGAATTACTGCCTTTATACAACACGCTCGTTCCGCAGTCCGCAATTTGTGTGAAGGAGAGTATGTCCCATTCCCTCCATGTCAGAATTGCTGTTGAGTATCTAACAATCCAAAAGCAGCTTCCTCAAACGTAAGAAAGAAGCACAAATAATTAATTGGAATCTAGGAAGGAAATATTTTTTTGTGGTGTCACTTCATTACCTTTTAGCTAGTGCATATAGCTATCAACATATTTGCTTTCAAAGATATATAGAGGAAACAGAAATAATGAGATGTAAGTAGTTTACTTAACTTGGTGAATTTTATATGAATTTATTTGGCGTGCTTCTTCTGTACATCCTTGCGAGAATATGATTTAATTAGGTGTGTGTGTTGTATACCTTACACAAAAATTCTAAATTCATATATTTCGTATATTTTGCCCTAATTTTGTAAAATTTAGCACGCATCAGGCATTAAACCTATCTCTGCGAGTGGAAATAGAAATGTGTAAGTCAATTCACCTGGCTGAAATTTCGCTGTAGGTTGAAAGTCTAATTTAAAAAAAAAGATTGTTTAAATGCCACAGTCAAACCGGGCAGAATTTGTCACGCTCGCGTCCTTTCAAATTTTCAAATCATTTTATAATGTAGGCGTAATTATGCACCAAAATGACGTTAATTAATAATTAATAACATAACCACCGGGTGAGAAATGAGCTTCATCTCTGAAGAAAATGTTGTTCCATTAAGAGCCCATGTTTGAATCGCCACTTTTGTAATAAGTTTTAACTAACGGTTAGTAAACGTAAATGACAATTCTTTCGCTGTATAAATAACACTTCAGATGACAGGTATTTAACTGCTGACAGTTTGACACTGAATGGATAACTCCATACGTGATAATGAAATCTTGTTCAGATTTATTAAGGAAATCCAAATCAAATTGTCCTTTCAATAACGCTTATGTGGTTAAAACACCATATTTCATCGCTTCTCAGCATGTGAGTGCTATAACATGGGTCGTAATCTGCTCAAAACCCAGTATATGAAACAGCCTTTGGTTGAATAATGTATAAGATTTTCTAAAATATAAGGCAAGCTTCAAAAAATAAGTATTAATTAAGCGTTAGGTAAAGTCATTTTTACAAAATAAACAGGTAGCAACAATATCTGAGATGATATGAAAAGGTATAGTAGACATAAATGATCGAATTTATGTTAAACTAACTATCAGATTTGTTCAAATCCTGTGAAGCCCAGGGAGCCTCTTCAGAACCTTTAAGCTTTATTCTAATAACAACTTTCAATTATTATTTTTTACCCAAAAACTCTACACCACTTTTAAGTATTAATGCATATATATCCAACGTTACTGTCGTTATAGAAAATAGTGTATTCTAAACGGTTTTGATACGGGAACCTTCTCAGTGTAGTCCGACGATTGAACCCAAAATCATTTTCTTTAATGTTTAAAAATGAGACTAACAAAATGGCAAATTAAATGATAGAACATCACAATTTCAGTAATTCATGAAACAAAGCTCATAACCATCATAAGTATCGATCTTATTATTTTTATTCTTATTTTTATCACAACATCTTCTCGTTGAAGATATTTTAGCAATTAATTTCGTTACTTTGTAACATCGTATTTATATTGATTGACTAAAAAGGACAAATATTTTTAGCACTTCTTCAAATTAACTACGATTTTCGTCACGTCAAAAAAATAATAGATCAAAAAAGAAATAAGTGTCGAAATAGTGGGACGATTCTGGCCATCATTTTACACTGTTACTTCCCGCACCTCGGCACCTACTAAAAAACAATCCAGGGACGAGGTGACCAGATAACATCAAAGTATTTAATCACATTTACGTTTAGCCTTAGCTCGTGTGACATTAGTAAGGTTCTTGAGTGGTAGTGCTACTTTCGAAGATACATTTTTGATGGTCAACTCATTTGCTACTGGACTAAAAGTGCCGACGTGACTTCTAACACGTGTCGTGTATGAGAAGTTTTGAAGTTTTTAAAAACAATTTCAATCTAACATCTCTAAATCCGCAATCTCCACGAAGTCCTCGTTTCAATGTAGTCCACATTTATATCTGTTATTGGATTTGGGACTCTACTTGGACAGAAGAAACACCTCAATTTGACTGATTAGATAGGTATTAACTGTTATAAATATAGTATTCTGTGTTCTACTTATGTACGACAATTTCTAAAATATTTGTATCATAATACCATTCTATCGAATGACATTATGTGCAATGTTTACTTTGTATGAAAATTAAAAATAAGTTCTCAGATTCATTGCATGATAATTGCCCAAAACTGATGATAAGTAGATAATGTTAACTCCATAATCGCATTTAGAACTCATTACTCATCGTTCTTTATCTTGTATAGCTCATTACTGAGCAATAGGTTGTAATATTCTCAGCTGTGCCAAGCAAAGCCCGTAAATTGGAATTATTCACGCCGTATTGAACTTTTTATTTAATAAATGCCCAACGGCTGTTAATGAATGAATTAGTACGTGTTGATCGATATTTGAACAAGAGAACAGCGTTTATTAGCAGTTGTTAAGAGAAAATTAAAGGTTGAAATATCAATAATCACATTCGTATTTGCATACTCGAGTCATATGGCAGCCAGCCAGCCCGCAAGTACGATCTCAGTGCTTACACGAGAATATGGTTTCAGTTAGTCAGCTCAATGCTTACGTTTTACATCTCAATTTATGGCTGCCTTAATGAAATCCACATAAATTCGAAAAGTAAACAAATGTGTGAATGCCGGGGAATACAAGAAATTTCCATATTAAATTAACTTGAATCCCTGGACAGCGACGGAACTGCAACAACTCATAGTTGCACGCTTCTCGGTTGCGACTTGCCACCACTTCGCTGTTCGCTGTTCGCTTGTTCGCATCAAGAGCTAGTGGCACCTCCATTCACACTTGACGTAAATTAAATTCTTAATAGTTCATGAACTTATTAGCAGCTTCCTGTTAATATTGCCACTGTACTACACGTACGCAAGTCCATGCGAGAGTCCGAGACTGGATTGAAAAACATTGATTTCCTCTTAAGGAGGTCATCGCAGCGTGTTTTCCGTCCCAATTCTCGTCGTTATGTAACATTCCCGTACTGTCCGATTTGCATTTCGGTGTAATCTTAATAGAATTGTTAAATTTACTCTCGTATCAACGAATTTGATCGTACAGCGATCATGTTTCTCTTCCCTTTTGCTGTTTCGTTGTGCGATTATTGAATCGATATAGCTGTGGAGGAGCTTTTGTTGCGAACATGTTAAATAAATTATACAAACGTTTGCCTCCTTGTCTGTCTGTCGGTCTGTCTGTCTGTACGCTGATATTACGTTATGCTTGTGTGTTAATGAAGATGCCACCTCGCTGAGAGTCTTACGAGAATCTTGATTTGATACACTTCTTTTTAGTTGCGATTACAACTACAGAACAACGACGGCGAGCTGATCCAATAACACCGCATGAATATTGCAAATATGTATAACATCGCAGCACACATTGATAATGTGTTTGTTCGTATCTTAAAGATTGTGTTTTTGCTGTGTGCATACGTGTGATTTACTCACTCTCTCTCTCGCTCTCCGATTCGTTATGTCTCACTCTCAACGTGTGCATGTGTTCGGTTCGGTGTATATCTTCCAGTGATTAATGAGTACTCCACCACAAGATTGGGTAAAAGCGTTATGTTGTGAGCAACATCAGAAACAAGCGAACTGAAAAAAAACGGGTGTTATGGGCTTCCTTGGCAGTTATCATGTTGTTACAATTGACAGCCATATTATCATATGAACGTGTTGCAATTTAATGACTTGTGTACATAACACAACATTTATATGAATAATGATGATAATTGCTTTGGTAACACCCCCCTCCATGGTCACGGATCCCAATTCAGACTATATGTTTGACGCTTTTGGAATATCGAGGCGAAGGCGTGCTCGATATTGCCAAATGTGATGCCGCTGGGAAGGATAATCTCCCGTTCCTTGTTTTAATACGCGGGATTAAATCATCTCACAAGTTTGGAAATTCAGAAATTTCCTATGGTTGCATAAACGCTTTCAGCCTCAGGTAAGTCCCTGGTAAGCGATTAGGATATTTCTGTTTTAAATTAACCGTCAAAATTTTTACATTGCACTGATATCATGTAAAATTTTAAATAAATTCGTTTTGATTACTTGAGTTTTATTTTGTTAACGAACCTACATACGTTAAGCATTGAGAATTCCATGTATAAAAACGGATATTGCAAAAAAGAAAAAAATCGAATTGGCGGTGCACCTTGAAGTTTACAAAACAAGACCAGCAAATTTGGTTGATTTAAATTAATACCTTCGGACAATAATTGGACCAATTCCCACTGCAACACTCCAAGAAATTATGAATGACGATACCGCGCACGCGTCACTGGCCAAAAATTGCTTTCAAATTCAAATATGTGTAAAGTCCGTTAATAAAAGTGTATTATTTTTTAAATGAACACAGGACAAATATTTTATATGAAAATGTAGCAACATTTATCAACCACTCTGTATAGTTTCAAATATAACTTTAAACATAACATAAATGCACACATCTTAATAAAGACATCGTACATTCATTTAACGCCTTCTGCAGGGAGCGTTGAACGCACATCTACAACCCTGTGAAATGAAGAAAAGAATGAAGCATCTGTCAAATCGAAATTAATTTGAACTTAAACATAATATAAAATACTATTTTATTTAAATTTTCAATAAATTAATGAAAATTGAAATTGCCAAATGTATTTATAAGAAAAACTTACTAAAAATAATTAATTTAGTGTTAGAAATTTTACCACAGATTTTGTTTTTGAATTAAACCATGCATTTATTTGACTGCATAAGTGCGGAAATGACATCTTTAGAAATGGGTGCGTAAGTAAAGCCTGACTTGGAAAATAATACTTCACACGTTCGAGGAATTAAGCGTGTGGTACCTAAACTGATTGCAGTGTGGAAACTTCATGACACACAACACTGTGCTAAGATGCTTTTTTCCGCAAATTGCGGAAAAATTTACCTTATTTTATTAAGTATTCAACGAGAATGAATGAAAATGAGAATGAAAAATTATACTGAAATAGAGTTCAGCACAATGGATGATATTCAGGAACGTTATGGACAATATGCATGTAAGAATTTCTTTGGCTCCAAGTCAAGATCCATATTCGCCAATTTTATTTTAATTTAACTAAATTTTAGTAAATCGTACCAGGAAATATGTACTAAGATTTGAGGAAAATATATTCAGATTTAGTCCATAATTGCTATATACAAAAAAAAACGTACTTATTCCATTCCATTCAGAAACTCGGTACACATCTAGCATTCGTACAATGCCCGTCAAAAGAAGTACGTACTATTTTTTATTTAAAATTGAGTTTACGATGAACTTACATTGGCTATTGATAACCAGCTTCCTTATTTTCATGGTAATTTAATTAAACAGAATCTGTGAACCCTGCAACACAAAAATTGCCATTAAGTAAATGATTTTGAAAAATGGCAGGGGTTACCGCATTGATTGTTTCCCGGATGTATATCCACTTTAACAAGTATTGCGAGTTTAAAAAAAGTGATCTAACCATTGATCATTACTTAATATCGATGTAAAAATGTTTTGATATATCCAATAATGTTGCTAAGTGATAACAGAAAATAAATAAACAAACAGGCATGCTCCGGCGGTATTTTGGTACGCTTTTCAATGCATCATAAGGCAGCTCTTTCATGAACAACAATCGATGCTTTCGATATTTAGCGATGATTTTTAAATAATAACAAGGCCAACAACATTATTTTTCAAATTTCAAACATATTGCAAAATACTCTACCAATCGAATCCTGTTGAAAGCAACAATGTGTAATGCAAATGTATCGCATTGAAACTATAGCTATTAGAAGCAACATATTTTTGTGAAAGCTCTATGATAATACGGACCAACACTGGTTGCGTTTTTTTTTTTTTTGGTATCCTATATAGGATACCAAAAAACGCATCGGCGCTTATTAAAATTAACTTGGCAGCATTGCTATTTATGAAATGTTTATTCATTTTGTTTTGTTCGTATCCGTAATCATTTTATCTTCCATTTATAGAAGAAACGTAACTTATTGTTCGCGCATCTAATAAATTAAAATTAAAATTGAAACCAAAATTCACAAATTGGTGTTTGCAAAAAAATTAGCAACTTGGGTTTACGTTATTTTGCGTTCTTCTTCTTCTTTAACTTCTTTGTTTACTTTTGCGTAGGAGAACTTGGTCGCATTGTTATTTTCCGTTCACGTGAAGGAAGACGAAAACCCTTGGAAGACGCTGAATTGACGGCATTGCTTGATGGGCATTCGTGTCAAACCCAGGTAGAACTTGCTTCAGTATTAGGAGTTACCCGCCAAGCCATTTCCAAGCGATTGCTTACATTGGGAATGATTCAAAAGCAAGAAACTTGGATTTCTTATGAGTTGAAGCCAAGGGCAATTGATCGTCGTTTTTTCGCCCGTGAACAACAGTTCCAGCGACAAAAAAAGGAAGAGTTTTCTTCACCGTATTGTAACGGGTGATGAAAAATGGATTCATTACATCAATTCAAAGAAAAGTCATGCTCCTACGTCGTCGTCTCGGCCGAATATTCACGCTGCGGAAGTTATGCTCTGTATTTGGTGGGACCAGGTAGGTGTTATTTATTACGAGCTGTTGAAACCAAGCGCAACCATCACTGAGGATCGATATCGACTTCAATTAATGCGATATAGCCGAGCTCTGCGTGAGAAACGCCCACAATACGCAGATAGGTATGAAAAAGTGAGTCTTCAGCATGGCAACGCTCGGCCTCACGTGGCCAGGCACGTGAAAACATACCTGGAAATGCTGAAATAGTAAGTCTTACTCCATCCGCCATATTCTCCAGATATTGCGTCGTCCGATTATCACTTGTTCCATTCGATGGCACACGGTCTGGCTGATCAGCAGTTCCACTCATATGACGACATCAAGGATTGGCTACATTCGTGGATAGCCTCAAAAGATGAACAGTTTCACCGTGACGGAATTCGAGTTTTGCCAGAAAGATGGGAAAAAGTTGTAGCTTGCGATGGGCAATACTTTCAATGAATCATTTGTAAACATGTTTTCATAATAAAGTTACATCTTTATAAAAAAAAAAAAAAAAACAGCGAGAACTTAGTTGCGCACCTAATTGATGAATCTACATTATTTGTTACTGTTGTAGTAAAATTAAAACGGTCAAATGCACAATTCTGATAGAATAAATCTAAATTTACATCATTAACATTTATTTTAACTAAATAAGAACCTTTATGGTTTTAACTTAAAAGCCGAACAGCAATTTTCATTTTTCCTGGAATTATTTCAAGGATGCCTTCGTATTCCATGTTCAAGGACCTGCTTAGAAGGTTCACATACCACTAAAGCAATAGTTATGAACTTTAAACACGTAAATCAAAATTCATTTTTTTGTATTTTTGCTCCGAAAAAGTCGTAGACAATTTTCTTCGTATTTATCATTTTATGCAATATATTCAACTTTCAATTAAATATTCCTGCAATAACTTCCAATGCGATGGACATAAATGTATATAATTGTCCGTGTCTTTTAAATTGAACCTCAATTAAGCACAGAATCACCGCCTGTGCCGGTGGATCCTCCGCAGATCCACCACTTCTCATTATTTATGCAAACATTCATGTGCGATGGTTATTCCGTTTTGGGTTTCCATCGATGTGATTGCTGCGATTGGTCGTGTGCCTTTCGGTTCGGAGGATAGTTTTCATTGGAATTTATTTTAGAGACGTTTTTGGTATGTTCGCCAGTTCACGCATTCAGTGATGCTTGGAATAGCAAATGGATTGCATGTTTGCTGATCTCTCTGGTTGGTGTATTGTCGACGCTTTTAGCGCTCCCAAACTGATTGATACAACTACAGGGGCAGCATCAACAGCATCTACAGGAACAACACCAAGGGTTCGAAGCGCATTAAGGATTCTTTTGGCCATTTAGGCAATAATGTATTCGTAGCAGTTTCGCCGAGACCTAAGCGTGACTCAAAGTTGTGAAATGATATTGTTAGTTGTACACCTCGAAACAAATTGTTTGATACCTCATCCTGACAAGCAGCAGCCAATGGAATGGCAAGATGCTTCGGCAAGTCATGGATGATGGCCACAGATGCATCGGCGATAACGTGATGTCGAATTCTATGCTTAATTGCTAGCTGATGATTAAGTTGTAAGTCACAGCTCTACTGTGACCATATTTGTAATTCATTGTATGGTCGACTCAATTAAATGTTCTAAAATAAGCATTTGCCGGCATCACAGATTGGGACTGGCGGTCACAGCGTAACTTAATGTAGCCATAAATATACATAAATTCCGCGGAATCGTCATCGATTGCCAACGATGTATGACACTGGAATTGTTTATTAATGTGTAGCATGCATCAGTGTCAATCATTATTAATGATGTAAATAATTAAATATAATAGCATAGATCTTCAGCTATGTGTATCGCTTTTGTGGCACTACACACACACACACGTATAAATAATTTATATTGTAATTCTTTAACTGATTTAATTTCTTGCGTCTCATTTCAGTCGAATTGATTGGGGCATTTCGACCAGTATTGGGAACTTTTTCATGTCCATGTAGATTATGGGCATATCAGAGGAAGTCAAACTGGAGGAATTACCACAAGAAGCCAAATTAGCTCATCAGGATGTTATTCCTGACCGATCGGTTTCCTGTATTGTAGCAACGGGTGCTAGTGGCGGCACCAATAGTCCCATATCTGATGCGAATAGTGACGGCGAGCTAGACGATTATCAACCCAAACGCAAGCAGCGTCGTTATCGAACCACTTTTACAAGCTTCCAACTGGAGGAGCTAGAGAAGGCATTCTCGAGAACACATTATCCTGATGTATTCACAAGGTAAATAATACAGAATTGGAATAATACAGAAATCAAATAAACAGTCGCAAAGTTGGACGTTTCATAGTCAGTCAATACAAACAAACGTGTTCGAAACATTAGTGTATATTGAAATAGAGCACCTGTATCAAATTTGAATTGTTTCATTAATAACTAATTTAATTGCAATTAATTAGTTTCATTTTATAAGTTCTAAATAAATTACAATAACACATGCAGTATCGTAACACTCATCTTCATATGATATTTCCGCTGAAGTTTACATCTGCAAAATGAGGATTTCTCCCAATATGGATTTCTTCCGGTAAAGGATGACAAATCCGATAATCTTTATTCCATGTGCTGAAACTTACTAAACCTAATCATAGACGTACTAGGGAGTTATTAGTAAAGTGTCCTCAGTATAGATATAATTAGTATGTTATCCTACTATGAAAAATATATACCTTTGCCAAGGACTATACGGTTGACACTAATTAGCATTATTTTCTACCGAAACAGATGAATCAAATCTAGCTCACATATTTGTATGAATATTAAATAGCGGTGCTATCAATTTTTTAAAGGCCGGATGTATGATAAAAATTGCGCAGCCCATCCGTTGGGGGCCACACAAAAAAAATGCCTATGTGCACTTTAATCTCTGTCTTTAATTTACGTTAGTGGCAATGTTAATTTCTATTTTAGCATTTTCTTACATCAAATTTCATATAAATGAGAAGAAAATCAGTGTGGACATTTTAATTTGCGCATAGTTAGGCGGAATGTCAGAAGGGGCGTGGTTAACTCATAGCTTGTTATCAACAAAGGCTATGAATTATGTTGTGAAGGAACCATCGAAATCTTTTAATTTCTGCGCCAGTGAATATATTTCGAGCGACCCAGCAAGCATTGAAGAGGCGTTGTCATCGGAGGACAAGGATGAATGGTCATCAGCTATCGATAGCGAAATGCAGTCACTGCGGAACAACAACACATGGGTATTGTCACGACTTCCCGCTGGTAAGAAAGCCATAAAATGCAAATGGGGTTTCAAAACGAAGTACAAATCCTGGGAAGTCTCACTGGTAGACTGTGAAACGAATAATACGATATCTAAAGGGAACCATCCAGAAAGGTTTGAGATATAAAAATAATACAAATGGTGGTATTACTGGCCTTTGCGATGCAGACTGGGCTGGAGATACTGATATAGTCGTTCTGGGAAGGTGTTGTGAAGGAACGACAAATATGTATATATGTATGTACATGTAATACAATGCAACACTGTTACTCTACATACACTGCCCTGTTCTAAATCACTAAGTTATTTTCAAACATTCAAGTAACCCTTTCGCACATGTAAATAGTATTCAGTATCAATAAAGATCTCATCCCAACAAATTAATCTGCAATGAAGGAATCTCAACTATAACTTGCAGAACTTAATTATTACAACGTACAACTTATTCCACTTAAAAATTATAGAGAAACCATTGATTTTTTGCAACATCGTCCAATTTGCATACTGGGCATATGCATTTGCATACGGCAATGCAAAGGTTATTCAATTTAATACAATTAAATGCAAAGTGATAATCTAGGATTATTTGTGTTTAATTGAGTAACTCATTAGAATGTAGCAGAAATTCGATTTATTACATTTTACCAAGCATTATAATGTTATACAAAGCAGCTCATTTGTATGGAAGAACCCGCGCAGGCGCGATTGTGCAGTCCGTTTTCATTTTTCACTAAATTTACCAAGAGAATTATCAAAAGGATTCTGTGCAATTGCTTGAAACATGTGGGTTAAATAGATAATTTGAATGTAAGGCGCCAGAAAGAGTGTGGCAATGTGCTCTATTTTCATTCTTATAATGTAATTTATTAAACACATGATGTATGCCAATTTTGGTTGAATTCGGTACAAGTGCTTGAAAGATGTGAAGTTAAGGATATATGAGTTAAATCTGTCATTTGTGTAGGAGGCACCGATTTTTCCTAAGTTTCACCAAACACTACAAATGAAAAGAATGGATAAAAATCCAGTAAGAAACTACAGAGAAAAGAAAAGATCGGAAAATGGGAAAAAATTTTATGGCAGATACCAGAACGGGAAAGAAAATGCAAACGAAACACTAACATAAGAATATTTGACTTAAAACTGTTATCAAGCCAGCTTAAATTAAACATACAATTGATTGGACTTCAGTCTTTATTTCCAGCAATTGTGTGTGTGGGGGGGGGGGATGTATTATGACGGCTAGCTTTTGAGATGGTCCACACGACCAAACTCACTGACATTGTAATTTTCGAAAAAAGACTACAAGAACGGGAGAGATTTCATTATTCAATACAGCGATGGTTATAAGAATAGATATGCATGATTTGTAATTCGCCAAATTTGAAATTCATTAGTAGAATGAACAGCGATCATTTGCGAAAGGTACCAGAACGAGTGGTAGGTGTGGTTAAAAGTCGATGTTTTTTAAAAATTTGTCTAACATTATAAGAAATTTGCATGCATAAAAATTTGAGATAGAAGGGGATAATTTTAAAATTATTATTTATGACCCCCGGTTACGATCTTGCAAAATATTTAAGAAGTTTTAGTTATGGCATCCGATCGACTCAAAAAGTCATGAAACACATTTGTTTGATATGATCTTGGAATATATCATCCAAATTAGATTACATATTCAAGTCATTTCTCTGTTAACAGAATTATCATTTTGTTTATTTGTTTTATCCCTTCTATCAGTTCAAATTTGATCGCGCTATATATATATATGTAAAGTACAAAAAGTCAAATATTGTAAAATCCGGTTATAGGGATTATAGAGCACTGGAAAGGGCCTAAAATATAGTACAGAAATCATGTTTTCTAAAGAAAATACACTATTGCATAATTGATAAAGTTTCAATAACTTACAAACAGCATTTTTTTAAGAGAATGCGGGGATTTGCCCTTCAGGAATCACTCACAATTTTCCATCAAAGCACAAGAAAGCTGGGAGAAGGTAAGCCATTTCATCTGACTAAAATTCCTGTACTGGTTGTAGATTAAAAATAATCTCTAATACCTATAAAAACTTATTTTCATGAAAAATATGTCACGCTCAAAATGGACCTCTACTGCTTTGATTTTTATTTTTATTTTTGAAACAGACGCTCATATATACGCTTAACAAAGACGAAAAAAAAAAATTATATTAAAATTCACTGCATACTTATTATTTATTTTTATTTTTAAATTTCATCGCGGCTAATCTACCACGGAATGAAATGATTTTAGTACCATTTCTAGAAAAATGATTTAAATCCTTGTGCACGTTGTTTGGTCAGGTCCCTTCAAATATCGTAGCTCACAAACTGTCATCGGTATTACTGTAAAAATGCCCATAATCTGATGATTCGGCAAAATCTAATGTGAAGGTGTCACTAAAGGATGCTTTGTGGTTGTATTTTATGCATTAACACGACATCTAATATGTGATCCAACATTCATAAAATATACAAGAAGTTCGTTTCTTTAATGCTTCGTTTCGTTGTGTTTCCATACATTTGCATAACATTTCATCTCCAAACGATTAATTACCTTTAGCTACAATTAATTATTGCGGACGAAGGCAGTCACCGCACATTAAAACACATACTTGGATGTATTCCTTTCTGAACATTCACACGCTATGGATGAAACAACAATCTTTATCGCATCTAATCCAGTCGGCCAAGGTCTGAAATGAAAATTTAATTTTTGCAAAACTTCAATTACTTGGAAACATCGAAATCGTCGCATTATTATGATTGCGAAACGAAATTAAATTAAAAAACAATCTTGGCCAGCACCAACAGCACTGGCAAGTGGCAACCGCTTTGTTCCAAACAGCCAACGTGGTGTGTTGGCTCGAGGGAGCGAAGCTGGTGTTCCATGGGGTAGCAAGTGTTTGCAATGCAATGGTTCGTTTCATTATTTTCCAATTTATGTACGTATGTAATCGTTTCGACATAATTACTATAATTTTCATAATGAAATTTCATGTTTTCTGTAATTGAATTTATTTTAAATAATTTTTCCCCTCCATCTTTTGCTCCACTCTCTCTCTCTATTTCCCTCTTCCTCCTGTCTGAATTATAATGTGATTGACTTAAACCCCGCCGCCAACTAACTGATTTTGCCGGCCGTGGCTAATAACAATTTTTGGTTTGTTACCGATGATTTTGCAAAAAGTTGTTACTGTTGAAGGCGTTGTGTGGCGATAATGACGGTAATTACCATGATCACGATGATGATGATGATGATGTGTTCGTTGTCGTCATCATCATCATCATCATCGCCACGTTGGAGGTGCCTAAAAGTACTTGAAATGAGCATATTAGTGGTTATAATGCGGCAAAATCTGCTGATGTTAAGGATAGCGGTCGCTGTGAAGGCTTTAAAGGTGTAATTTTACATGTTGGCTTAAAACGCTCTCTCCTATCTCCGCATCTCCATCTCACAAGCCAATCCTATTGTTGCCTCCATTTAATTGATTGCAATTCTTGTAGACATTTACCTCGAAAACTGTGCGGTTATTGTTCACCAGATTTGTGGTTTATGTGATTATATGAATTTAATTTAATAAAATATTTAATATATTTCCGTTTGTCTTTCATTTGAGCACACTCGTGTGCATTCAAAGCCAAGTCACGCTTCTAACTTAATTAAACAAAGCAACGTCATGCAAACCAACACCAACCTATTGCACCTACTACATGAGTAATATGAGAGAACAAAAACACAGCTTGAAGCCAAGATCCAATTAAATAATCTATAAGAAACAGCTACGCTTGCGCAAACAGCATCGGTCAGGCAAAGTGGTCTATAATTTTATGCAAATCCATTTTTGACGCAAAAGCCTACTATAAAATTATCACATGAGAATTTTACTTTGAAAATTATCTTTATATATATATTTCTACTGTACGGGCGTTGTCAGTGAACTCCTCCTAAACGGCTGGACCGCTTTGCATAAATTTTTGGATATGCGTCTGGGTGGTGCCCGGGATGGTTTAGATTTACAATTCGGTCCAATTGGACAAAGGGGCGTGGTACCTCCCATACAAACAAAAAATTAAATATCCAATATTTCTGCTCCTGTTTACGGTATTTGAACAAAATTTGGTACATCGGTTTGGTGTACATATCTTAAGTGCTGCTGCAAATATGGGTGGGATTGGACAATGGGGAGTGGTACCTCCTATACAAACCACGAATTAAAAAGCAATTATTTCTGCTCCTGCTAACGGTATTTAAACAGAATTTTGTTTGCCATTGAAACATTTCCAATAAAAATAAAATTTGAAGGCAAAGCAACGTTTGCCGGGTTGGCTAGTATTTATATAAAAAAATATATGTAGAATTTCGGTGAAAAGACAATGTTGTAAAATTTGTTTGTTTGTATGAAAAGAAGAAAATGAACTAAAATAAAACTCGAATTAATAATTATGTTTATCATTTCACAATTTTATATCGAAATGAGCCAAATCCATTTCTCATAAAATACTAGATTTTGATGCAGAACGAGAACGGAATTGAAAAATGATCATTTGAAAAAAATGGTACACAGCTATTAATGCGAAAATATTTTAAGTTCTCAATTTCTAAAGTATGCGGCAAACTCCGTCAAACATAATATCTTATTTTTGTCAATGAAATTGTTTAATCCAATGAATGGGATGTCCAGTTGCTACTTCAAATTCAGAGATATCTGTTTCTACAAGGGCGGTTTCAAAACTAGCCGACTTGACGTACAGATGGTGCCAGTAGTTTGAAAAAAAATATTTTGGTGAAAGCTGGCAACCTTATAAAACATATGTTTTAAGTTCAGTAGTTTTATTTGAGCCTTCAAAAGTAAATGATTTCGGTGAATTGGTAAACTTGGAAAACATTGGTTACCGTTATGTAATTCACTATTTCCATTTGAACGAGCTGTCAAAATGAACACCGCAGTGGTCGAACAATTGATGTATCCATGCACGATTAAGAAAATTCACAAAATGGTATTGGATAATCGTTTTCTGAAGGTGCGTGAACTAGCTGAAATGCTATGCATCGTACGAGTATATTGACCGAAGATTTGAAGATGAAAAAACTGTGCGCAAGATGAGTGCCGCGCTTGCTTTCAATACAGCAAAAACAGCGTCGTGAAGTTGTTTCAATCACCATTTCTTTCATCATCTCAGACTCGACAAGATCTTCTTTCTCTAATAATTATTCCAAATTTCTTTTCCTTGGCTGGATAGTGTACTCAATATAAGTAGTTTGGTACTTTTTTATCCCCCTTCTTCGCAAAATACTGCTGATTAAGATTAAATTCTGAATTTAATGCCAAACTTTTTCAAAAAAGTTTAATGTTTTGATCCAAAATATAAAGCCCTGTTGGATTAAATTACATTTTGCTGCCACAATTGCTCTATCTTGAAATGACTCGAAACTTCTGCCTTTAAATTATAATATCTCAGCATGAGTCTTGAACGTAATCCCACTCCCTTCCGCTCAAACTTTCAATGATTCGTTGTCCAAAATCACCACACAGAAATATTTCTGAGAAGATACCGCTAAAAGAATATTTTGCCATGAACAAACAGCTGCCATCCTTGTTGATTTAGTAAAATATTGGCGTTCAAATTAAGTTCTGCTTCTTACGAATATCTCACGAACATTACTTAACGGCAGAAAAAACAAATTTTCATGCTGCTTCTCATAATCAATGGTCTTATACGAATTCTGTTTTTAGTTCCACGGAATGGAACATACATTTTATGATTCCGACGATTCCGCTTCCAAAGAAAGGTAGGAGGTTGTATCGGAACTCGAACCAACTCGGTTGGTCATTTCGAATATTACTTGCTTAAAGTCTTACAGATCTTCGAGCTCCTAAGTTCCTTCTGCATATTATGACACCGGTATTTCGTCTACTAACTGATTCCTTTCACGGAGTTGTAACTATCGAGTTTGGCAATGCAGATTTCGTGATCTTCTCACGTTTTTAAGCATTCGTACAACATGGCCCATCCAACACAATAAATAGCTGTATTTTAAAGTGGTCGATGTGAGCAGTATGAACAATTTTAGTGGATTTTTTCAGACAATTGAAAGGTTACAATAAAATGACATCCCTTCATTCTTCAGAGTGAATATAAAAAGAATAATTTAAGGATCAAAGTCATGCATATGAGAGTACCTGAAAGAGCAAAACACCTCCACGATTTTAATGGTTCAAAATATAGCGAATTGGCCTAATTTTTAATGAATGGTTAATTCCAATTCGAAATTATAGGTAAAAAATAAATCTTGTCTTGAGTGGGGAATTCGCCCATTTGCAGTGCTATGTAAATTAAAATGTATGAAAAAATACTATAAATTTATATGGAGTGTACCAAAAATTTGCCGGAACAAAATACCACAAATGGATGGCAGTGTTATTGGATAGCGGCTAATTGCACTTGATTTTGTTAATAGAAAACGTTGTTGTTTTCCTTAGCCATTATTTTTTCCTTTTTCTTCAGTGTTTTCTCAATAGAAAATATTCTAAATATTTGATTTTGTTTTTTCAAATTGTGACGACAAATAAATAGCTTGCTACGATACGGAAATACTGACTACCATATTTAATGCAATAAAAAATGAATTTTCGGTTAAAAGCCGTCGAAGAAATCCATTTTTCAGCGCTTGGGACTCTGCTCGTTTGAACGAAATCCGAAGCATACGAGTATTTTAGGATTAACTGGTTTACTTCCAAATTGCTCTGTCACCGCAATTTATTTTCAATGAAATTGACCTTTTACCTTTTTTGTTAATTTTCTTTTGTAGTGATACATCACTGCATTAGATACTGTTATTAGCGATATACAAACTGCATTTGCATTAAAGGATATATACAGTATTCCTCCATAAAATAGGGTATGATTACATAGGGATATTTGCTAATTATTTTGAATTGAAATCCCTGCACTATGTGAAGTAATTTTAACGCCTGGTACTAATTCAACGGCATACCACGCATTTATTATGTATTCTATCCTTTCGTTACTTTCCGGTTGAGTTGTAAATAACAAACGGATTGCATACACCTGATATATGAATGTGATATAACAAATACGATATTTTAGCACTGAATATGTAGGTGTTCCATAAACACATTTAAAAGGGGCATCATTATGGATTAATTTGCATTTTTACGATAATAATTACGATTCCGCACATGGTAATCTTAACAGTAGTAGTGTTGATGGCAACGAACAAGACGATCATCCTTGATGACGGTGAAGACGGTGATACCTAACAAAGACAGACAGGCTCACCGCCTGTTATCTTATCTTGCGTTGTTATCTGCTCTTGATATGCATTTTCAATTTATCATCGATATGGGTCATTCAGGCTTTCGTTTTTTCTTCTCCGAAATGCATAAACATCGAACATACAGTCATAACAAGCAAGCGGAAAGGCAAGCTGTCAGACAGACAGCCGACTAGATGGGCAGACAGGGAACTCTCTTGAAGATGCGGACGATAATTGTGTTAATTTACATAAAAGCACATAAATTGGTTTCCTGCTGCTGCGTTGAATTTGTTTAATTAATTAAAAAATAATACTTTGTTATGTTTACGATTTTGTAGTAACTGCGATGACCCCGAGGCGCAAGGGGGTATTTCGTACGTCGCCTTGATTGTGATTTGGGTCGTGTGGACTGGTGACGATATAACAGATTGAAATACTTCAGTTTAAGTTTCGTTGTTTATATATTTTTAAACACTACATTTGCCAGTAGTTAATGTGGAGTTGATACGATTCCACTCCAAACTGCTTTTTATGTTTACAATAAGCAATGATTTATTAATGCAATGACGTCCTAAATACGGCATTCTTGATTCGGGTAACGTGATCCGCTGCAGCCTAAAATTGCTAAACGAAAGACTTAAAATGCACACTTTCGCTTTTTCATGATAAGTTTTCTAATATTTTTCCACTATGTCTCTCTTCCTCTAGTTGGCTATGAAACAAACAATAAGTTAACAAGTCACGTCAAGGCTGGTAAATTTCTTAGTAATTAAGATGAACCTCGTAAATGGCCAATCCGTTAGCAACGGTTGCAGTTGTGAGACATTCTTTTATTGTTTTGCTTAGATCACTTAGCACATTCGAGACATGTTACAATTCAATTACTCCTATATCTGTAACAGCCGTTTTGCAAGGCAACATTTTAGAGAACACCGAGAGAAGAAACAAACGCGAGGCACCGACAGCAAAAACAATTGAAAAGATTTATTGATTTAATTAAAGTTCAATTAATAAAACATTCAATTGTACGACAAAAAAAAAAAAAAAAACAAATATAATGCCAGCAAAAAGCGTTCACTTGTTTAATGAGAAATAAATAATCACCAGTGAATAGCAGTCACTTTTTGCCGTTTATTATACCGGTAACTACAAATTAAATTAACTAAAGCAAATAGAAAAGGTTACAGATGGTCATGATCGATCTTACGATACCTCACGTTTTACTAGGAGGCAGCTATTGGCGAAGTAACAAATATACAACATTTGTTTAATTGAATGCATAGACAAATAATACAAATAATACTATACAGGAATAAGAAAATTGAACTTTAGTCTAAAATTTCGTAACTTTGAATGATTAAACAAGATTTGTTTAGTACATTTACTACGTATTTAGCGTGCACCATTATTTTATTCTAAAATACATATAAGCAAAACAAATGGAAAAAAATTATGTCAAAATAAATACAAACTCATTATTAAATAAGAATAACGTTTTCACATTTGATTTCATTTTAGAGAGGAACTTGCAATGAAAATCGGCCTAACGGAAGCTCGCATTCAGGTACGTACATTGAGGAATTCATAATATCCTTGCTCTGAGTCAATTCTAATTCCTGAGGAGACTTACTAATTTTGTTTATGTTAAAAATATACGATATCACGATGGAAGATAAACAGCATCAGCTGATTTGTTGCTAACACATGTTATATATATATGTAGGTTTGTTACGGTACTACGATTTATTTTTTCAATACGGTGTGTGGTTCGAAAATTTAATTCTCGATATTACTATAAGACAAACATTTTAGTTTTAAACCGATGTGTATTTTGACCCCAAAAAAAAAAAAAAAATATATATATATATATATATATATATATATATATATATATATACGTATACATATATTGATGTATTTCGAACCATAAACAAGAACTTGAGTTTGAGGCACAAAAAAATTTTATGCATTTCGTACAATACGAAAGTGGCCCCAGATTCTATTTATATTTGAAGAAGTTCCAAATGAAGATGAGATTATTCATTTATATATATAAAAATTCCAAATACAAATGCGATTTTTCAATTATTTTTGGGAAAACATAGAACAAACCTGAAGGGTGTACATTTGTATTTGAGAAAATATTAAATGAAATTGGAAAACTTTCATAGGAAACAGAAAAAGTTAATAAATTTCCGTTTCTATATGTATATATTCTATATGTTACCAACGCTTGAACATCTGGATTACATGTTATTTTATAGAATGAAATAAAAAAGTATCATAATAAAATTTGATTTACTATGTATTTTTGAATGCCTGCAGGCATATCCTGTATTACCAAATTAGCTTGGTGAAAAACTGTCGAGTTCTGATTGGCTCTTCTGCAATCTAAAGTTTTTGAAGTGCACTGCTGGAGTATGCATGGCAGATTTAATATGACTTTAGGTATTAAACCGAATAATCCCGGTTACGTTGAATATCGATAAGTAAGGAATAATTTTGATCAAAATTGTTTCAAGGTTCCCTATATCTTTAACCCAATCTAATAGGACATGAGCCATAATCACATGAAACATCGTCAAATCTTTAAATGAATTAATAACACAGCTAAACAAACCATATTTATGAAATTGTCCAAAATTAATGAACAATTCCAAGATACCAAACCAAAATATTCTTTAGTTCACCAGAACATACATATGTCTGCAAGATTTTATTTATATTAAAAACGAACAATTTAAGATTTAATTTGTGAAAGATGTTTATTATTCAAATATTGTTAGGCATAAAGAAACCTTCTTTTATTATCGCCAAAGGCTCATCTCTTATTATAGGTACGAATAAATGGAATAGTTTCCATATTGAAGATCTATTCAGGTTATGGATTTGATATCTTTTGATTATATGTCTATCGGCTTGTTCTTTGCAAATATTTGTGTGAATTTTCTTGTGGAACATAAAATTCTTGTGTAGACTTTTGTCAATTAGAGCGAATCTCACCTATATTTGCTACGCTTTTTACACATAAAACCTAAATCATACATTTGTCTCATTATCAGAGAAGCACAGACTTTACAAAATCATTTATGTGCTATAATTTTGTGATTTGATAATTTCTTTTGCATCTCCTGAACAGAATATGGAAGCGGTTCTCACATTTAGCGAGCTTGCACATATTTCATTTTTAGATTCACTAAAAGTGGTCTACTATTTAGAGAATATGCAGATGCTTTTACTAGACAATTATATGAAGTGTTTGTTGGCACGTCGGGTTGGCCGTCGCTGAAAGAAAGGGAATTGGTTGCTGAAAATAGAACTCCTGAATTTTCAATTAGAGTTAAATTCATACTTGACCACTCAACTACTTCTAATAGCGTCATTCGGAGTACACAAATCTCAGAAAGGGCTCTTAAATTGATAACAGTATTTTTTTTATTTTTGGTTGCATTCTATTTGCGGCATACAATAATGTAGATACAAATGTATATTACAGTTGCCATCTGAATAATATATTCCAACTTTCCTTCTTTACCTAAAATATATTGCCGTACGCTACCAAAAATAATGAGGGGTTTCGAAACATCACACGCTATTTGCTGAGAAATAATGATTCTGAGATTCAAACAGATTCAAGATCGGTACCATAACATGGTCGATCACGGGTCCACAATCAGATTTTCAACACGGGAAATATATATTTCTTGACATAAATGAAATAGTAATTTCTTCACGAGAGTAGAAAAAAAGTCTTTTAATAACACATATCCGTAGAACTTTCACCTTTCCTGGATTACAATCTCTCCACAGATCATGCAGCTCATTGTTCATGCGACTCCGATACTCTTCGTTAACGATGATGCGTCCATATATTTTCCGGAGTATTTTCCTCTCGAAAACTGCCAGTTCTGATTCATCCGCTTCCGTCATAACCTAGGATTCTGCGTCATATAACAAGATAGGTAGAACCATGAGAAGGCTTTATTATTGAATCGCTTGGTTAGCCCGTAGTAACATTTGTTAGCCAGCAATACTTTCCTCTTTATCTCTATGCTGACATCATTCGTTTTGTTCACATTGGAACCGCGGCAGATGAATTCATCCACCTCTCCAAAATTACAAGTATAGTTTTCATCGTTCACACAGCGTCCCAAACGAGCAGATTCTTTGTTCGTCGAAACAAATATAATGACTTCGTTGAGTCTTCGTTTACCACCAAATCCATTTTTACTGATTCCTTCTAAATGCTGGAGAAGACTGCAGTAACATCACACAGTTTTCTGCGTTAAATATGGTTTTTGTTAACGAAACCAGTTGTGTTAACTGCAGTTTTCCTCATAATCGTCTCCAACAACATGTTGAAAAAGTGGCGCGATAGTCTGTCGGCCTTTCTAAATCCTCGTTTGGTGTAAAAAGTCTCGCCAAGATTTCTGCCTACCGTCACCGAAGACTTCGTGTCTTTCGCGGAAATTCTAAAATAAAACATGGACACATACAGTTTTTACCGTATCGGACTGTCGAAATTAGCTTTGTAATCGACGAAAAGATGGTACATGTCTATCAGTTTTGGTTGGATCTCCTCCAGAATTTGCCGTTGCGTGAGTATCTGGCCAGTTGTTGATTTGCCCGCTCTAAACCCACACTAATAAGGCTCAATCGGGTCGACTAGAATCGGCTTTCGTCTTTCACATATCACAATCAACAGGACCTTATAAGCAGTGGATAAAAGACAATAGTTTTTACACACACTTGGATCGCCTTTCTTGAACCAAATCGTATTTAGAAGCTGATATATGCTGTTTATCACCTGATCGCCACTGGTCTTTAACAGCTCTGCCGGCAAATCATCAGCACCTGTAGTTTTGTTGCTTTTAAGCCGCAATAATACTATTCTGATCTAGTAGTTGTACAATTTATTTGTGCTGCTATTTGGAACTAGAAGCTTATCAAAAAGCTCTCTCCATAATCTGCGTATCTGTGACCAGACTCCCATTGCTGTCCTTACATTACCCCGTACAATAAATCCATAAATGTCAAATCGCAGATCAGCTCCCAACTGGCATCAACTAACATTCTCTGTCGTACAAACCATTTTAGATAAACACACGCTGATTATGTATTGATTTTTCTATGATATTGAAAATGCGCCAAGCCGTCAACATAATTTTTGAGCAAAATCTCCATCAAAATAGAAAAGCTCTTCGAATCAAACTGAAAAGCGATAACGCAACGGGTGGATCGTGAATATCCGAGTTGTTTGGATAAGATATTTCAGCTGTATTTTCATCAATGATGTGCGGTTAACATGCAGTTGCCTCGATTTGTGGCAGGTAATATAACATTTCGAGAAAAGCTTCCAATGGGCAGCGCAAATCTAAATGTAATAAATGCACTAACCGCAAAGGAAGCTGTCGAAGTGCAAATAATTTATCGTTTATCAAGAAAGTGTTTGATAAGAATATTCTTCAATTTCTATTTATTCCCTTTTCAAAAGGAAAGAAGTGTAATTGTTGCCTTTTTCAAGTGGCTGCAAATGGTTTTTAGTGAGATCTTTAGCTACTGGGCTATCGAAACAGAGCTTTCACGATGATTGGATTTGACGATTCCCATTACTCTATCGACATTTTTACAATTATCCTTGCAAAATTACCGTAACGTAGTCGATGAAAGCAAAATTGCATATAGTTGGCTGTTGCGTTTTCACCTTTGTCAAAGAAAACCTGTAAAATATGACATTTTTTCTTTGCTGGTATCCTTCTTGATAGGTACTCCAACAATACTGAGTCAAGAAAGCACAAAACTGTGGGAGTACATTTTTGAGCATGAAATATTGCCTTTCTAACGCCATCTAGCGTATCCCAATCGCTCTTACACAGGCTGCGCTACATATTACTAAAGTCATCTATTGGAAAAATAATGAGTTTCTTTTTAGTATATCTTATGTTCTTCTTAAATCCGATTATAAGAAATATTTGGTTGATGCAGTAGAATTATAATGGATGTGATTTAATAACTTGACCTATAGTACTTACTGGTGCTGTAGTAAAGCAAAACATTTTTCTTTTTAAATTTTACCGCTTATGTCAAGCACTCAATTAACTGCCTTTAAATTAATACGAGAAGACATGTTTTAACAACATTTTTGTCCTATCTAGGAAACAGTTTTTATAAACAATAGATTCAGAGCATTTCATTGCACGAAGCAAGTTCTTAAAAATGGAAATTCTCCCAGAAAATTTACATTTATAATCGCTTTGCCAAGCGCTTATTATCGCCTACAAGGCTGTTTGTAAGCAACAGTTATATCAAATATAATCAATATCAATGGAGGTTTATATGCGAAACAGATGCGTTAAGTTGCGCCCAGTTAGTTGTTGTATTGTTTCCACATATCCTGTCAAATTTGTGTGAGCAAATCATATATATCGTCAGTTATCTCTCCTTTACTCTCTCTCTCATTATTATTAGAATTTTCATTTGCTTCCTTTGCCATTATACCAGTTAATTATTTAAATTCTTCAAATAAATACAAATTGTTTATTTCCTTTAATTACGTTCACCCGCATTTCAACTCCATTAAACAACCAAAACCAGTAGCTATAGCTCACTGCCTCTGCAGAAAGTAATTAATAGTTTCGATAATCTTCTGAAATGTTGCTCATTTATATTTATAGGCAGATTTAATAAAATGGGTCGAAAATGCTATTTTATGTTTATGATTTCTAGTTAATGTCAACAACTAATTCCACATAAATTATGATTATCTGGTCCGAACATGTGAACTGGGCAAAAATGAGAAAACATCAAACCACCCAATTAATTTGACGAACTAAAAAGAATAACAAAACAGAAGATAAATAATTCAATCGATGCACTTTAATTCAAAAACGGTTGCAAATCAACTTCAGTACTAATTAGTTAAGCTGACGTACCAGCAATTACGAATCACAAATCAAAACTCAAAACAAAAACGCTAACAAACCGTGGCAGAATAGCAACAAACATAAATACGCTCAAGAATTGAACGAAAACCATAAAAACTGTAGAGAATGTCAGACAGAGCAGAAAGAACTATGGTCAGGCCTGAATGAATGAGTGGCGCTAATTGAATTCATGGAAAATAATTAAATAACAATTTGATAGCAAATAAAGCACAATTGCTTTTCTCAACTTGTTGTTTGCGGTTCCCCATAGATAGTAATGAAAACATTATTCGGTTTTTCTTCTATTTGACTTTGTAGGTCTGGTTTCAAAATCGCCGTGCCAAATGGCGCAAGCAGGAGAAGGTGGGCCCCCAGTCGCATCCCTATAATCCCTACCTGCCTAGTGGCCATGGAGCTATACAGACTGTGGTCGGTTCCACACTCCCCCCGAATCCGTTTACCCATTTGGGATTTGCAAACCTACGTAAACCATTCGATAGTGCTGCCAATATTGCTGCTTTTCGCTATCCTCACTTGGGCGCACCCATGTTGCCGACGGGATACTTCAATCAATTTCAAAGGTTGGGTCGTAACAAAGATGTTCACATTGTAACTAATACAACTAATAACTAATTTTGTTTCTATTTTGTAGAGCTCCGCCACATATGCTACCACCAGGTATGGCCCCGATGTACTCGCCCTCAACTTCGTTTCAATCTCTGCTGGCCAACATGACTGCGGTGCCGAGGCCTCCACCGATAGCCGCTAAGCCACCAATGCTTATTGGTTCACCAGATTTACACTCACCCAACAATTTGATTGCCTCGCCACCTACGTCACCTTCTTCGGTAACGTCGCAGCCGGGACTAACAACTGCTCCGTCACAACATTCGCCCGTTATGGGTCTGGCCCTGGGACACCAATCTATGCCGCCGGCAGTGGCAGCACCACCACCGCCCAATGTACCTCAACCAAACGTTGTGATGTCGCACCATTCGCCCCAGCATCAATCTGCCGCCCAGTCTTCGAACACCATTCGTTCCGGAACTCCGCCTGAGGATCGTCGTTCGTCTTCTATAGCGGCCTTGCGACTTAAGGCGCGTGAACATGAGTTGAAATTAGAGTTGTTGCGCCAAAATGGTCATAGCGACGTTCTGAGCTAGTACAAGTAATGGCAAACCGATTCCTTTCGATTTCCCACGGTCCATATGAGTATTCGATTGAGCAGAGTATATCCTTAAAATATTATTTCCAAAACCAGTGCAAAACAGCAGGAAAGATAGACTTGATTTTAATCAACTTATTCAGCACTTGTAAGCGATATTGCATTCGTTACAAAACGCTGTCGTATGTGTGTGTGTGTCTGTGTGTGTGTGTTTGTGGGTGTGTTTGTCTGTCGGTATTCTCCTTAAGAACGATTATAATAGCATTATTTTTCAGCTCATGTTTCATTTTTAGTTTATGATTTTTTCCGTTAATGATAATGGTAATAAGATTGTTCAGTCATTATATCCGATTAGTATTTAATTGAAAAATTATATCTTTCTTAGCGTTACGTATAATTTAATTTGAATATTGAATTAGCTAAGCCTTCTCTTCTCCAGTAATGAATGAAAATGCAATATCAAAGACTTTTTATAATTGAATAACAATAAAAGTTTTGTGATATTCACAAATGAAATGAATCGTGTACATTTGTTTTTATTCAGTTACCAGCCGATTCTGGAGAAACTCAATGCCGCTTCCGTCTTAAGTCTTTTGTTTGTATCATAACATTTTCCATTAACATCGTATCGCTTATGCAATTCCGTCCATCAGTGTTCTTTATTTCTTAATTTCACTTCCACGTTTTGCTCAATTAGCTGCATTAGAGCTGGCGTTTATACGCTTAAGATAACTCAACACTACAACACTAAAATTTACGAACAATTCTTAAGTTCAGCATTCGTTCCTCTCCCGTTCGCTTGGATTTTTGTGTGCGATGTGAGCGATTACGTAGGCGCCAACGGATTTCTATGAAACCAACACGAAACCTTGAGTCATGGTTGACCATTTAACATGTAAGTATTTCAAAAGCGTGTATATTGAGCGCTCCTAGGACCCAAAGGTAAAGGGAATGTAGAACATTGGATAGAATGTTCATCACAATTTTCAGAGCCAAGGCAGAAAGAGGAAATATCCGCAGTGATCATTCTAAAGCTTTGAGGCCAATTAAGTAATAATACTTTAAAGGTTATTGCTTAGATTTCTTTTTAGATAAGCAAATGCGTTTAAGGCAAATATTGGACCAAATATGCTATTATAAATGTTGACGTCGCTAAAGAGAGGCGTTCCTAATTTTATTGATTGAAAAATGTTTTACTACAGACTGTAATGCATCAAACTATAAAACTGAGACTCAGACAAGTATTGGCCAAGTAAAGAAAAATTAACCTTATGAAATTAAGGGATAAATTAAACCATAAACCCTGCTATTAATATTGTCATTGTTCTTAAAACAAACTTCTTATTCCCTGCAATGTTTATATATGATATAAATATATATGATTTTTATACATACTTATTTTCGTTTAGATTTCTGTTTTAACTAACATGATGAAGCCCAATTTAAGTATTTAGCAAATTAGTGAATTTTTATACTGCCATGTCGTTTTTGTGACCACAAGAAAACCCCACAGGGTTTTCAGATTAGGTGCATTGAATGAATTTAATACATCTGGAGGGAAAGTATTTATTGCTACGTCAATAGTCTTAAGGCGCACATAATTGGACTTTTACTTGTTTTTCTTTTTTCCTAATTTCCACTTCGACATTATTCCAGTGATTTAGCAGTCAACTTGCACGCTTTATTCGTCGAAACAAATAATTAGTTTCTGTTCTTTTTCACTTCTAACCACGATAAGTAGTGTCTTTGTTTTTTTGGTACTTACAAAAAACTACCTGAATTAACCCATTAATCTGCTCACTCACAAGCAAATCAATTTAAAATTAGCATGCTAATGCACGGAATCAATCGCCACGCCCACCAGTGAGGTGAATCCTTACCATCTACTTTGCCGGCGGCAAAAAAAAAAAATCAAAACCTACATAACCACCTCTACAGATTGCGTTCCACAGTGTCGTGGACGGTGTATCGACTCATTATTATTAGGTGCGTAACTATGTTCCCACTGTTTGTCAACAGATGGCGCCAGCTATAAGTGCTAGCCGACAATACACAATAGTAATTTTCTTTTGACGTCATATTCTTTTGGTCGTGTGAATACGTATGATTTTGTGCCAAATAATCGTCATATGCGGGACGTATTGATTTTCTTCTTTCAATCGAAGAAAACGGCGGCTGAAGCGCATCGCTTCGCCGTTGCTTCGAAAGCACTGAATTGCCGGCATTGCTTGACGAGGATCTGTGTCAAACGCAGGTAGAGCTTGCTTCAATATTACGAGTTACCCGCCAAGCCATTTCCAAGCGATTGCATGCGTTAGGAATGATTCAAAAGCAAGCAACTTGGGTTCCTTATGAGTTGTGAGCAACTGTTTCAGAAATCCAAAATCCAAAGAAAAGAAAGTCATGGGAACTGCCCTGTCATGCTTTTACGTCGCCGCCTCGGCCGAATATTCAGCCTGCGAAGGTTATGCTCTGTATTTGGTGGGACCAGGTAGGTGTTATTTATTACGAGCTGTTGAAACCAAGCGCAACCATCACTGAGGATCGATATCGACTTCAATTAATGCTCGATTGAACCAAGCTCTGCGTGAGAAACGCCCACAATAAGCAGATAGGCATGAAAAAGTGAGTCTTCAGCATGGCAACGCTCGGCCTCACGTGGCCAGGCACGTGAAAACATACCTGGAAATGCTGAAATAAGTAGTCTTACCTTATCCGCCATATTCTCCAGATACTACGTCGTCCGATTATCACGTGTTCCATTCGATGGCACACGGTCTGGCTGATCAGCAGTTTCACTCATATGACGACATCAAGGAATGGCTAGATTCGTGGATAGCCTCAAAAGATGACCAGTTTTACCGTAACGGAATTCGAGCTTTGCTAAGAAGATGGGAAAAAGTAGTAGCTAGCGATGGGCAATACTTTCAATGAATCATTTGTAAACATGTTTTCATAATAAAGTTGAATTTTCATAAAGGAAACAGCGAAAACTTAGAAGAGTGACAATGAATGAATGCCAGGTGTATTTAAAACTCAATCAATCATTGGTATTAATCGTTAAGTCACTTTCTGAGGATCTGAACAATTTTCCCAATAACTATTCTGGCTTAGGACCTAATTAGGAGGTTCATGACACAATATAGGTACATAGTGATATAGTTTCGCTGAAATAATTTCTTTGAGTGGATTGATATACATATGATTTGATTACAATGGCTAGAAAAATATATTCAAGTATTATATATAAATACATATACATATATATACATATATATATATATATATATATATATATATATATTAACCACCGTTAATTGATTTTAGATACAACAAAAGCGCCACCTATGTAAAATAAAAAGAGATTTAAATAATTACATTTAAGAGCTGACAGACATTTCACAATTTTCATTACTTTTTGCCAGCAGTGCTGAAAGTTCGAATTTTGATCAATATGTCAGTTTCAGTTATATCTAGAATTTGGATCTTATAATTCTCTGTTAGTATACCATCATTTCTTATGAATGCACTACTTTCTACAGATTCGTAACTTTTTCTTACCAATGGATAAGTACCCACAGTTGCAAAGCGGGTTTAAACGAAAAAAATCGCGAAAGTATTATGCCACTATTTAATGATTTGCCCAATATTGATTAAATTTGAAGTATTGGAAGCGTTCACTGTGAGACTTACTCTCTCCGCTCCAGGTATAATCGGAACCGCACAGTGGGGGTCCAAAATATGGTATTTTGGGTTTCACAAATTTCTGTTGCGTTGCCACGTTTCTGATCCGAAAGCGTAATTTTTACGCCACAAGTTGACCCTTGAAAAGTCTGCTCGTTTATCTTGTATAGCTTGGGAGATACACAATAATTTTGTTTTTATTTTTTCGTCCGCATTTTTTTGCAAAACGTAAAATTAAACACTAAAATTCCACACAATCAGTGGAAAAAGTTATACTAATAACTTTTATATGTTAAAAATTGAAGAATCTCAATTCATCACTCTTTGCCCGATTGTGGAAAAAATATGTTTGTACATTTGTATATCATACAAAATACATTTTTATTATTCCGAAAGATAACAAAATTTAGAACGCTTTGAAGCTAAAATGTTCATCCTATATGCCACAGTGGCGACTACAACTCGTTTCAAATATCTGATATTTTTGAACAAAAAATCAACTTTACAACGTTTCCGATTGCTTAAATGAAAATTTGTAATACAGGGTGGGCCATAAGGGTGTTGGCGGTTTAAATATTCAATTAAAAAAAAAACTACGAAACATAAAAAAAATATATTTGTATTTTTAAAAAGTAGAAGCATGGGAATTTTTAAGACTTAAAAATAATGTTGTCCAAATGGCTTCCCTCGGCTGCTTGACACTCTTGGAACCGAAGTCGCAAATTTTGGAAAACTCGTTGAAATTTTCACCTTAATGGCAAAATTGTCGGTTCTGGTCCGAGACTAATCCCCGACGCTTGCATGAACGTCCACTTCACAGCCCTAAGCTTGTCGTGTGAGCTGGGATAACGTCAACCGGTATTATTGGACCATACTTTTTTGAGGACGAAAGAGGGCATGCGATGACGGTTAGAGCTAACAATTATTGCAACATACTAGCAGACTTTTTGGTGCCAGCTTTGCAAGAACTTCAAGGCAATACCTCGAGGAAGTGGTTTCAACAGGATGGGGCCACATGTCATACAGCTAGGGTATCCATAGAGCTGCTGAAAATGTTTTTCCTGGAAAACTCATTTCGAAAAAGGGGGATATTGAATGGCCCCCACGTAGCCCCGATCTCTCTCCATGCGATTATTTTCTATGGGGCTACCTCAAATCGGTAGTCTACGAGAATAATCCGACCAATTTAGAGCAGTTGAAGAGGAACATTATTCAGGAAAGTAACAAAATACCGAGAACAACTTTTCAACTGGTTTTCCAAAATTTGCGACTTCGGTTCCAAGAGTGTCAAGCAGCCGAGGGAAGCCATTTGGACAACATTATTTTTAAGTCTTAAAAATTCCCATGCTTCTACTTTTTAAAAATACAAATATATTTTTATGTGTTTCGTAGTTTTTTTAATTGAATATTTAAACCGCCAACACTCTTATGGCCCACCCTGTATATTATTGTTATAAGTTTGTTATAAATGTGGCAAGTTTGGCCACCAGTTATCCATAGAAAATATAAAAACAAACAAAATTTGTCAAAAAGATAATTTTTGGTTTTTGTTTGGGAATTATTTGTTCTTTTATTACCTACGACCAGGCCATACCGCTATGAACCGTTCCTTAAAATTTCTTATTCTACATGTAATTACCTTTTCATTTGCATAAATGTAGCTGTGTTTCCATCATTCGTGTTTCCATAGCCGAAAAGTATCTTATGCATTTTTAATTCTGTTTGTTCTTTAAAATCGTCCTGAATCTGTTCCTTCCAGTACTTCTCATCGTACACACATTTTTTTAGATGTTCTTGAATTGTTACTATCATGTCCCATAAATCTTGCAAAAACCGTATACTTTCATATTAGAAGGAATATTCTAAATGCTTGTTGATTAATATACCTTCAGTAGGATTAGAGAGCTGTGGTTTCTCTTAATGCATATGGGATGTTTCCATGCAGATCTTGTGTTTGTTAAAGCATTTATAACTTTACAATCAATCAAGCCAGAAGAGATATTTAATTGGAAAATCTTTAATTTTAATGGACATTTGTCCCAAACTTTTTATTTCATTCTGCATAGAGCAGGCTAATTCCGTTGTTTCGGTAGTTGACTCCTTCGTATATTCAAATTATATCGGTCCACAAAAGGCGTAGTAGTTGGTTGCTTTATATTCTGCTAAAGGTTGGCTGCCACTACATATATTTAAGCACAGTGGACAGTCCATCACCATCCTACTTGCACACTAGTGTAAGACTACAACTACTTAGTTTCTCCATATCGTCAAAAGAGAAATCGGTCACAATTTTGCATGCTGTATTCTCGAGCGTTGTGCCAAATTACACAGTTCCTGTAAGACGTTCTGCATTTATTTCTGTGTTGCATCATATGAAGAAACAATTTTGCATCCATTATTGATTATCGTAAGATAAAATACTTTTTGAGACTTATTCCTAGATCCAACATTGTCAGCTATTTCTCTCGGCTTCACTAGCTGCTTCACCATTTCCTTAAACGTGTTTAAAACTTTGATATTTTTGTTTGGCGATAAATTGCTTGATATCCTAATATTTTTTTCATCAAGTTCTTACCATTTTCCGCTCGAGAAAAATGTCATTGACTTTTCAAAAGAAAGCACAACCCTTCGTATTTCAACCTTTTCACATTTGAAGGTTGGCGTGCAGGTTGCCATTTTTATAAAAATGATATACTCGTAAGTGTGGGATACCGCATGTTTACTCAAATTTTGTAAGGTAAACCGATGACGTGAACATTGTTGTAATCGGATTGGAAGCGTGGTTTTGGCAGCACAATACAAATTTGTGAAAACCGAAGTACAGTGCTTTGGAGCCCTACTGAGTTTCCCAACGCAATCTCTCCAACACTTTAAAAACGTGTGTGAAATGTCATCCACCGGTCAAACCGTTAAGGAGCGGTGTGTATGTTTTTTTTCGTTTGCTCTCATTTCATCCAACTTTTTAAATCTTCAATTTAACATAACTTAAAGTCTTGAATATCTCTCGACAGCTGTCATAAATCTTTATGAAGCAGACCAGACCTATTATGACCTATTTCCTAGAATTGAATCTTCCGCTGTCTGTCTGTTGTATTACTTTGAGGCGCTTGGCCAACTATCGAATGATTAACCATACTCTCCCGATGCCTCTCATATAAATGACCAATTTGATCTATATATAATAAAAGCGGACTGCATTATCACATCTCTTCTGGCACCTTCCATGCAGACTGGCATATTTTGTGAAACTCCTCAATATTTCTTCTGTAATTTGTAATTGCCGTAAATCAAGTTTTTGGTCACTGTATGCCAGAGGTGCTTTGTATTGTTTGGAATAAATTTGAGAAAAATGGTTCTTAGATTCACATCTTTCATACAGTTGCATCAAATTCAGTCAAACTAGCATATAGCGAGTGTTTGCAAAGCTCATGTCTCAAAATGAAAATGGGCTACTTGTCAGTCTCCCTTATAAATGATTGATTTAACATATAAATTCCTTTAAATTTGATACATATCAAGCGTTTGGAAAGGTTAGGTCTGATTACAATTTATCTGATTTTATTCATATATTCCTACATTCTTATCTTTCATTGTACTACTCTAAATTTAGAATAATTTAGAACGTAACAGATGAAAATGAAAATTATATGCGATAGCACAAATCGATGGTTTCTTCATAAATCCTTGTGGAGTGCTTCAGTAAGGTATAATTTAGTTATTTTTATTCTGTAAATTCGAAGAAATATTTAAAAAGGATCAGGCGATTCCCTGCGCCATTCCAGCACACCGTACACTTTTCAACCATAGCAAATGCATATTAGATGAAGCTTTGAGTTAGTTAATTTATCTGGCCAAAACTTGTGTAGCGACATTTTCCGTAATTTAATCCGATTCTATTAAATGCAATTTCAAACCCAAGTCAAGGAATATTTTCGTGATGACAAATTTCTCATTTTGAAAATATTATATAAATAATTGTACACTTTCGTTTTTCAATGCTGTATTGTTAGTAATTAATAAGTTCACGCATTTCATTAAATAAATACACATCTTATCAAACTTTTGATGTCGTAAAGTTCTTTTAGTGGGATTTCTTTTGCTGTTTTCGATGTCGTTGCAGTGAGAAATTAAGGAAACTAATACAATTCCGTTACGAAAAATCCCTTTCGCAATAATAAACTTAAAAATTTCAACATTTTTGAAAAATTCTACCAAGTTTAAAAACCGTCAAAATGGCACTCAATTAAAATGTTTAAATAAACAGTCATTCAAGCACAGTTCAACATAAAACAAATTGATTTGTCGATAATTTGTATTTACATTACATTGTATTACACTAAAATGACCATTCATGTCACAACGAGAAAAAAACATCTATTTTTGGCATTGAGATGAAATATTTTCTTGATTTTTCAACGCAACTTTTTTTTGTCACTATCATGATGTCTTTGGAGCCTGAAAAAGAATTTTGTTCCAATTTGCTTATGCGAAACAAAAGATATTTTCAATAAGCGCATTACAAACTTGTGCATTAATAATTTGAATGTGTTTGAGTTCATTAATTCTTAAATTGAAAGAGGACATTATTTTTTCTGTCTATCAACCAGACGCTGAGTTATACGTGTTAGATAGAAATATATTTCTGTATAATAAAATAATTAAATTTTTCGTTTCGAGTAAAACAAAAAAAAATAGAAACTACCGCTATAACAAAGCTTAAATCGACTCAAATGTTCGATAGACACAATTTTCAAAGTCATAATGACAAATTTTAGAGAAAAAAGCCGCCCGTCAATCCGAGTGCTTGTTGAAGGCGTCAAAGAAATGGCATCACTTAAGATAAGAATATGAAATTTGGCGCAAGTTAAGCACAAATTTTAGGAACTTCTTGGAAATTTTCCTTTTTCCTATTTTTTTTTCAACAATTTCAATAACTATTCGTTATTTAACAACAACAACAATTTAACAATACCAACAGATTTAATTTTCAAATTACGTCCCAATTGCGGACACGATTTAAAAAAAAATATTAAAAATGTAACGTTTTGCTTGGAAAATATATTGCGCATGAGAAGATGACATTTCCGAACCGTCCTCTTCTCTGGAAAGGCAGCAGGTCTACAAAAAAAAAAAAAAAAACAAATTACCTTACATCTCACAAATGAGATATGAAATAACTTCTCATATTTAGTAAGCTTACATGCATTTTATTTTCAGATCCACTAAACGTGACCTACAGTTTGGCAACGATTCCAAACGTCACAGTTCAAGGAGCATTCAATAGACTTGGCAATTACTCGACTACTCGTAGTGTTCGTCAGATAAATCAAGGTGAGCCCCGACCAAATAATGGTAGGATCGAACCCGCGATCATGCGAACGATAGTCGTGTGTACTAACTATTGCCCCACGGTCGGTCACAGGTCTATGTACCTATATATATGTAATGTACTATTTAAAAAGGATGAAACTTTTTCTGCAATAATGGACATTTTTTTGGATTAGATGATACATGATGAAAAAGAGTCATTTCCTTTTATATACACTGAAAAGGTAGACCCTAGCAGTATGCATGTTTATTGAAGAAATCAAAGCAATTAATTTTTTCACTGCAAAATTAAGATAATTTAATATATAACGTATTGAAAGAAGTAATTTTTGACACGAACACTTATCAGATAATCACATTACGGCAAATTCCGACAAAATTGCAGGAAAAAACTGCTTACTCACTTACATAAAACTGCTTTCGACAGTCCGATATGGCAAAACATGGTCGAGTTTGGTATTCCTACAAATTTTTTTACAAATTTTGCACATCTTTCTTAGATATCACTCAGCGATGGGAAGTTTTCAACTAAGATAAGCAAAAATATGACGAAACAAATCTATACCAAATGAGGCTTTGGATAGGACGACAGCCTATATTGAGAAAAACTGAACAAACTTGGGTAGCGCCATCGTCGAGAAAAGCTATTTATTATGCGCTTACGCTGATGATAGGTTAGACGTCATTAATAGAAGTTATACGAGATGCTACCATAGTGGTAAATGGGAAGAAGATCAAATGTTTTTTCGACTCCTTGTTTAGGACACTGTATGAACATGAACAACTATATCTTTGAGTTGGTGAATAAATTCCTCTACCCCGGCTTAGTTTGAAAATTTAGAGAAGAGTATTGCTTGCAAACAGATGTTATTACGAGATCATCAAGCGATTTAGTGACAAAGGTCTCTCTCGATTTATATTGCTACATACCCCAGTATCCTGGATTATACCAAAGGCAGATGCATCAGTTCTGGGGATCTTCCAGAGAATACTATTCAGAAAAATATAGGGATCATTATCATTGTATACCGACATCGACCTAATTAAGCACACCAAAAGACACGAAGCCTCGGCCACATTGTGTACTGGACCAAATTGCGCCAGCATGCAATATCTTCGACTACGGTTTCGAGAGCTGACTAAAACACCCTCGGAGGGTTTAGACTTTGGAAATACTGCCAAAACTTGGTATAACGATAGAAGAAAGATCACAGAAGATCGAAGCGCTTGGGATTATTTTCTACATGCGTCTAATAATATATGAAAATTTCTATTCTTGTCGATATCAAAGTACAGACTTATTTGATTTATTTGACAAGGACGTTTCGATATTTCACCAAATGTTGTTGGATAATAAACCCCTAAGATTAACATTTTCTAATATCAACGCTCTAGTCATTGGAGAATATATAGCATATACATATCAACGCAAATTTAATCAGAAAAATGTGGTACTCCTATATATAGGTATACTCCACTTTTATATGGGTTATCCATTTTTCGGTTTCAAAAGTAAGGTTAAATAAAGCGCACATAAAGCTTTCAATGAAACTTTTATTTCATTATAATGACTGGACCTTGCTTCATAGTGGCAATGCCTTTTAAATGACCGCCTCTAAATTGGTTGAAGCAGTGGATCCTTCTAAGGTAGTTTTCGATCATTTTTTCGTAAATTTCGGACTGTACGTTTGGGGGTTATCCGCGTAAACGCGTTCTTTGACGTAGCCCCACAGAAAAGTCTAACGGTGTCAAATCTCATGATATTAGTAGCCAATAGACATCGCCAAAATGTGAAATTACGCTTTCTGGAAATTCACGTTTGATTCACCACTTTTGTAGTAAATTTTAAGCATTTTTACGCGCTCTTCGCAAACCTTTCACTAAATAAATAACACTTCAAATGACATGTATTTAACAACTGACAGCCTTGCCAGACCGGCGGTTTTGAAACCACTAAATGGATAACTCCACTCTTAATAAACTAACTGGATTGTAACTCTTATATATAACGTATATGACTAAATTAAATTTAAATTATTGTATTACATTGTTTTTTATTTATTTATTAGTTTATTTTTTTTTTTACTTATTTTATTATTTATTGAAATTATTTTATTTGATAAAAACTTCTGACAAAAATTTGGATTCTATAATTTTAACTTAAGACTGTAACGGTACAGCATATGTTCTTTTTAAAAACAATAAAAATAATAGCAAAGCTGAGACTAACTTTTATCGTCAGCAAACACTTTAAAGTGGATAGGAAATAGCTTCTTATTTACATTATTTTGTGGCGTGTGATGCGCTCGTTGCCGATTTAACCTATTTTTCGGCAAATGTTGAGCTTCTTGTTTGAATTTAACTTCATTTCGGCTATTTTTCCATTTTTCTCGGATTATTTTGGCTTGTTTTTGCAGTATATATTAGTAGCAGTTGCCCTCTACTTTGCGAGCATAATTTTACCTTTTAATTTTAATTGCTCTGCAAATTATTTACTACTGCCAGCGGGGACGGCTTACCGTTTTTTATGGTTCTATCTGAATCATCAGAACGATACTAAAGGTAACGGTATCCTTTTTGCCCCACATTCGCCCGTTTGCGCCAGAAGCAATTAAAATAGCAGTCTGGCTTGTTTTACTTTTACTCCAGTCTCATTTCATAATATTAGTCTCAGCCGTTTGTTTTATGCTGCAGTATCATTTATGTCCTTATTCTTCCGGGTTTCTATCCTAATAGCAATAATTTCGAAATATGACTTCCGAATTCATAGCTTCTTTATTTTAACCCATTTTCTTTTTAGAGATTCCAGCGTCAGCCGTTTGCCTAGTTGGATGGTAGGATTTTTGTCCATTTACTTCCCCGATTCAACCCCAAAAATGTCTGACGCGTAAAAGGATTGCAGTCCAAAATTTATCACATTAGCTTCATCTGTTTTTCTAGGGAATTGTGTAATTTTTTTAATTTTTTCCCATTGTTTTATCTACAGAAAGTATGCATTTTGAAAAGTGTATTTCTAAACGGCTGCTTACGAGAAATGTATATGTAGATGTATACGAGTATATTACATATCCTGTTGGTTTCAACTTTAGTTTCTTCTAGAAGTCCTTTCCTTCCTCGTTTTATTACCTATTGTGTATTTATAAAAACTCTCTCCTCACCCGAGCCCACACTGACAGTTACGAGGGCGGTCCCAAAACTAGTCATCTTGACGTGTAGATGGCGCTGGTAGTTTGAAAAAAAATTATTTTGGTGAAAAGTGGCAAGCTCAATAAATTTGTAAACATGGAAAAAAATCGGTCACCGTTATATAATACAATATTTCCATTTAAAAGGTATCAGGCCAATTAATATTAAAGCCGTGGGAAATTCTAATATGGAGGAGTTTGCTGCTCCTACGTTTACGACTGTAAAATATTGGGTAGCAGAGTTCAAACGAGGCCGTACGAGCTGCCAAGACGAACATCGTAGTGGCCGACCAATTGAGATATCCACGCCAGGCACGGTTAAGAAAATCCGCAAAATGGTATTGGATGATCGCCGGCTGAAGGTGAGTGAGCTAGCTGAAATAATATGTATTTCAAAAATTATATATAGCACTTTGAATATACTGATCGAAGATTTTAAGATGAGATGAGATGCGCAAGATAGGTGCCGCGCTTGCTTTCAATAGAGCAAAAACTGCGTCGTGAGGATGTTTCAGTAGAGTGTTTGGCGATGTTTCACCACAATAAAGTCGAATTTTTGTGTCGATTTATAACCATGGATGAAACATGGGTCCGCCACTTCACACCTGAGGCAAAGAAACAGTCAGAGCAGTCGACTGGAATGAGAGAATCGTGTCGAGAGAAGGCGAAGACAGTTCCCGAACCGAATGTAATGCTAATTTATTGCTGTGTTTAGGTGATGAAATTATGGAAAGTTGTTGGCGGAAAAGAAAGTGCTGTTTCATCAAGACATTGCTCCAGTTCACACATCTATTGCGATGGCCAAAATTAATGAATTAAAGTTCCAGTTGCTTTATCACGCAACTTATTCGCCAGACTTAGCTCTTTCTGACTATTTTTTTTTTTCTATTTACAAACCTGTCTGTCAACAATGATGAGGTGGAGTCTGTGCTGATGGCCATTTTAAGGAATTTGACAGTTCTTACTATAAACAGGGTACAGAAGCTTTTGAATATCGCTGGAAAAATGTATCGAGCTAAAAGGAGATTATGTTGAAAAATAAAGAAAATTTTTCCAACTTTTTTGCATCTTCTTACTTTGGTCAGGTTATGTTAGTTTTGGGAGCACCCTCGTAAATGTATTAGACGATGATGCTGTTACTACGGACGAATTTGTATTTCACGTCTATGCCATAATATAAATGTCCGCTTTAGTTTTGGGGATTTCAATTTCATCGGATTTTCTAGTCAATGCTTCCCTTTGTTCCTCTTTGCTTCATATTTAACTCCAGAAATATACCAGTTTTTGCAAAGCCCTTCTCAGCCCTTGTTTATTACGGATTTGTGAAAAAAATTGTTTATGGATAATGCTATTTTTTCAAATTTCCTACCTACTTATATTTGCCACCGTGTCTAAGAAACTTATAATATTTTGAGTGTACCACAGCACGCATTAAACACCCCCCAGTAAAATGTTTTTCTTTCAGATTTTTCAAATAATTGCCAAATTAACGATAACGGTTAGAGTACAGTGCGGAGAGATATAGAAAGAAGTCAGTTCACCTGACTGAAATTTCTGTATTAGTTTTTCCAATTAATCATGTCCTGACGGAGAGTATTTAACAAATTGAATTAGTGTCCTCCTCCCGTATTTGCAGCAATCCAAGCCATGAATTTAAAAGTAGAATTAATCTCACAAAAGTATTCATAGCATATTTTCAGTCCTTTGTCAAACTAATTAACCGATGTAACTAAAATGCTTACCATTATCACGTTTAAGAAAAACGGCTTTAGGGCTAAAAAATTAAATTCTTTTCATCAATTTTTAGGTTGAAATTATTGACTTGACGACAAAATACTATTTTTTATAAACCTCATGAATTCGTAAATTAAACTTAATTTAACTCTTATCCCGTATTCGCACAACGTATCGTATACTGAAGTTTTATATTCTTGTATTATTTTGGAACTTTCAGAAATAATTGTCAGAATGGCATTTTCATATATTTTTTTTATATTTGCATATAAAGCATCTACTTTTTAGCGTATTTGGTCATTAAGATTAATTGAAAGGCATTGAGGGAGATATGCGCGTTAAAAGCTATATACAAACACAGGGAAACCCGATCAGGACATATTTTTTCTATGCCAATATATTGACTATGTTTTTATATAAATCACAATGTCTATAATGATCTCCGGTTATAGGGGACCTTTTCACAATGGACAAATATTTCGGTCCCTCCGACCACGACTTCATATAATTTTATATGTTTATTGCGAAAATAAATGAACAAAAAACGAAATAAAATGAACATCTGAATTCTAGTTGCAAATCAGAGCTTTCGCAAAAGGGGGCTTTATTTACTTGTTTAATCACAGAACCAAAGTTGTTTAAATCGAGCACGCTAGGTCTTTAATTTCATTTAATTTAATTACATTTAATTTAATTGCATTTCAATTCAATTCATTTCATTTCATTTCAATTCATTTCATTTCATTTCATTTCGTTTCGTTTCGTTTCGTTTCGTTTCGTTTCATTTCATTTCACTTCGTTTCATTTCATTTAAGTTATTTATTCATTTGGCATTACCAGCACAACAAGACTTAACATCTTTTATGTACAGAGCAAGTTCAGATTTGCAACAGATTTTTTTAAAAAAGGGTGTCCGTCGCTAAGGTATACTACTTTGTTTGTTTATAACTTTTGATTAAATGAAAGAGAATGGATCTTATATTGATAAATGTTGTATTTAATGTCGGCAATTATGTATGGAATACAATATCAGATAAATGTCCGCCTCTGTTAGGCTCACAAATGCAAATGATTTTTCACATATTCATTCAAATGAAAATGTGCCTCGTCACTCATGATTTTTTCATGAAAATCGCGGTTGTCACGGGCAAGCTGTAACATCCTATTGGCATATCTGCGGCGGCGTAAATGGCAGTTGTTCTTTCAAGACCAAGCTCCTGAGCGGTAATGTTTTCAGCCGATCTTGCAGTACGTTGTGGTCCATGCTTGGCCCTATCAGCTACTGACCCTCTTTCTTCGAAATCATTCACACACGATAAATAGTGCGTCTTGTTTGGTCGTTGTTTCTTCCAAAAATTTCACGTAACTTTCTCATCGTCACAGTAATCGATGATTGACTTTGATAAAATGTTTTAACGATTAAAATACGTTGGTTTATCGAATATTTTTTCATAATACATTTGCCACGTCTCTACTTCACGACTGCCAAATATGAACTGTCAAGACTAATGTTTACCAAAATGGCGGCAAAATAAAGTAGTATACCTTCCCGACGGACACCCTGTATGAACAAAACAAATTATTTTAGATATATAAATGAATTTAAATGATCAAAAATAGCTTTTCTGAATATACATATTTGTGTGGAGAAAAATTAGAACACGTATCACATTTTGAAAAGAATCCTCATTCAATTTTTTTTTTGCGTAAAACGATACTTGGTCATATTTTTTCAAACTATCTTACCGCAATATGAAAGCTTAATTTAATTTTCTGTGGCTAGCAGAGCCAGTATTAGCAAATAATTCACATATAACAGAATAGAGATAACATAAGTTTTCGCCGGGAGAAACGTACATTTATAGATGTAAAATATTAAGTGTTCCAAAGGGTTCGTAACTTAAGTTTTTTCCAGCTGCACAGATTATGTGGTCAGACCACGTCAATGTTTTATTAAAAGGGATGTCCCAGATTCTTCGACACTGGCACTATTTCTACTATTAAATTATCAATAAGAATTTCAGGATCAAATAATTGTTTTATTTGTTTGGGTCTTACAACTAAATATTTAGATTCGGTGGGATTAAGGCGTTATAAATCTTCGTTGAATTTAGTTATTCATCTGGTTATTTGTTCTAAATAACTACCTTTATAGATTTGTATGTCATCAGCGCCTAAATGTAAATCGCAATGGTTTAAATAAGATCATTGATGTACATTATAAATAGTAGTAGATTAAGTATCCTTGCTGCGATATTTTATTATTTATGCAAACAGATAAATTGGAAGAAATTAAACAAGTAGATGAAGATGAGAAATTGAACATGATTAAAGCAACCAAATGCTTTAGAATAATCTAAAAGGACGCTAAATTATCAAGAAGGCCTGTTATAAAACAACGATTCGTTCGAAAGCCCGATTGTTTTTATATGAGAAGATAAATATGGCATTATAGCAATCGCCGATAATCCTTAATCTTGGCATATAACCAATTTGATGGATACGTACTTTTGGTAATAATTGCCTTGAAAATATCGTTCTACTAAAACTTATTTCCCTAAACTAAGCTTTGAAAAAAGGGTTAAATAGTCTTAAGCCTGAATAAAGTTCTAATACACAGACTGAATTAAAAACTAACAAGCGAATGATGACATAGAGCACGACGAATTGGTTGATTGAGAAATCAACAACAAAATAATGTTGCCTAAAAGCCGATCAACAGAAATAAAAAAGGAAGTTTAGTGAATGTTTCTCATAACTGAATGCATTCAAAAAGTAATTCTCATTAAATTGAGAGTTTCAGATGCATAAGAATTGATAAACTGTTCACAACCATTACGCCAAGTCAGCTGATAAAGATCCGTGGCTGGATCCGAAATAGCCACAAACAGATAGGTCGGCATTATGAGAATATCATTCTACTAAAACTTCTTTTCCTAAACCCAGCTTGGTCTTGGTCTTGAGCATGGTCATGCGCATGAATAAAAATAAACAAAGTATTGAAAATAAAATTTTATTTTCTTTGTATTCCAGATAAAATAATGTTTTAAAAAATTTAGGATGAATGTTGTCGAGTTCAATGGCAAGCAGACAGCACATCATTCTGATCCACACACGCGAAAGTAAAAGAATTTCCATTTTGATTTGATGTTGGGTGTAGGTCAGAAAAACTTTCATCTGTCGGATTACGATTTTTTCCAATACAAACTTTACGTAAAGTATTTCAATTTCTCTTAGAGAAAGCGCGAAAACTGTTCATTTTGCTTTTTTAATCATTTTATCTAGCTTTCTTTTAGCTATGAGAAATTCCTGATGGAGTGGGCCTTCAGCGCTACAAATCTTTTTTATTTTCTAATATTAATAATTGTACATACTAAATAAATATTTTGTAATAAAAACGTTAACATTTCATTACGTTGGATGTCACGAACATTGTTTACAACGAAGTAAAATGTTGAATCCACCAAAGTTCATTATTATCGTACACCGCTTTATTATATTATAAACAAGTTTGCTAATTTGCTTTTATAGAGAATGGAAGCAACTTCATCTATTAACCTTAGAACTTTTCAGTTTAATTTGAGCTAATTCAGGTTTTTAATTTGTAATGAAAATACTAATTGAAAAATAGTTTTATAAGAGACACGGCGGGGACATAGTTGAATGGAGGACAGTTCTTGAAATTGTGAATTGTGTAACTGCAAACTAGGAGATTATACTAAACATGGCCTCTTTATTACTTTTTATAGAATACATCTTTGGCTTATATTGATCACGTGATACCTACCAAAATACAAGTTTTCAATTTCCTAAATACTACATGCAAATTTTAAGTAAATATTTGTGTTCACCGGATTGATAATGCAGACATTTTTGTGTCTATTTAAAACCAATCAATGCATGCAGATATGACATTTTGAATGGTACACCAGATACCATATCTGAAAATATCTAAAAGTATTTATAGTTGATTTGTACCAACCGTTGGCGCAATTATGCAATTTGATGACAATTTATTAACAGAAATGTTGTTATACCCAACTATTCAAGGCGCACCGCATTGACATGATGGTAACTGTTTTATAAGTCTCCGAAGTGAATTAAAGTAAAATATTGAAAACTTGTTACAGTTATTCATTTATTTCAATTACAACGAAAATTGTTTACAATGACAATTCACTGCTGAATTAATTCGTCATACCTCTTATGCCAGCTTCTAAATTCTTTCCGATTATGATCTCTATACACCTGTAAAAGTTGGAAATGCAGTCATTGCAGTAGAATAGGTCATGGCATGATGGTTTGTGAAACCGACTATCATTGGTACGATCGTGGGTTCGAACCCCGGCGCAGCCACTTATCTTTCTTCGAGCGAGAGTCACCACGACTGCTGAGGCTCCCTTTTAAGAAGTTTATAAAGAAGTCCCCAGTCGTGGGACTTAAAGACGTACTAACCTTCATAAAATTATTATGAAGAAATTCTTATTCAAACATTTACTGCTTATGCGCAAACATCTTGAATATTGAACACAGATATATTATATGTCGAATCTTCGGAATCCTGATTACGATATGAGATGTATGAGTTAATAAAAGACGATATATTTCCAATAACCTTGACTAGACAATTTAAATAACCTCATTTTTTTCAAAATAATACCCAAGGGAAGAAATCGCACTATCCAACAAATACAAGTGGCAACTTAGCCTTCTTGTCATCATCGTCACCCATCACTGGTTTCAACTGAAATCCAATGTAATATAAATGCTAGTATCGTGAAAAGGCAACAACGAACTCAAATTTAACCGTTTTTTAGGCTTACTTATAGCCTAGGTATTATGGTCATTCTACATGCGTCAATGTCACGCTTAGTTTTTCCGTAACTTTTCGACTCCTGCCAAACGACACCACTGTACGGATTTCCTAATGTAAATTTATTATAATGCGTTAAAAAGGTAACTTCCGCCCAATGGCCATTCATTTAGCATGATGTCATGAATAACTAGGAGAAAAATATTGCACCAGATACTGGATTTACAAATTATGAAAAGAATACCACATTGGTACCAATTAGTCATTACATTTTTAAAAAATAATGTGTGTTATGATATTTTTACATTTGGCAATGAATATTGTTGTAAATATAATTATATGATAACTTTCGCCTAAAAATACCTGTACTTGCCATTTCGATATTCCAAATTGCCACTGTTTCACACTACATTTTGATATGATGGAATATAAAACATGAATCGAATTAGTGTTATGGGATTTTGTGTACTTTGGATTCAAATTGTTTGTTCCAATGTAAAATACTGATTTGGGAAACATGGATGTTTAGAGTACAAACGTAGCTCCAAAATTTATTAGAAAATAAGAGAAGGAAGATAATAACAATAATACATAATACAAATATTTGTAGGACAAAAAGGACACAAAAGGGAATCAGCAGACCATTGACGGAATCATTAAAAGCGGTAGGCCTCTTTTAGTGAGTTTAAATAGAATGTTTGCTGAATGTGAAAAGCTCTCAAATATAGCATTTATCGGTGAGGAAATTTGTTTTTTTTTTTAATCAACAGAGTTGTTAGAGTCTTATGTGGCAAGGCGAAGGTCTCTGCTGGAGCCGCGAAGGTTTAGTTATCAGATCCGACAATTGTTTTCTCAAGTATTAAAATGCAATAATTATTTATTAACTGATTAGCTCATATATGGAGCGACAACAATATCAAATTAATATGTATTTTTTTTTATTTGAAGTTATTAGCTTCAACTTTAACATTAGTTCCAACGGTTCATATTAAGACGCCTAAACTTTGACTATTGTAGTAATTTCTTTCTTGGAGCTGTGCCCATTTCTCAAATTTCCCCACATTATGATTTACATAGTTTTTTTTATACCATTCAAAACTTGTAACTTATTCTGCAATACTCTTAACCACGTTTCATCACTTACTTTCCACACCAAAGTTTCTGAACTTCATTTTAACTCAAATTGACATGTTTTGTATGTCATCTATTCGAAACGCTTCGTTCTAATTCACTGAAATGAGTGAAATCATGTGAACTGATTGCAATTAGCACCTGCCTGTTCCTATAAATCAGTTACTGTTACAAAAACTTATTGATCGTAAATGTGTTTATGAGCAATTAGAATGAAATTAAAATCGAGTGTAATTTTCATAAACGTGTATTAATTGACAAGAAACAAACTGCAATCGATTGAACAACAAAAAGCAAAAAAAAATACAGATTCATGTAATAATACCTTAATTATTATTGATTAATAATAATTTAATAAGTTAGTAATCGTCTTATAATTGATCGGATTAACAAGTTATAATTATGAAATTAGACTTGCTTATATAACTTAAAGTGCACTGTGGCAAACACGATGACAGACTAAATGGTAAACAGAAATTATTAACTAAAACCACAAAAAACAAGTAGCCAGGCTCAAAGTTGAACCAGTGCATAGTTGGACGGGCACACAGTTATTTATATCCGATTTTTTTCTTCACCTGTTCATGTAAGTCCTCGGCTCAGATTTTTGGATAATGATGCAAGTGGCGAAATAAGTCTGGCAGACGTAAACGTTTCGTAGTTGGTTTGGTCTCATCATCTAAAACATCGGAGGCATACAAATTATGAGCTATAATCTGATCTCGACATGGTCAAATGCATCAAAATATAGCAATTGCATTGGCTCGGAAATGTTGTGCGGATTTACACAAACGGATTTACTAATACAAAAAAAATCTTTAAAAATGAAGTCGATGGGTGGTGGAATTATTTCTTAAGCGCTTGGAATCGTTTCCCGTGCACAACAAATCGTGCATGTTGGGCGTAATCAAAAAATTCGATACACTTCCCGCTTCATCCTTTATTCGTATTGGATAGCCTTACGACATATATGAGCCAGTTATTTTCAATTTCTGCACGGTTTTCAAGATATCGAAAATACTATCCTCTTGTGTGAGGTATTCCGTATTTAAGGTATCACATCTTATAGTTTCTCATAATTTTAGCATCATTTAAAGACTAAGGAAGCCAGCTTTTAAGCTATAGAGCTATATATAGGTATAAATAGAGAAGCGTATCTTTATTTTCTCTCAAATATAAACTACAAATAGCCTTAAGTATATTAAAAATTTAAAGTAAAACCTCAAAAGATTTTGAATAAACGCATAAATATTATCAAATGAAAATTTCATGCAAAACTATTTTTTTACTTTTTGATTAGTTAAGCTAAACCAAATAAAAAATATGCAAATAACAACCTTTACATTTTTTAACATTTAAAATGTAGACGTTCTTGCGATTTTTGGTAAATCTAACGTTTTAGAAATCCTAATAGGAATTCAAATATGCTATTAATATCATTTAAAGCTATTTGCGCTTGAAACTTAACAGAAATTGAACTTACTATTTTAAAGACACATAATTTTAATAAATATGTTTACTTTAAATGAATCCTGAATAAAATCTAAATGATGCCATCTTTTTATTAGATATCATATCCTAAATATGACGACAAAATTACAAAATATTCGCTAATTTAAGCCTCAGTAATATTCAAATCACATAGTGATATTCAAGTCAATCGAGTATACACACATTTATATTGCCTACGGTCTACTAGATTATACAAGCAGAAACCCATAAATATTTGAATGGTGTCGTTTTAAAACTACGTTTTTTTCCTTTTATCAAAACTTTTTGTAGCACCACAGGGTGATAAACTCAACTATCATTGCGTTTGTAACAACAAAATATATATATTGATGATAATCATAAAAGTCTGTGTCAATCTAAGTGTTTCCACCTTCCGCGTGTCCTTTACTGCAATAAGGATTGCACTGGTTGGGATGGGAGGCTGACACTTTGCGCTCAATATCGGGAAAATCAATCAAGTAAGAAAAACCTTGCCCAAATAAGGGTTGAACTTCAAGCAGGAATAAGAGGAGCAATTTCAAAAATTTTACCATTTATTCGTTGGTAAGAAACAATATATATTATGATATTATATGTATATAGATAATGGGAAGAACCCCCACAACTCATACATCGTTTTAAGAAACCCTAATTGTGGACGTGGTTACTAAAAAATACACATTTTGACTAGAACGAGGTATTAATCGATGCATGAAGTATGCTAAAATAGCGTTTCTGGTACCTACAAATGGCACAAGTGAGCAAAATCGACCAAGTAGAAATAAAAACTTACCTTTACAAGGAATATTGCAAATTTTCGGCATTTTCCAATAATGATAACATTTATTCATTAAATAAAACTTGCTAGTAAATATCCATGGTAGTTGTTAATGTAAGCGGAAAGCTCGCCCAGCTCACAATCTTTCTAAGTTAACCATCCTTGTTTTGTAAAAACAATATTCGAATTTTCACTGAAATAAAGGCAAAATTAACAAATTATGTATGGGAAGGCGACATTTTTGACACATCCACTTTTCTGGCAATGAGGTGGTACGTCGTTTACGATGCTATTTCTCGCAAGTGCCGTAATCGGGATAATAAATCCAGTAGGAAAATTTTTCTCACATATGGAATTTATGAAACTTTGGAAAAATTATAATTTTTCACAATCTTTTTACCACGTATTCACTAATTAAAAGTGTGTTATTTGTTGGAGGGGAAAGAAACAGCCCCTTTACGCGATTACTGAATATTACCACAAAATAGAACTTTCCACTACAAAAATAGGATAAGTTGATGTATTACGTAGGGGAAGAAAACGGTTTTCACAGGTTCAATTATTTGACTGTGTGCCGCTACATCGTCCACGACGCCTGTTCAGCTTTGGGCCTGTCCGCCAGTTCATTGTAATCTACTCCTTTTTTAAATTGTAATTACCTTTTCCACAAAGAAATGACGAAATTCTATACTAATTACCACATTATTTGGTTGAAACCTGTTGAATGAAAACACTATATTTGTCTCTCTTGGATAGTGTTGCCTCTGGCTATCAAACCTGAAACATTTATGAGGGCTTAGTACGTAGGAATCCTCTCTTTTACATGGCGTCAAGAGAGCACAATTGCATGTTCGTATTATTACATTGGTAATAGCATCCAAACGTCATCTGTCAAAGTGAAAAATGTACAGTATACTCTGCCATTTCATCATGGAAAAACTAACAAACGAGTAATGATTGCAAATCTTTGAAATTTATTATCAAAATTCGTGTCTGCGACAAATGTGCATCGTTTGATATGACCATTTAATGGTCGTCATAATCGACCAACAATTCAACAATTCGTGCTGTTATCTGCAAATTTCGCATCAAATTTACTTTGTTGGACATAAAACCATCGACTCGCATGCGCAGAATGCATACCGAAGAAAATATTGCAGCCGTAGCGACCAGTGTTAATGACGATCGTGAAATGTCAATTCGTCGCCTTCTCAGCGATTGGGCATGTGTTATTCAACCACCAGGAATTTCTTTTTGCCCCAATTGACTGAGTTAAACTTGGTTGACATGTTCATCAGGACGGTGCAACATGCCACACTGCTCGTGAAACAATGGATATATTGAGGGATGAATTTGGTGAGCAGCTTATCTCTCGATTTGGCCCAGTGAGTTGACCCCCAAGATCTTGCGATTTAACGCCTCTTGATTATTTCTTGTGGAGTTATGTCAAGTCGTTAGTCTATGTGGACAAGCCGAACACTACTGAAGCCACAAATAACTGAAGCGTTATTTGTGGAATACAGGCTGAAATGCTCGAAAAAGTGACGAAAAATTGGATCTGCCGAATGGACATTTTGAGACGGAGCCGCGGACAACATTTACATGAAATTATCTTTAAAAATTAAATAACTAAGACCAATTTATCTATTCCAATAAACAATTTTAATATATGATGCAAATTTGAGTGTTTTGTTTTATTCGATTTAAAAAAAACTACGATTAAAAATCACCTATATTTTTATCTGATTGATTTTTGATGGTGCGGCTTTTGCAATGGCTTCAATTGAACAGTGATTGTAAAATTACTGTTTAGAGATTGTAAAATTACGTCTTAGGAACTTCAAAACGTGGTGTTAATTCAAAATGGTGACGAATTACTTGGGATTACAAAACAAGGATATCGAAGAAACTTATTTCACTTTTCTTTCACCCAAGTTAATACAACATGACAAAGATTCAATAGAATGCCAAGAACAACTCCAAAAGTTGCAGTAGTGATACTTTTTTCATTTAACAAATATTGAATTTCACAAATTTTGGGTGAAGGCAATTACTTCGTTGAATATAAAGTTTCAAATAAAACAGGTGCAGAAGTTTTAAGCACATGAACTGACTTACAAAAGTTGATTAACGCGCAATAAATAAAGCGAAATTATAAATTACTGAAGCCTTATCGACCGATTCGTGTGGGAGGCATCCTAAGTGGAGTGGCGACACAATACGTTTTCATAATCAAAACTAAGTTTACTAAATACCCAATACGTTATAAATTATATCGAATTTTGTGCAATTGAATAGAAGATGTGAACAGTGAACAAATAAATTAAAATTAGTCACTTTTATATGAGTTAGCAGAGGACGAATAGACTCGGTCGGTTTTTCTCAAACTTAGCCAAATGTTATAAAGCAATAAATACTACTATCAGTATACTACTATTGCTAATTACTTAAAAAATCTCACGACTAGCGATCAAGTGTTACTTTAAAAGATATTGAATCGTTGGAGAATCCATCAAATTGGGAGACCAGTACATGAGCACAGATAACTCTATAGCATTGGAAGATTTCATTAATATTGATTAAGATGTTTGAATCTGTAATGCTAAAGTACTCTGATCTGTGACCTAAAAATAATTAATTTTAATTAATTTTAATTTACTTTACTTTTTTACTTAATTTTTTTATTTTTATTAAACAGAACATCTACTTAAGAAACTGCAATACATAAAGCTATTGAAATTTATTTAAATACATTTCATGCCCGGTTACCCGATTACTTGGTAGATTTTTTCAGAGAATTGTAAATCAATAAAACAACCAAAAATCTATCCTACTGTGGCCTGATAGTTAGAAATTGCAGAGGTAGAATTGAATTTCGAAAAATTGTCCAATTTGTATGGCAGGCGGCAGAAGGGATGTGACAATGCAATCCGTTTTGATTCTGAGGCCCTTCTTTGGCTTAATTTAATGTAACTAAACAAAAGATGTGGACCTAAGAATACACAGGTTAAATCAGTTATTTTTATGGGAGGTACTAATAGGGGAGTGGTTAATCGGTCGTTTTTTTTAAAGGCTAACAAGCAATACAATGAAGAACAATTTAAGTTACTGCAGAATGAGGAGTTGCATAGAACAAATTTAATTTATAAAAATAGATCAATTTATAATGGAGATACCGAAAAGATCGATTTGTGTTACTAATTTCCAATAGCTGGATACAGTATTGCAAAATATTAAGCTGTACTAAAATTTAAAATGTTTCACTCAATCGACTTAAATGACCATAAAACACATTTGTTTAAAAATAAACGCTACTTCAAACGGTTCCTTCCTCCTAGGCATGAAATTCCTGCCGCATCAAATAACATATTGCTTCGCATGAAAGTGTAATAGATAGAAAACACTTGTTGATGAACATATGCAGTAAATAATTTTACATCCCTTAGTTAACGTAACAAATATATATTGTACTTACTGGAACGCCATAAAATTATATTCACATAGCTAATAATTCTGGGCCTCAATTTCACTATCTTGATCTAATATGTGGCCAATGGTTTCTATATCAATACCCGTAATGTCAAGCACAATAATTGATGTGCAAAGCTGTACTATTGCACGATGCAATAAATGCAATTTGAATGAACCCGAGTATTAAAAAAGATGTAAAAGATTTGAATGACTTAATACAGGGTGGCTTAAAGAAATTGAAAGAGTTTTACTTTCCTGAACATGAACGATGAAAAAGAATTCCTTTGAACTCCGTGTGAATTTAACAAGATAGTGCAAATAGTCGCAACGACAGGCTGTTTCATAGAAGTATTGCAGAGATAATTCCTCTTTCCACGATTTACAAAATTTACGAAAAAAAATAGCATATTGAAATGGCTTAAACCAATGTACCCGAATGAAAATTGTGGCTGTTTCCGCCGCAATGGGGACCGGGCACGGAAGTTATTTAATTAGAAACACTCAATAAAAATGTATTATTTTTTAATAAATAAAGATAAATAATTTATATAATTAAAAAATCATTCCATTTCTTAATGGAAGAGCATTCGTCAGCCACCCTGTACAGAATTTGTAATTGTTCATAGAAATTTGAAACAACATTTTCCCCAGCATAAAATAGGTCGCATTATTTACTTGTTAGATTACTTTTATGCGGTATCGCTAAGCCCACCCCACCACTCCGAAAATGTGTTTTTCAAATCCAATTAAGCAATTTTTTTCTCTATGGGATTTGAAAGTTATTTTATAGAGAGACACTAACGACCAACGTTATTTGTTCTTATGCTTTTCTATGAGCTATTAGCAGTCCATTACATTGACGGTTTTTAACAATTATTGTTGTTACTCGAACGGTACAAAATGGAAGAAAGAGAAATTTATTTTAACTTCATAGGTTGTTCCTGTGGGCTTCTGACTTACTCAATTAAACACATAATTTTTAGTTATTTAAAAAACTTAAAAAAAAATCAAAAATTGACCACAGCGGGGAATTGAAAATGCACATCCGCCTCCACCTCTCGCAATTGTTAATTTCCAAATATATTTTATTTCATCAAATTCGGAAAGGTCAACATTCATATGTTTGTGCCACACTGAAGTATTTCGGTCGCATCTTAGTGGAAAAAGTATTTTAATTTTATTGCATAGCATAGCTGGCGGCAACAGGTATTTATTAATCATCTCAATAAATGACGCCCCACTGTGTTGGAGAGGATGTTCTTAAACCGATGGCAACCTGTGTTAATTTGATTCAAATTTACTCAGCATATAATGACTATAATTTCATTAATGGAATTTCGTGTTGTCCGTAATTGAATTTAGTTTCATTAAATGCCACAGTAACGAAGTTTGCAGTCTTCCCTGAAACGCTTTTGCTGCATGGCCACGACAGGTAATTCATTCACGTTTACCGTAGCAACGCGACATACGAGAGTTGGACATGTGATGCACTCGGTCAGCCAGCCACTCAGCAAGCGCCGAAGCGTCGTGAATGAAAAGTGTTGGCTGTAATGACTAAACATTTTACATATATTACTTTACTGAATGAAAGGAAATTATATTATTTCATATTACCAACGAAAACTTGTCTTGAGATCATATTATTATGATTGAAAACAATCAATTTACAGCGCAAAAGTTAAATTAACTAAAGCAAATCAATATATAAGTCTCAGTAATGATGGTGTGATGAATAACTCTGGGATGAGTACATACAAACATCTATATTGAAGCCGTGCATACATAACAATCATAGAAAATTGTATCTGGACTTGGACAGTTTTTAATTTTTATTGCGAAAATTACAAAGCTGGCGCCAATATGTCAACTTGGCATAATCTTAACAAGAAAAACTAAATGGCCAACACAAAACAACAAACATTTCCATATCACAATTCGACTGAAAGCGAGTGTGAGACACAATGAATAAAATAGGACTTCATTAATTTAGTGCAGAGAACAACCAAACAGAATGCAACAAGTCCCTCGGCCACATCCACTGTCTTTTATTATCAAATACGAGTACAGACGGAGGGACGAACGGACGGACGAACGGACGGTCCAACGGACAGAAAGGCAAAAGGTATAAAATTTAAAAATTAACAACATGATGGCAAGAACCAGCATATAATTTTTCATCATATTTCGAGGCATTGGCAGTGGGAACATATTTCGTGTCCTTTTGACTTACCGGATCGGAAGAGTGTCGCTGTTGTAATGCCCACACTTTTGTGTTAACATAAACATTTATGAGAAATTTGTTTATACAAACATTTTTGGTTTCTGTCCATCACCTCCAGAAGCCAGCCACGGAAAAGACCACCGCAAACCCAAAAGACTTAGGAAACAAACTTGCTGTACAAGAGCTAAGCACGACATTGGACTGGACTTCAACAGCCCATTCATCGGATATTGGACGTTGACTGTTTATTTCTGTTGCTGTCGCGTCTGCTACTGATTACGGAGAGTGTATCGAAATGAAAACGAAATGAATATGAAAACAGTGTAGGTATACGGAGTGTCTGAGCATAATGCATGGATGCAAACATATCGTATAATATAAAACAAATCCATTAGGTTGGCATGTCGAGAGCATGTGACGACGCCAGAACAAGCACGATTATGGCAAAATTGAATTAAGATACGATTCGAGGGTACTTTGCGAAGCGACACCCAAAACGTAGTGACTTTTAATTGCAATTATTATTCAATAATAACATAAAATCAACGTTTGCAATAACCTTTTACATACACATTATGAGAAATGTTATAATAATGAAAGAAATTCATGGTTTAATGTATATAAAATGTTATTACAATCATATATTATCTCACTGCGCAGGAAATTTTCATTTCTTTTTTTGTGGGGGTTATGACACCCAAATTAAAAACTAAATGCTCTGTTGTAATAAAAATAATCTTAACTTCATAGGTTTCATGTACTAAGACTGTGGCCAAGTAGGCAAATACTCGTATATGTTTTCTAAACATTTTCCTAGGTGCTTGTTCTGGACTGGACATATACATATATTTTAAACGAATTTATACGAAAAATCTCTCATTTAAGAACTCTGCCGAAATTCGACTTAAGTATCAGAGGCGCTCAAACTTTTCAAAAAAAGAGCAGCGCAAAGCTGTGGGCCTGACTATTATTTATTTTTTGCAAAAAAGCCTTAACCTACCAGTTTACCGTAATATAAATTAATCGTGGTTCAAAATACATAAATATTTATATTGACTACATCTTGTCACCAAAATTATTAGTAGCTATAATTCAAATATGAAAATATGATCTGATATTTTTGGACAATTTTTTCAGAGCATTCAAAAAAAAAAAAACAGTAAAAATTTCCTTGAGTTTGTTACAGAAGGGATGTTCTGCCTTTTTTATGAAGCTTATGAAGTAATGAAAATACGCTGTTAAGTTCCATATTATTAAGTGAACGTTTTTTAAAGTAAACTTGATATAATTTAATCATTTTAGAATCTACAATTTTTGATTTTGAGATATTTTACTGGAAGTCTTGAGTCAAATCACTTCCATCGAAATTTTACAATTTTTCATTACATAATAAGCAGTTACGGTCACTTACTTGTTGTACACGGGGTGCCGGTAGGGGCGAAATGTCTTCTGAGAGCGTTGCAGCTATGCTTTTAGAGAGCTGTAAATTCTAGCTTACAGTGGACTTTATGTAAGCTTACGAGGCCGAGTGAATGTCTGCAATATTCAGCTCGGCGTTTAAGCGACGTTGATTGACGATGCGGATGAGGAAACGTTGCGCCGACAAGCTTTTAGTGATAGATTCAGACAATTTCTGATAAGCGTTATTGTGGAGTAATTTTTCAACTCCACCGCGCTAATATTGAAGGTAGGAAAATTTTTCGCTCCGAGAGTAATTGGAGATAAAACAAACAGCTTGAATTAGTGGGAATTCAAATTAAGTTTTATTAGTTGTAGCTCACCGTTCGGGTAGTAAATTAGAAGTAAGTCTTTATATCCGTTGCACTTAAAACACAACATCGGTTTTCTTCTTTTTATGTTTAACATTTTCTTCGAAATTAGTTTTGCAATTCACAATAGTAACATTAAGAGAGTTATGTTAGCAATCAGAATTATAGCAAAAAATTCACAATAAATAGTACTTAGAATTTAGAAGAAGGCTAAATTGAATTCATTTAAATTAAATTTGCAACGGAAATATACGTTTACATAATATTCATGTTGAATGTTGAAATTCATTTTGTTGTTTTTTTTTTTAAATAACAAATATATTAAATCTGGTGTGAACAAACTGATGATTATTGTCTACACCATTGGCTTTAGGCACTTGTATTTCTGCGGTAATATTTTATATTTATTATATGTTCTGTAATCCAGCGTATCGCCAGAACCTGCGAAAGCTTGATTGTCAGATAATCCGGCCCCACAGTGATTAATTCCATGGACAAAAACCGAGTTCTGAATGATGACTCGAATTCTATATAAAATTATTATTTCTTATTCAATAATAAGCCAAAGGAAAGACAGGGGACACGAAATGTAGAGGTTTTAGATTTAAATTATTCAATATAAAAGCGGATTTTTATATTTATGTAAAAATCATAAACAAATTAAATGTTTAATAAAATTGTTAAATTAATTATAAAATCTATGGGGCTATTTGGTAAAGAATCAACAATTTACCAAAAGTTTGAAGGAACAAGAAGGGCAAATTATGAAGAAAAAGTGAAATTGTACATATTAATCTTTCTGTTAGCTCAGAATAATAATATAACGAAACTGATTGAAAACTTTTTTTTCAGTTTTTATATGTTTTAAACTAAGATTTTAGTGGGAAAGCCGAAAACATTTTCAGAATTTGGTTACATAAATAGAATTATGAAATATGTAATTCCAGTGTTATTTTTATCATACTTAAGATCATTATCCTTGAAGCAAAAGAAAACTCGAAAAGAACAATTTTTGCGCAATATAAAAAGAACTAATTTTTTAAATGTACAAAATCAACGTTCTAGAAGGAGAGACAACAAAGTTTAGCGAACCAGGAAAAAAGAAGTGATTTCAATACAAAAACCTCGGATTGAAAAAATTTAGCCGCAAGTATAAAAAAGAGTAAAAAATAAATGTCTGAAATCAGCTTTTTTGAAAGGTAGACGATACTATTATCAAAGTTCTCTGAACCAGAAAAAAACGCTGATCAAATCCTGCCTCAACTTTGTATTTCTAGTACTACTTCTTGCGTTATTTTCGCACGTCACAAAGCAATCGTGATTTAACCTATATAAAAACACATGCACACGTGGACACGGACTCTTTCTTAATTTTTATCAAAATATAAATGAACGCAAAATTCCGATTTAGCTGAAAGTTACTAACCTCCTAATTCAAGTAAAATTTGTTGCAAAAAGTACAATCATCTAATTGGGTGTTTCTAAAGCATGAAGTCTGTACATTAAAGTTTCTGATTACGTCCAATTAATTATAGCATAAATGATAAATGTTGTATCAAGTTTGCCAAAAATCAGATCATCAAATACGGTCTTGTTGTGGGAAGATCAAAAATATATCAAGCAGTTTAAAGTTTGGTCAGAACCGAATCATCTTATGGATGTTGTAGTGCGATTATTTTTCAAGGCCCAAATATCCATCCGTATGAGAGGCACAAAAAGGTATGGTTTGACTAAGTTCAAGAATTGAAGAATATGGTCCTAGTAAGTCCACATAACACCCAGTAGGGTCTTATAGTGTGACGAAATTTCCGGATGCATAGGACGGTTTGTATGGAAGGTACTAAAAAGCGTGTTTCGATTCCGTCCAAATTTTACATTCAAGTGTGAACTATAATCATGTTATCTCGTACTGGGCAGCGTAACCACATTTACAGCTCCACAGACAAGTTTGTATGGGATATACAAGAAGGCACGGTCGGTTTCTTTCCAAATTTATCAAAAGCAGTTTATAAACATACTAATTCATTCAAATTTTGGCCAGTAAAGGACCATCTAATAGGGCGTTCTGATGCAAGAGGGTCATTACTCTATTTGTGTGGAAGGCATAGTCGCAACGGGTGTATATTGGATTTTTTTTTTATCTGTGACCCAGAAATACTGTGTACCAAATTTCAGAAATCTGCGACTACTCCTTATATTTTTGGCCATACATTATATGGATGCGAGCTGCCACCAAGTGAGTACCACCTGTTCATGTCTATGACAAATGATTTTGCTAGTGAAAAATTCCCCTGAAGACAAGCTTGAGACAATCGGGTTTCTATGAAAGGAGCGTAATGAAATTACCTTAAAAACGGCTATAAGTTTTTGAATAAAATACTGCACATCGAACTTAAATTGGTTCATTCCAACTATGGTAAGTAAATCCTTCAATGTTATTCAAAAAATCTAAATGTATGTGTTTTCTTATTCTTCGATTCTAAACCTAATATTGAATTTTAATTTAATTATTGAAATCTTTTATTAAATAAAAATTAAAGGCTTTTCTAAATAGGGCGGGCCATTGTTGAAATTGAACTGTGGAACAAAGTCCCATATGTACCATTATGTATGGAATATAACATTTGCCGCGGCTTCGCTTGGTGGTACGGAGCCGAATGTTTAAATTCTCAAAGTCTGTACAGCATAAATAAGGCTGAATTTGAGGTCATCGGTGGAGATCCACCAAAAGTCTAACCATCTCAAATCGCATGATCTCGGTGTATTGGGCTCCGTTTTCTATCACCTTAAAATCCAGTCGGAGAACACACATCGCTGTCTGTGATCGTTTTCCTTTAGCTCTGGAAAATGCAACCAGGACAACTGGGAAGAACTGCACTCGTTGTTACCTCATCAGAACAGTCATTCAATAATCGAATTTTACAATTAGACGCCGCCAAAATAACATGACCATTACAGACCGTCAACATCGACCCGCCGTATTTAGAAAACCTGTCATAGTAAACAGTCGTGCAAAATGTTTAAAAAAAACTTTTCGGCTGTGTAGCCGTTTTCGTCGCTGAGTACTGCAAGCTAAGTTTTTTTTTTAAATTTTCATTTTATTTTTTTTTTTAAATCCATATGTTTAATTCCAAATTCATAGAAGGAAGTTAGCTTATTATTCGCCAATTAGAAATAATATATCGTAAACTCATATGACTTGTTAAGGAACCGTCTTATTTCTGGGAGCGGTTATTGAAAAATACCAAAAACTACGAATTTTCACTGGAGAAACTGACCAACCTGATACCAACCTGATATTTGTGAAATTGGGATATTTTCGACACTTATCTGCCGGTGAGCATGTATAGTGTTTGTGAAATTATAATCGCCAGTTGTTAGTCTTGGGGAATGGGGAAATTTCTAATTTGGGTTATCTGCACAATTTTCCAAGCAGCTCACAACTTCCGACCTTCGGTATTCCTTGATAGTGCTATCAGACATCCGTTTTATGGTAGCTAAAGTGAGAAGGCGACTAGTTGAGGAAACTAAATGACATGCTAACACCGATACGTCTTAAGTCAGTAGGTAACTTCTATTACTGAAACTCTACTCACCAGCCTAGTGGTCGTTGGCATCCCCAACACTAGGATCGGATACAGTGCCTGATAAGCCACTCATCTTAAATAAAATTTATCACGAAAACACCGAAGAAAGTAATAAAATTAACCCCCCTAAATGTTGACAATCCCCGCAAACGTTGTAAGGACCATGATTTAAAGATATGCACCTGGAATGATCGCACTCTTCACAGAGAAGGTGCCTCTATCCGACTAGCGGGTGCTCTCGATAAATATAAAACTGACATTACCGCCATCCAGGAGATGCGATGGGCAGGACAAGGATGTACTCGGCGTAAAAACTGTGTCTACTATAGCTGCCACGCAGAAAGGCATGAATTCGGATGTGGATTTGTTGTGGGAAAGAGACTGAAACACCTTGTCTCGTAGTTTAACCCTGTAAGTGGCGGTATAGCCACTATCCGCATCAAAGCGAAATAGTTTTTAATTGCGTTGATCTGTGCACATGCCCCGATGGAAGAGACTGACGAGGAGACCAAAGACAAATTTTATGAGTGCCTAGAAGAAGTATATGACCACTGCCCTGGCCACGACATCAAAATTGTTCTGGGAGATTTTAATGCCAAAGTAGGATGGGAAGATGTTCTTAGTCCAACAGTCGGAAAACTCAGTCTACACGGTAACACCTCCGAAAACGGATTCAGACTGGTTTCGTTCGCTGCGGCACGTAATATGGTAGTAAGTGGAACCAGATTCCCGCATAAAGACATCCACAAGGCTACGTGGCTATTTCCTGATCATACGCACGAGATTAAGCAAAACGAAAAATGTTCGTACCCAGGCACAAAGGAAGCTCGACGTCGTTAGGCTGCATACCCCTGAAATAGCCAAAGCCTACTCCACCAAACTCTCACAACTACTACAACTAAACGCCCCTGATCCTGATGTTCCTAACGCACAGTGGCAACATATTGCGCATTCTATGGCAACTGCTGCAAAAACCACACTTGGGTATGAATAACCGCGCTCAGACAAGCCCTGGCACGATGAAGAATATCGCATAGTGTTTGAGGAAAAGGATGCTGCATACAGGGCAACGTTGGGGCCAATTGTAACGCGTGCAGTTAGGGAACGCTACAAGGAGAAGAGAAGAACGGCACACCAATAAAAATAATAAAATAAAAGAAAATAAAAAGAAAATAAAAAGGTACAGGAATGGAGGTGAAGCCCGAAAATTCTACCAAAAAATAAGAAGTACAGGGCATGGAACAGGGCTCCCCTCCTGTAAGGACAACGAAGGACATCTGGTCACAGATACGCAGAATGTACTGCAACTATGAAGAGAGTATTTTTATAAGCTCTTAGTTCCGGTTGGCAGTACGAGTGAGGAGAGCACTCCAAGTATTGACGATGGAAATCATCCCAATTATTTGTATCAGCTCCTAAATTCGACTTGGCTCGAGGAAAACATGCCAAATGATTGGAATTTGAGCGTACTGTGGCCTGTGTTTAAAAAAGGCGATCCAAGTGTTTGTAAAAACTATGTCGATATCAGTCTTTTCCCCATTGCCTATAAGGTCATTTCGAGTGTGACATGTGAAAGACTAAAGCCGTTTCTAACTAACCTGATTGAATCTTATCAGTGTGGCTTTAGACCTGATAAATCAACAACTGACCAGACATTCACACTATGACAAATTCTGGAGAAGACCCAAGAAAAACAGATCGGCGCGTACCAACTTTTCGTCGATTATAAAGCTGCCTTCGATAGGCCGATACGGCAGCTGATTATGACGCAAGCGGATGAATCAGCATTTTCGGGAGGAAAATACTTCGGAAAATATGTGGACCCATCATCGTTAACGGAGAGTATTGGCGTCGCATGAAGAATAAGCTGTATAAGCTATATGCCGACATCAACGTGGTCAAACGAATTAGTATACAGCGATTGCGTTGTGGTGCGGATGGACTCAAATGCTCCGGCACGGAAAGTTTTCGACAACGATCTTGATAAACGGCACAGAGGAGGATGACCAAAACTCCATTGGAAGAACCGGGCTTTGTAAATACTATCGAAACTTGGTGTGACGAATTAGAGGAGAAGCGCAGAAGATCGAAGCGCTTGGAATTATTTTCTACAAGCGGCATATAATAGGCAAGGATGTCTATTCCAGTTGCCACCTAAGAAGAAGAAGAAGTTGTTAATCCTGATTAAATTATAGTATTAAAGTAACAAAATAAGGTTTGGACGACTCGTTTGCATTTGCGGATGGTAAATTAAATTTAACAAGCTATTATAAATCGTTATACTAGGTTTTGTAAGTTTTGTTTAGCTTTCATACATTTTGTATAACAAACAATTTGCTTCATCCGCCCGAACACATTCCATGATAGTAAATGGAATCAAATTCTGCATATTGCAGCGCGAGATATAAGATTCAACCTGATTCAATTAAAGAAGGTATATTTCTAATGTCACGGACGTAATTGTGAATCATGGTGCAAACACAGGCTCGGATATGATTCAGTGAAACTAAATTCAACTAATTGACTTGCTGTAAGAGAAAGCGGAAAATACCAAATCGACGTTTGTATTATGCAAAATTCGAAAAATCGACTATTGGATGCGTTTTTATTGCCAGTTTTAGCTTGAACAAATTTTCAGAAGTGCCAACACAAAGAAATAAGACGTTTATTTACACAACGGAACACCAGGCGGCCAGATATAACTTTATATAATGCTTGACATGTTCCAAATTTGGATGATTTTACTAGAATTGGAAGAAAGATATGAACCTGACCATATATGGTTTACGTTGGTCAGCATTTGTGTGAGAAGGCCAACACAAACACAGAAGGTTGTTAAATGTTCGGTTTTCCTCAAAATTTATCGAGAATTTGAAAGTAATGCAATGGGCTGAAACATAGGTAACTAGAAAGAAGCAATTACAAATTAAAGGAGAAAAACAGAATTTCAGGAATTCTGTTAATAAGATAAAATTAAAGGCGGAACAACTTTACCTTTCTCCACCATTGCAAGTAAATTTCATCATATTATTTTCAGGTAAAGAAGTAAAAATTTTAAAATCCTTTACTGCAAGAATAGAGCTCATCTTAAAAGACTGAAGCAAATTCTAACCTCTACATACACACTCTGGAGTTGCATTTTGAATCTCGTTTTATTCATCCTCATATTGTCCAAATGCAATTTGAATAACTAACCTTAATCCTTTTATCGTTTGCCAAACCATATAAAATAAATATCCGTACATTTGGAAAGTCGCTAAAGAGACTTTATTATATATTTGTAATATCTTTTGGTCTTTCATTATAGTATATAGACAATATATAAATAATATCCCGTTAAGCTTGTTTTATGGATATGACGTGTAAAATTTTGTTAATCATTAAAAATAAAAACTACACAAACTTCAGTCAGATGAACTGACTTGCACACGGATTCGCCAAAAACCTTTTACTTTGGTGCAAAAGTGAGCCCTCACACCAGTGGAAATTCAATAAGTTCTTATAGAAGAAATATAATTATAACTTCCAGAAGTCCCCCACTCAAAGGGATCACTGATTTTTGCATCTAAGAAGACGACTAATTTTTGTTAAATCGACCAATTTGTATGTGTAGTATTGTAAAAGGCGTGGCAATTCATTTTCATTCGCAGAACTAGGTTTGGTAAATACATTATGCCTAATAGATTATACTGAATTTATTGTAATTGAATGAAAGATCAGAATTTGGGAACATGTGGGCAAAACTATTCAATTTTTGTGAGAGTTACCGGAGAGGGTGTGTTTGCCCGGTAACTCCAATCTACGAAATAGGGATTACAGCGGAAAGTTAAATTTCAATAAATCAATCAATTTGTATGAACGGCACCGGAAAGATGTGGCAATTCCCTCCGTGTGCCAAATTAGACTGAAAGCAGTACAGCTACTAGCAAAATGAAAATGATGGAATGGTTAATAGCCCTCTTACAATCCCCTGCTACAGCTTGGCAAAATATTAGACTGTATCAAGTTTTGACGATTGTGTTAAAGATTTGCAGACAGACGGTCTATCAAATAGGCTTGAATAGGCTTGAAACCAACTTGGTCAAAAGATACTTCGTATTTTAGTCGTTTCTGAGTGTTACATTTTCGGCCGTATCAAGTGATATATACCTTTTCCTTCGGAAAAATTGTTTCCATATGTTGGAATAAATACTAGCCAGATGTGAAGAACCGCCTTTCACCGTAACATTCAAATGTTTCGGACTTTATACGCTTACACGTAGTTTCTTCTATCAAAAAAGCATTTTCAAAATGTTTATGATCACGTTTAGTATTATTTTGTATTTTCAACATATTTCTTGTTATTATTTTTCAATACAACTTTAACTGCTGGCAGAACTTCAAATCAACATGACCCAATGAATGCATGCCCGATGACTGAAATTTAGGTTATATAATCATGCTTTGTTTTCGCGTTCAAATATGATTCAAATGTGTACTATCTATCGCCGACAGACAGTAAATATCGACAGATATTCACTCTACGATAAATCAAGCGAAATATATCGACACTTATTATCTTTTTGTTGGCTATAAAGCTGCCTTCTTCAGTTCGATGTGGCACAAATTGTATAAAGCCATGGATAAGTTTGATATTCTTGAGAAGCTTGTACATCTTTATTGGATGTCACTGATAGACACGAAGTATTTACTAAAGATAGGTATAAACTTTATTGAACCATTTTAAACAGAATGAGGTCTTAAACCACGCTATATCCTACTGTGCTCTGTCATCACGATTATAAGGCATGACTATGGGGCGAACTAAAATAAACATGACGGATACTAACTTTAATAGACACCATATGTTACTTGCCTAGACTAACCATATAGACATAGTTGGCCGATAACCGCCAGATGTTACTGCAGCCTTCTCTAGCATTGAAAAAGAGCCAACCAAATTAGGTGCGACGGTAAACGAGGATCGAAACCAAGTTATTTTTTTCCAGCGGACAAGTCTGCTCTTTTAAGACATTGTATGAACAGAGTGTTGGAGTGGTAGATGATTTTATCTATCTTGACTTCGCCATCAATAAAGTTGATAATATCAGGCTGGAGACAAAGAGGAGAGTATCGCTCGTAAAAAGATGTTACTATGGGCTTAGCAAGCAACTTAATGGTAAAGCCGTCTCTCTCTCTATGAACAAAAATTCAACTGATGCAAGCAGTTGTGCCTGTTCCGGAAGTCTTCGAGAGAATAATAGTTCGTAGAATATATGGATTCGTCTTAGTTTAAGGAGAATATCTGCATCGTATAAATCATGAGTTGCATCAGTCATATATCGACATCGTTGAATCAATTTCTACGACTGCGTTTATTGCCAAAAAATGTATATCTAGTACCAACAGATTAATTTCAAACTAACTGAACAGGAGCTACATTGCTCTAACACTAATTTTTCTACAGAGAGAATCTCCGATGAACTCCAGAGGAGGACACCTCCACAAGAAGTAAAATCTTGCTGAAGAATACATAAATATAAAATTAGTCAATCAATCAATTAAATTACTCAACAAGTTCAGTCCGAGACTAAGTATATTAAAAGCTATATTTTTACTTCGGATACGCCATGCATATTCAGATGCACCTTCTGAAACGATTAATCATGACCTGACCATGTAATGTAGTTCATTTCTTAAATGCAAAACAATTTCCGTTTGCTTATAAGAACAATATATTTTAACTTCAAAGACAGAATATTCAATAACATTTAATTTTCTGGCTAACTTCTGCTGCTGACTTCAACATAGCGGATACAGCAGAAGCATTTCATTATCAATTAGATGTACTTTTTTCCTTAAACAACTCGGTCAATGTGGTTCGCTTCATGGTTTCATGGTTTCATATAATTAGCCTCGTCATACACTCGAAAATACTCACGTATTTTATATTGAATCTTGTAATCTCAGTGGCGATCTAATTGCATGTCATCAGTTTGAAACTTTTGAACGTAAAACATACTTGTCCAAAATAAATTAACTTGAAAGAATATAATAATTCACCTGTCCGCTAGTTTGTGGACATCACAATCCGACCCCTGGTAATAATTTTGCATCTATTATTATATCATTCTTGATGCAGTTAATTATATTCATGTAATTAAATAGCTTGATTTGAATTGGGTTTTCGCTTCGTTTCATTTCATTTCCTTTTTGTGCGATGCCTAACGTAAGAAGAATAAAAACGTATCCAACGTGTCATTAATTCACATATTCGCGCTCATAAATAAATTCGAGTGCGATAACGAAAAACTGTTGACGGAGATTAGCGTGCGATCCTAATCGAAGTTGGGCTATTAAAAATGCATATAAATAAATAAATAAACATTTTCGTTGTCTTCCACTAATTCATTATTAATTAATTATAATTTATAGCTGGTTGTTATAACCGCGTATCTGAATCTACTAAGGTGGTTACCGCATGCGTAACTCAATTTCTTTGGGATCTTCTTTGATTCCACCGACTAATACTGCGCCACATACCGGCGCACGTACCCCGAGTACACTCCTCGACAGAGCTGAATGTTTGCTGATAGAAATTCTCGTATCATTCATTGCTACCTCTGCAGAGTGTGATCCATGGATTTATAGAGGTGGCTCCATGTGTGTTCCATTTATCTGAATGAATGGCTTGAATGGCTGACCATCGTTTTTACAATACGACGGATACAGAGGTCAACCTGTTGTTGTTGCCGGCGCGGATGTAGCTGCCGTTGCGTCCCATGCTGTTGTCGTCTCGTCGCTGTTGCTTTATTCAAATTAATTAAATATCGGAATGAATAAATGCCATTAATTATTATTGACATAGCCGTGGGACGTTTTAATATCTTTAATTATGAGTTTTATTAACATTTTATAGGATTTTTTGTTTTTGCATCAGCTTGCAAAACACTCACACCAGCACAATCATTACATATAATTATTATTAAAATATTATAATGCCATTCCGAGATTTAGATATACTTATGTGAAATATGTATAATAGCGTGACGCGTGTGGTGAAGATCTCAAAATGTCTAACAAACATTCTCTAGAATCAATCAACAAAAAATACTTTATATTGAAAACTATGGACTGCCCTATTGTGGTAATAATTAGTTTGTGTCGAATCTATGATGCCAAACACTAATGCGCTTCTGGCACCTCTCACACAAATTGTTCTCTATAATTCTTAATTTATAGGTTGCAATACCATATATTTTTGCCACTGAATTGAGTTATAGTGCTTGGCAAATCTTAACTAAAATCGACGAAGTAACCACGCGTATAAATCCATTGATTCTTAGCTTCAAATTTGTCACTTAGCATCCGTTTGGTGAACACAGTTCTGAGACTGAAAACGGACAGCATTACCGCTCTTATTCTGTTACCTCCCATAGAAATTGGCCGATTTATCAAAGTTTATTTGTTTGATTTTAATCCTTAACTCACAGACTGTAGTAACTTAAATACCTAATGCTTAGTAAATGTGAAAATATTGACCGGGTAACGTCGCCTTTCTAGTACCTCCCATCCAAATTGTCTAATCTAACTTTCATTAATTTCACTATACTTCATACAGTTTAGCTTTAGCTAAGCTGTGTGTATGAAAATCGACTGCATTGCAGCTCCCTTTCGTCTAACTCACATATAAATGAGTTGGTTTGGAAAAAATCACGAGTATCTTTTTAGTTTATGGACAGAAGGCTCTGGATTACAATAATTAAATTTAGTTAATCATAATTTTGTTTCTTTTTTTGTTTTTTTACAGTTTTTATAGTTTTTTCTTTCATATAAAAACCTTGCATTTTGCCACGCCCTTTCTGACCCCCTCACATTTTTGAATATGATGGATCTGAAGGCCTTTGGGTGATGTATATAAGTCAGTTCGCCTGAATAAAATGTTTGTACTGGTTTATCAGTAACTGCAATATTTTATAGAAATAAAAAACAGCAATTTTTACACTGGGATCGTACGACTATACTCGTTGAAGAGATCTTCTTGCCTAACGACCAGACGATGGATTGCCTTATGCCCATTGTGCATTTGTGCGTATTTTGGATTAAAATTGATTTTTTGTTGTTTAAAAATATCAAGTATTTCAAACAGGCTATAGTCGCCATTGCAACATATAAGAAGACAGTTTACATTTTAAAGTACTCTACATTTTATTATCTTACAAATTATCTTGCCTTCGACCACAAGAGCGGGCTTACCCAGACAGCGCATACGATGGACTAATGAAATGAATAAAGACGTTATGCGCTGCCATTACAAAGCCACTAGATGTGACGCTAACATCTAGGATATCGTAATAGACATTATATGTACTTTATTACACAATATTCACATTTGCGAAACCGTCTTAACGAACAAAATATAGCCTCCAGGGTCAGGGCTATCACGATCAACCATATGATATCTCAGGTGGAAATGTCGGAAATATTAACGGGAATTCAGGAGAAAATAAGGTCGTCTAACCGTGTGAGCTTGCCGAGATTGTCAGTGGACAATGGGGATAACAACGGATAACATAACAAAATAGAGAATCGCTGGGGACCCGGAGGGAAATTTATCTACTGTCGGGAAACAACGATGGCCGGGTAGTTGAATTAAGACAATCCTTAATCCTTCGGGATGAGGTTCATTTTCAAACATTTTTGGAAGACTTTGATGAAAGTAAGCTGGAATATGGAACGTTGGCCCCGCTTTGTAGACCACAAATACCTAAGATCCGGTACAATAAGAAGGTTGGTAAAAGCTTGGAGAACTTAAATAATATCTTAAGTACGCTCCTTGGGGAACATCCAATCTCCAAAGATGTTCACAGTGAAAGATACTGTGCCACCATGACTGTTTCCAAAATATGTGGCGTAAGCATCAGAACGGATGCTAGTGGCAACGCAAGGAGGAATAACAAGCCGGCATGGCAAAGACGTCTGGAAGGAAAAAAATCCAAATTGAGAGCTGAAATAGAAAGGTTCACTCAATATCAACGGGGGATCCGTTCACAACACCTGATTCAAATGGTAAGACGCATTATAGGATCTGAATATATTGGGACGATTACATCTGGTATGCTAGATGATATTGTCGACCGTCGCACTCAGATTCTACAGGCTGTCAGTAGCAGATTGAAAAGGTACCTCACAAGCAGGAAAACGAGAATAGATAACACTTACTTCGTATTTAACCAACGGAAATTCTATCGTGAGCTGGAGAAAAGAAACAGTGTAGAGTTGGAAATCCTTCAGACATCTGCTCAATCGAAAATAGAACAATTCTGGAAGGCGCCAGGAGTAGATGGTATTCAGAACTTCTGGTTGAAGCATGTTACAAGTGTTCATCCACATTTGGTATCAATTTTTAATGAGTTCTTAAATAGGGGAACGCTAATGCCAAGCTTTCTTACAATGGGAAGAACGTTGCTTTTACATAAGAGTGGCGATACTACGGACCCTCGGAACTACCGTCCTATTACCTGCTTACCAACTATATATATATTGCTCACCGGAATAATATCGGAGAAAATTTACAGCCATTGTACTGAGAATAATTTGTTACCGTTGGAGCAAAGAGGATGTGCTAAGAAGTCTAGAGGTTGCAAGGAGTTGGTCATAATAGATGCAATTGTAACAAGAAATTCGATTTGTCATCAAATAAATTTAAGTGTGGCGTACATTGATTACAGGAAGGACTTTGAAGCGTACCCCATACTTATTTGATACGAACTCTGGAGAATAATGGAGTGGACCGGAGAAGTATTGCATTTTTTGAAAGAACAATGCCTTCATGGAGGACGCATATGATCCTTAATGGCCTTTGTACTAGGGAAATTCGTACAAACAGATGAATTTTGCAGGGAGATACATTCAGCCTACTGTGGTTTTGTCTGAGTCAAACACCTCTCAGCAGAGCATTGAATAACTCCTCTAATGGATATCGGATAAAACACCAACAAAGACAGTCTGCAATCACCCATTTACTGTATATGGATGATTTGAAGTTGTTCGCACGGTCAAGGTACCACCTATCGAACCTACTGGATATTGTGGAAAAGTTTAGCAATGATATTTCCATGCAATTTGAGTTCGATAAATGTAAGTCAATAGAGATGGTAAGAGGGCAGGTAATACATTCAGACGCATTTTCACTGAATGAGAGCGTAATTCAGATGCTGGTTTCTGATCAGTCTTATAAATACTTAGGTGTGGATGAAATGAGAGGAATACATCATGCAGTAATAAGGGGCAGCTTGAGGAGGCAGTGTGAAATTAGAATACGGAGACTATGTAGAACCAAACTGAATACTATAATCATGATTAAGACAATCAATACCTATGCCATCCCATTATTATTGCATTATTTAGCTTAATTTGTGTCGACTTAAATCAATCTATTCTTTAAAGTTTAGTTTCGTAATTAGGATAGGACTAAAATAAATTCGCATATCTGCTTTTCTAAATTTCAATATAGTCAAAGGTATTTGTGGAACAGCTACAACAGATTTTGTTGTTATCATTATAGTTGTTTTAAGTCCAAAACGTTTCCAACTTTGCAAACAGTGTTTCCAGTGAAGAGACATTATTGACATCAACATTTTTTTTTCTTTGTTTTTTGCAATAATGCACAGAATTGCATTGAATTTAATTCATAATACATCAGAAATGTTGTATTTCAACTTTTCTGCAATTGCGACTTTGTGTTTTGTCCAAAGAATGGTTTTCGGTTCAGTTCATATTTTTTCGGTGATTCATGGTTTAGATCGAAGACAATAAATGCGGCTCGTGGTTTGAAGCTGTTTTCTTGCCCTATAAATAACGGACCTAAACTTATACACCCAGTACCACATGCTGTACAAGGCATAAAAAGTATGAATATGTCGATAAATTCATCAAAAATACGCTTAAAATACTCTTTTTCCAGTTATCAATATGAACATTTGTCATAACTCGATGTCCGCATTATTATACGAATTTCACTCCATTCGTCCTAAAAGCTATAAGAATCACCATTAACGATCAGCGAAATATTAGAAATTGATTTTCTAACGCACAGCGTTGTAGTAGTTGACTCTCCTTCTCTGATTACTTTTATTTATAACCACGAGAAATAAAAGTCTTGATCTTGATCTTTGATCAGAAGAAGTAAAAATCTTAGACTTATGCTTATTTTTGATTTTTATTTTAAAAAGTATTGAATAACTGGAGAACAGTAAAAATATAAATCAAAAATGTTATTGTTGTTTATGAGCGATATAAAAAATATCAAAAATAATTGTTATTTTCGGAAATATGTTATAAAAGTGTAAGATAATAATTATTTTGAGAACGATGTGACAAAAACCGCAGTAAAGTTGTAACTGTTGTTGCGCCTGGTAATTATAAATATGCCCTTTTTATCTTCCATAAGGTTTTCATGATCGTCACATTTTCAAATACATCCGTATAGTTTTAAGTATAAAAGAAACAAATATTAAAGAAATGAAATATATTAGAATAAACTGTTTTGTTCCAAATGTTTACTAATACAGTCTAAGGCTTAAAAATTGTCTTTTAACAAATATTTGATGCGATCAGTCATCTCATTCTAATTAACAAAACTGCAGATGAATTGGGCATTGCTTCCAATTTATTTTTTTTAAGCAACTGAAATGCCAGTAAATATGGAGAACAAGGAATGGGAACATATTCCTTACGATAATAATTTCTATAGTGAGACGTTTTCCGAGTCTGCTTCACTCATATTATACAGTACCGCTCACTTGAATAGCTAGCACCCCCTTTAAACATTTTTCCGAGCTCGATTTTTTCCAAAATAATATTTCATATTTCACGTATTTGCTGTAATTTTTCATTTTAATGAATTAAGTACTAAAACATTAAACACAAAAAAAGTCCGGAATTCAATTTCAGTTTTTGGTTCATTTGAATAGCCCCCCCCCCCCTTTACAAAAATTAGATTATACACGAAAACATTGATTCTAAATTAAAGGTATTATTGTCTGTTTACATCTAATTTATAAATAAGTATTAAAGTAAAATTTAGTAGTGGGTGCTTCCGCCCTGATTGAGAATACATTCATATATTCTGTTCGGTAAAGAATCATACAGTTTTTTGATTAGGTCCAGCGAAATACACGACCAGGCCTGTTTAGTTCCATTAATGAGTTCACTTTTGCTTGAATATTGCTTGCCTGATTCATACACCTTGTGTACTAGGCATCCCTAGACGTTTTCAATAATGTTTAAGTCTGGAGAGTAAGACGTCCAGTTCACAACCTCAACATTTCGGCTTTCAATCCATGATTTGACGATGCAGTAATTTCCATTCCAAGTCTCCGAAAACATTTGTACCTTTAGGAAAAGCTTTATCCAGCACACCTTTGTATGAAGTCGCATTCATTTTTGCAGTGAGAAACTGGAGCTCTATTATGCCATAATAAGAGATCGCACCCCATACCATAACTCCACCTCCCCGGCTGTGTAATCGATTGAGTGAGTGTTCCTCTTTTCGAAGATCGTGGAAGTAGTAATTACATCCATCAGGACGCTCTAAATTACATTTTTTTTTTCATCGGAAAATATAATTCTATTCCACTCTCTACTCCACGTCATAGTCGTACGACAAAGATAAGGCGACGTTCCTTAAGGAGATTGTATAGCGGTGGTTTCTTTCTAAGTCTCAAGCGTTGCAAGTGTGCTGCTATGAAAATAACTCTTTTTACCATTGATACACTTACACTTACGCCAGTTTTTTCCTTGATTTTGGCAGCAGAGTCGTGTGAATTTGAGGCATATCTCAGAATAGCCCTCTTGTCAGCGGCTGTAATAGCACTTGCTGTTCGACCTTTCATATTATTTCCATAGCCTTCGGTGTCACGTAAATATGTCGATATAACTTTGCGATTTCTATTAGTTGTTCTAGGTATTTGATGAATAGAAAGTCCACACTCCTTGCAGGTTTTAATTTTGGATCTTTCCCCGACACTCAAGGATTTAGCTCGGCCCATTTTACTTCAAATCGATTGTTTTATATTTGATTATACACAATTACTGTAATCCGATCTGATTTATGACGATCTGCAAAGGACTTTCACACTTAAACCGATTACCACGTGAGAGGTGCTATTCAAATGGACCAAAAAAGAAGAATACATTTTTCACTTATTCAAAAGAAAAGAGCGAATGAAAATAACGGGACACTTTTTTGTAGGTAATGTGTGGAAGTAGGAGAAGCAAATAAGTAAAAACTGAACCGTTATGTGAAGTGTACTTTAAATAGAGTCACTATTGTTAAATGATTAGGGGGCGCTATTCAAGTAAGCGGCAGTGTACTTCACTCTTTTTTCAAAAATGCTTATATTTGTTTTAAAAGGTTTCATTCAACTCAATTCAATATAAAAGGTGGCGAATAAGTAACGTTAACGGCGACTACATACTATATATTGAATGCGTTCTTGTGCATCATTTGGTTTTAACTAGTGAACCCATTGCATCTTACATGGGAAAAGATGTAACATATGTAAAATTCTTTGCAAAGACCGCCTAGACATCTCTAACTGCTGAGAACATCGCCTGGTGAAAGTTTCGGGGTTTTTTTCAATACTTGCTTGCACTCGAGCAATGGTCACTTAATTTCGAACTGCACGAGGTCTTCCAGCACGCGGAAGATCACAGACAGCCCCTTGTTGCCCAAAACGCTGAACCAATCGGTAAATTGTTGGAGCGCTAGGAGCATTTCAAACATGAAAGAAATTTTGATATGATCTGAATAATCGAATGCTGACTTTCAAAGTAAAACTGAACAACTTTGGTTCTTTGTTTTATGCAGAGCCTTAAATTTTCCAAGTATTATTTAGTTAATCCTGTAAAGAGACGAAAAAAAAGACTTGAACAAAAACTGAATTCACTGATGAAATCTTAACGATACTTATGCGCCACCCTATATATGTACATACATTTATATATATAATACACTCTGATCATTACAGAGTAACAGTTTAATTACTGACGAAAAATAAGTTATTCAAATACTTTTTCGATAACGGATGAACTCTTTACTTCTTACTTGTTAACTTTTTATCAAAAATTTCGGTGCATTTTTGTATCTTTACTAGAAAGAAAGAAGGTATACTCATGTATTATTTGATATGATAAGAAATGTTACACTCGTATATCTTAAAACCAAATATGTTCCGTGACTTTCCAAGCCGTTTGGCCTGACCGTCTGGTAGACATAAACTATCGTAAATCTTTATGAAACTTCTGAAAATTCTAATCACTCTAATACTTTGCCACATTGTGGCCAGAGACTATAAATGGCCCAGCTCTTCCTAGTACATCCTATTCAAATTAACCGATTTCCCCCTGCAACTCCTAATTAGTAGACTACAATAACCAGCCTATATATTCTTAGCTTCATATATTTTTCAATGCACTAAATTGAGTCAAATGTGGTACACATTAAGGGTTTGTAAAAGTTAGGTTTCAAATTGAGAATTGAGCACCCGCTTCATATCTTTTGATCAGTTATACTGAATTCAGTAAAATTAGGCACACATCATGCGAGTGGTAAATTAGCTTCTGAAAGTGAAAATGTACGGCATTACCAAGCCTCTTATGATACCTTATATACAAATTGAATGAAACTTAGTTCTTCCCCTAAAATCTCTAATTTGGTTGTAATGAAAATATCAAGCAGATAATTACGCCCTTTCTGGTGTCTCCCGTATAAATTACTTAATTTAACCTACTACCTCTAGATTCACATCTTTTGTTCAATTGCGCTAAATCGGGCATAATTTAGTAAGCGACGTTTAGTAAACTTAATTTTGCGAGTGGAAATGCATTGCATTTTCACACCAATCACATTCCAGAGCATTTTTCGATTAGAACCTGGCATTATTTGCAATAGTTAGCCAGAATGAAATTTTTGTATGAGTTATTCCTTAAATCGGGTATAGTCGTTTCTACAGATGAAACCTGCAAACAGAATTATTATCTCTCTTAAAATTAAAATATGATTTGAGTGTATTTTAATGCGAACGCTGTATTTAACAACATCTACAATTTAAAAAGAGCTGCAAACAAAACGCTCATGTCTTGAAAAAATCCGATTTTAAACATTTTGGATTTGCGTCTCTTTAGTAAATGATGTTTACTTATAATTTGTGTTCCTAAGGCTGCGAGTTGCCGATGCATTTGAATTCACTGAAATTATCCGAACTAAACCCACATATTTTAAAATTGCATCTCAAAATGTTTTTAAAAACCTTTTTATTTGCCTCTTCGATTATTAATCACAGTACACTCTTACGATTCATAAAACAAAAATATTTGCGAAAATTACTCTGAAATCTTTTTATACCTTCACCCGAAAGGAAGGAGACATATGTCAATTGGTATGCAAAAATGTAACACCCGGAAGGAAGTGTATAAGATACCAAGTACCATCTTGACCAAATGTGTTTCATGACTCGTTAAGTCAATTGGGCGATGGCCGTTTGTCTGGCTAGCTGGCTGGCTGGCTACTACAGACTTCTTAAAATTGGCACAAGTTAATGTCGGGTTGTTCGGAAAGTTCGTTCGCGTTTTTATAAGAAATTTATTTACAAATCTATATGCAATTATATAATCTCACCCTTTTTTAATAACTTCTTCCATTTCTCTGGGAGCTTTCCTGTCTCAGAAAAGTCGCGTGATTTTTCGAGTTCAATTCGATTTTTGACATCCTCGTCGTTATGCAAATTCAAATCCTTCAAGTGGTTGCTCAGACTGATAGGTGATAGTCGATCGAGGTGAGGTCTGGGAAGTGAGGTAAAACATCCCACCTAAGCTCTGTCAGTTTCTGACGGGCCCGCAAGGCAACGTGAGGGCGGGCGTTGTCGTGATGGAAGATAAAGTCTCTCAAATTGATGAGCCTCGGCCGTTTTTCTTCCAATGCCACCTTCAACTAATCTAATTGTGCGATATAGTAGTCCTCATTAATCGTTTGATTTGTTGGGAGAAGCTTAAAAAAGTCTACTCCTTTGACAACCCACCAAATGGACAACATTACCTTCCTGAGGTGAAGGCCCGCCTTAGAGGTGGATTGAGGGTGTTCATTTGGTTTCCCCCATGATCTTTTCCGCGTTACATTGTTGTAGACTATCAATTTTTCATCCCCTGTGATGAGGTTCTTCAGATATAGCGTCTTGTTATAATATTTCTTATCCTTAGGTTGTCCCAGGCCCGGTCCGTTTTCTTCATAAACAGACTTCAGTTTTCGGTCGGCTTCAGTATCCGCTTTTCCTTTTCGGAAATAATACAGCATTCTATGCCTAAAATGCCCTTTTTTGCTCATATTTTTTAATTTTTTAATTTTTTTTTTTTTTTTTAAACGTTATAACCACTCGCGACTAGATCGAGAACACAGGTAAAACAGTTTAGAAAAAGGGGTGGAAGGAAGTTATGGTAGTGTTTGGAGGAACTCTACGTCATGAGAAGTGACGTATGGTGAACTAACGAATTAACCGAACGAACTTTCCGAACAACCCGATATTTTGCCAAATCATAGCCGCAGCCGTAGGAGTATATATGGGCTTATCGACCCGCCTTTTCTGATACTTCCCATATAAATTTGTCAATTGTATAAAATACAATTCTTCCCTGTGACTCATATGTCGTAGACTGCGGTGGCCTGAAATTCTGTCCATTGTTTCGAGCTAGAATTCTTAGTAAAATCTGAAAAAATCCGAGTTAACCCATATATTCTTAGGATCATACCTTCTATTCGGTTACACTAAATTTAGTTAAATTCAATGCACATTAACTGTTTGAATTAACAGTGTCTGAAAATGAGTAATACGTTTGATAAGTTTGGTGCTGAGAATGAAAATGGACTGCAGCGTGATACCATCCAGGTGCTCCTATGCAAAATGGCCGATTTTAGCGAAATTTAATTTTTCCTCTGTAGAAATGCGTAGACTGCTGTAGCTTCATTTTTTTTTTTTTTTTTTTGCCAAAGGCATTTAATTGTAATGCTTGGCAAAATGTAAAAAAATCGATCAGATCACTCCGCCATTTCCGCTACCTTCTATACAAATTATGCTCTGAATGCAGAATTGTGCACTAATTCAGAGCATTTGTTGAAAAAAAACCTAGCAATTAACCACGCCTATCTATCACTCCGCATACTGTTGAATCAATGCAAAATAATGTTGGGTGAAGGTATATGCAAATCAGTTCCCCTGACTGACATTCCTATAACGTCAACTCCCTACAAGATCCGTATTCGGAGAAAAAACTTTTATAAAGGGTGTCCGAACAAGAACGCAAGATTTAAATTTGGCGCCATTCGAAGTGTCGTTATACGAGAAGGTACGAGGTTAGTAAAAATGGAGCGCTACACGAATGACAACGCATTCTCATTGTGAAATTGTTTTACCAAAATGGTAAAAGTTTTGCGGCTACAGTTCGCAAATTGCGATCAATTTGGGGTCACAATAATGTTCTAAAAGAGTCAACTGTAAAGAGATTAATGGATAAATTTGCCAAAACTAGGTCTGTTAGTGATGTAAAGACAACAACGCGCCTTCGACCAGATCGATCGATCGAAAATGTCGCAGCAGTATGTGATGATGTCGCTCAAACTCCATCCACCTCAATTCGACACAGAGCTCAGCAAATTGGTGTCTCCAAATCCACTATGAAGATTTGCATCTTCATGCATACAAAGTTCAATTGACTCAGGAACTAAAGCCAGCTGATCATGGACAGTGAAAGGAGTTTGTTAATTGGGTATTGGAGAGACAACATGAAAATGCTGATTTTGCCGGTAAAATCATCTTCAGTGACGAGGCCCATTTCCATCTTGATGGCTTCGTCGATAGGCAGAATTGTCGCATTTGGAGTGAGAAAAATCCTCGAGTGTCACTGTGTGGTGTGGATTTTGGGCTGGAGGAATCGTTGGACATTTTTTTATGAAAATGAGGCACGTGAAGTGCAAACAGTCAATGGTGTTCGGTATCGTAAAATGATAACTAGTTTTTTCGTGCCTAGAATTGAAAAAATGAATGTGGAGGGCATGTGGTTTCAACAAGATGGCGCCACATTTCATACAGCCACAGAAACAATTCAATTGCTTCATCAGTCATTTAAATCTTGCGTTCTTGTTGGGACACCCTTTACATGGCATTGTATAATTTGCAAGTAAGATACATATTTATCTGTCAGTCTGTCCATTTGATATCTAATCCCCACCTCAATTTTAAGAATTTCTGAAAAACTTTTCAAAACTATGGTAGAGTTATATCCGAAAATCTTTCGAACATGATCGCCACATAGAAATTGACATATTTTCAAAAGATATGGATATTATACCTATTAGGGTTATGCCTATTTTAAATTCAGCAATAGCAGTTGCATCGTTCAAAAATATTTTACTGTCTAAATATAAAGTTTGATTACTTATTGGACCTCAAAAGAGAACCTCGTGATTATTAAAATTAAACCACTTTTAATGGTCTGAAACTTTTTATATCAAAGGTTACTTTTTATATCAAAAACAAAATAAGAGCAACTAAATTCGAGCTGAAGATAGGAGCTGATAAATTATTAATAAAATCATTACAGTAATTCCACTTAGATGAACTCACTTGTAAATACCCTCAAGCTGTGTCCCTTTACCGAAGCTCAGCAGGCCTGTTTTCCCCTTACATGTAAGGGCAGGCATCGGAAATATTTCATATTTAATTTTAACTCAGATGAAATTGGTTAAAGTAATATTAAAATATACATTTTCATATAATATAATACTATATAATAAATAGTATTTCCAGCTCGAGTGTTAAAAGTAAGAGACACTGTAAGGAATGGTCACTCAAGTTCACAGGTATCAAATAACACAGTTGAACAAATTAAAAAAAAAATGGAGCCTATAAATCATAAATTATAGGGGAAGAAGTGATTGTGGTCATATCAGCCAGTTTGTATGTTTTGTTGTGTAAATGAAACACAAAAACAATACCAAGCAACATAATATATTAGTAATAACTAGGGATATGCGATTACTCCGTCAACCCGATCAATCAATCAATCAATTAATTGAATAATCATTCATTTGGATTAAACATATTCATGATTATCAAATCCGCCACTTTGTATTGGAAACACCAGAAGAGCACTTCCCCTAACTAAGAACTTAAGAAGACATCAAGGAATTCAAATATATGCGGATTCGTGTAGACACAGTGAAAATTATGTTATATAAATAAATAAGGGCCATTTGCGTGGTGGTACCAGAAAAAGTACTTCAAAATGCCCCAATACCACCGGTTAAATTAATCCGCTGAAAATATTACAGCTTGCCACCTGTACTTAAATGCAGCAAGCTAATTACAAGTTAATCGTGCAAAATTGATTTTTGTCAAATCTTCTATTCTGTATAGGATGAACCAAAAGCGGCGCGATGATTTTGCATGTTCATAATTCCAAATCACTCCTGGAATGTATTGGATGTTTTCACATATATTACGACTAGAATAAACACTTTTTGTGCCCCACACGAAAGAAAATGTAACACACAGAAGGAAGCGTCTAAAGTCTCAAGTATATTTTGACTAAATCTGTTTTGCGACTTTTTAAGTCTATTGAACAAAGTCCATTTGCTCTGGCTGACGGAAACGATGGCGGTAGCAAATCTTTACTAAACATCTAAAAAGCTGGCACGGCCTAACATTTTGCATGATTGTAACACCGGTTATTGTAAATGGGTCACATTAACCTGCCCCTTCTGATACCTCCCATACAAATTCATCGAATTTCAGAAATTCAGTTTTTCCCCTGCAGCTTCACATTCGTAGACTAGAGTAACTGAATTTGTTCTCCATTGCATTTGTTTATAATGTTTGGCAGAATTTGAAAAGATCCACTGACTAACCACACCAATTTTGGAACCTCCCATACAAATGGCCCGCTTAGCCCATGTATACTCGTATTCTCATACTCTTATCTCGTACACGGTTGCACTAAATTTACTCAAATTTGTTACATGCTAATCGTGTGCCACAGTAAGATCTCACAATGAAAATAGACTGCATTGCCACATCCCTTCCGGTACCTCCCATACAAATTGGCCGATTTTCTGAAGTTCGTTCATTCCTCTGCAGTTCTAATCAGTAATTTATAGTAGTCTATATTTTTGTTTTATAATCCTCTATAAAATATCAGAATATAGACCAAGTAACCACGCCCTCCTGATACGTCCCATATAAAATGGCCGATTTGACCCATGTATTTTTAACTGCATATCCTTCAATCCGTTGTATCAATTTGGGGCATATCATACGTTCGGTAAACTGGCACTTCCTATACAGATTTATCCATATATAGAAATTTAATTTAAAAATTTAATTATTGTGATCCATAATTCATTACCTAAAGATTAATTATATTACGGAACATTGTTGTGTAAAATGTGAAAATATCAACGAACCCTCCCTGGTACTTCCCAAACAAATTATCTAATTTAACTTACATAGTCCTAGATTCAAATCTTTTATTCAGCTGATCTATACTCTGTACAATTGAGCATTATTTAGTACTAATAATTAGTACACATAAAATTTGTGATTTAAAAAAAAATCAATACGAATGGAGGGCTGCAGAAAGTTACTATTTCTCTCTTTTATTGTGCTTTAATTCAGAGTATTTTTCGATAAGAACTTATAAATTGATCACATTGATCTCTGGCACCTCTCACACTTTTGTACAAAACACAATAGAACGTTGGGTGAAAATATATGTGAGTCATTTCCCCTGACTGAAGTTTCTATACTGGTTGGTATCTGTTACACGCTATACATAGAATACCGCCCCGAATTCGTCAAATTATGTTTTGACTGTATTCGAAAACTAGTCCTTTCAACCGAGTTTTGGCAGCCATCATAAAGGGTTTCAGTTTCTGATACATTTTCTTAAATAAAATTTGACGCTCAAAGCCAGATAAGAATAAATTAAAAACTATTTCAATTATTTTTTCAGGCAAAAACTGGAAAATGAAGCAAGAATTTGCTGAAAAAATCACGAGCGGAATATTAGTAATTTTTCGTTAATTTAATTCCAAATTTTTTGAGCTAATGTCTGAAGAACATGACAGTATATACTTGGAAACGGCATCGACCAATTATCGTAATTACATGAAAATAGTAAGCAAATAAAACCAAATATATCATACACATAGCGTTTTAACATTTAGAGAAATAATTGTAACTTGTAAAAATCAAAAGTTTTATAGGCATTTATTTTTTAATTTTCTCTGTATGAAAATTACAAAATAAATGTTTCCGAAATTTTCCTATTGTTATATTAATTAATCTGAATTGATTGTCCAACAATATACGGCAAAAGTATTATAAAATTAAGTTCCTTTAGCCTTCTAAACAAATGAAATTTCAAAAACTAGGTTTTCTTACTTAAAATGTCAATAAATTTTTAATAAATTTTCAAAAATTTTTAAACCACAAGTTTAAAAACTATTTTGACAATTTTTTGCACAAAGTCATTTCTTTTAATTACTGCTCCATTTTTGAAAAATGAAGAGCTGTTTAAAAGTAGTCAATACTAATTAGGAGCTGTAATGATGTCATGCATACATTTAAATAACAAAATTAACTGAAATTCGCAATGATTGCAAATATCAAAGAATGATGAATTATAGTATATGGAATAGTGTGTCAAATACTGGGTGGCTGATGTTATCAAGGTCTCTTGCCCTTGAGGGTTCTTGTGGGTTTATTGCAAACAGGAAGTTTTCTAAACAGAACCAACAAAACCACTAGTTGATGATTTAAAGGCAATTCCAGCTGCAACCTTTCAGCCAGTAATAAATAGCGATATCGCTCATGCCTCACCACATGTTCCATTAAAACCATTAAAATGCCTTCATAAAAATTAATAAAGAAAAAATACATTAGATGATTTAAAAACAAACAACCTGGCTTCCTTTTGCGTTGATGAAGGAGTGTCCTGAGTGCCAGAAGGGGCGTGGTAAATCGATATATTCTCTCTTATAAATGCTGTAATTTAACACAAAATAAAATAAGCAAAATTATAACTTACTAAACTTAATTGTTCCAACTTGCTGTCTTCCGCTTAGAACTTGCAGAGGAATCATTGGTGTCCGCAAATCGGCAAATTTGTATGTGAGGAACCCTTAAAAGGCTGACAATTCACACCATTCTCATTCTCAGACCTAAGTTTGCTTAAAGTCTGATTATGCCGTATTTAGTGCAATTGACTATAATATATGAATATCGGAATATTTAAATTAGGTAATTCGTATGGGTGGTACCAAAAAGGGTTCCATGTTTTAGCAAGCGTTACAATGGTATTTTTAGGTGAATTAGGGACTACAATGGAATAATTTAATTTTGATAAATTAGTCCATTTGTACGGTAGGTAGCGGAATCTGACCAGTAATAACTTCCTTTTTTATTGAATTTAGTGGAAACCTTTCAAAGATATGAAGCTAAGAATATAATCGATCATTTTTTGTTGGAGGCACCAGAAGGGGCTTAACTGTATCGTAGATGTTTCCCAAGTTTTGCCAGACGTTATAAATTAATACAATGGACTAGAATTTAGATTATTGCAGCTAATTAGAAATAGAGGGTGTCCGAAGGAGTGCGCAATGAGGTCTATTTTCACTCCCAGAACGTATGGCTTAAATTGATCATTTGTATGGTGGGAATCAGAATAAGTGCTGTTAATCGCGCGATTTCCACATTTTATCAAGCACTATAAATCATTACAATTAGTTTCAAAACAAAAAAAAACGCAGAGGCAAAAAAAGAATATACTAAAAAAAACATAAAATTTGCTAAACTGGCAACACTGATCTCTGATCTGAACTAAATCTAAAACAAAATATCACAATATGTGGCCTTCATTATTTGTCAAATATATCTCCCTCCCTGTCTCTCCCTCTCTCTCTCTCTCTCTCTCTCTCTCTCATTCTATCACTCTATCCGTAATAAAAATACTCACACTCTAAAATAGCCCGTGTTACCAGCTGGAATCGACAAGAAATATCGAGAAATTCGGGGTGTAGACACGAAGATAAGATATTTGTTATTGTAGATGAGGAATCCGATAAGTTATTGATTTTGAAATTCGTATCTAAACACCTACATAGTTTTTAATTGCTACACATGATTAACATAAATATTTCATAAACAAGTCATCATCACGTTCATTAATTACATAATGAATTGAATTGAATAAAAGACTATGTAGGTATAAAAGTTCGACACCGACATGGATATTATTTCGGAAAACGTGAGTAATGTGATACCAGATTATATAATAGTATTCAGATTATTTACATAAATCAGATTTGGTTTAATATATTAATGAACATGATAGCCGATAAGCTTAAATCGTCAGCTGGCTACTTTTCAAAATACTCGCAGATTTGCATCTACCATTTTGATTTAAAAGATTTATAGATGTCCAGTGAATGCGTAATAATGTAAACATCTAAGAGTTGTCATTCTTCCACTTAATATGAAATATGATGTAATTCTTTGCCAATAAAAATTCCAACAAAGATCAATCAAAGCTGCAGCACATGATTGAAATTTAAGTCGCTAATGAAATCTAGTCCAGTGAAAACCTGTATTATAGTAAAGTAAACTGTGTATTATATATTTAACATTATTCGTTTGCCCAAAATGTATAAAAAAGTGCAATTGCAGTAATAAAACACGTTGTAACCCGTGCCAATAACCTTCGCTTGATTAAGTTGTTGTGATTTTTTATCCGTTTCATTCAGGATGCAGTTAATGGAGTCCACTTGTGCCACGATTGCATCTCCAAAAATGTTAATTAGGCTCCCATATTGTATAATTTATGTTTGTGATGAAAAGGGGAACGGTCTTTATATGGAATGTCTGGTTATTGGCTAAATTCTTGTTACTTAAATATGCCGGGTTGTCATCTGTGCTCGTACATAAAAACGACATGGAATTTAGTTTTTGTTACGTTGCGGTTCAATGTGCCCAACTTTGTGTGCCCAACTTTGTGGTTGTGGATATTTAAATCGAAACGACTTATTACCTACATCGACATATTTGATAGTCTGCCGTAAAGAATTCAATAGATTTTGAATTTAAATACTGGTTGAGTTTGAGTACTGGGTGAGTTTACCTTACGATCATTTTGATTTAACGCACTTAGGAAATCAGCGGCACATAAATTCCAGTATAGAAGACAAAAATACTGGAAAATACGGCTATGAAAATACTACGTGTAAAATTACGAGATTTAAAGCGATAGATTTAAACAAAACATGCAAAATTAAACTAATAACGAAAATGTTAGTTTCGTACATAATTACATCGATGCAAATTTGCCAATTAATTCCACATGGAAGAAAGTCCCGATCGCCACGTTTTTCAAACGACGACATTTATGCTGCCAATTAAAAATGCATATTTTTGATGGTACCGAAATTTTCAACCGCTGAAATTCTATGCCATTTTTCATGAAAATTTGATTTGGGAATGCTATGGCAGGAATGCTAGTGCGGCAGAAAACGTGTTATTTCCTACGAAAATTGAAGTTGTTATAAGTTATAATCATAATGGTTGACTTGTCTAAAGTTTCAATTTTCAAAAATATAATCACATAAAATTGGCAAAATTTAAGAAATTTTATTTGTTAAGAGTTATTTCATAATCACGGCTATCTTACAACTGATCTATACGAGTAGTCCAACTTTTGAACCAATTTTTCGAGTATATTGGCTGTTACCAGGTCAAATACAACCATTCGACTAAAAATGAGCTTCGTCGTTGAACGCAAATTTTTCACTAAAACACGGATCTTCTATAGGTTTTCCTAAAGCACCCTTATTGAGAATTCGGTGCAGTGACAGATCATTCAGCTTCAGTTCTTTAACATTTTTCACAGAGCATGCATTTTGATATCAAAATGTATTGTTCGGATATATGTCTTTCCATGCTGAAATGCTAAAGGTAACGAAGCATACTTGACTTTGAAGCATTTCAGGAATAACAATATAACTGGCAAAAGTTCTACAGTGAAAAATAAAATCATCCGTTCTAAAAGTTCATTATTTCGAGAGCAAAAATCTGGGCTATTCAATAAAATTATCTAAAAGTATTCTCCGTAAAGTTGAAGAGTAAATCATAAATGAAAATTTTCTTCAAAGTACTTAGCAGGCTTTTATCCCTTAAGCAGCATTTTTGGGACATCCACGCTAATGGAAATCATGCTGGCAGGAATTTTTACATTTTCCACAATCTTGTTTTATATTTATATTCGCAACAATATCTTACTTTCAAGCCGTTAGGTGCTCCTAGCATTTTAGTGTAAAAGATCCAATTTTACTTATTATTATAAAGTAATAAACCGGATGCAAAAATTCTGACGTTGTTTTATCTTTTTCACGTAATGTTTGTTTAGTCGCCAGTTGGACCCTGTGTGTACACTTTTTCGATACTTTAGTGTTAAAACAAGCAACAAAGGTGACATATATGTTTTTGGTTTTTCCGCGCGATAAAGAAGACATGAGAAAAGCACCGAATTATCTATTATTTATAAAACGTGTCCTCGAACTCATATTCATTATAAACACTGAAACTTTTATATAAGACGTGGGGAAAATGTTAGTAAAAAAACTTCTTTATAAATATGTTACAACCAGGGACCGGCAACGAAGTGAAATCAAATCCCAATTGGAATCTAAATCAAAAATATACAAAATTGTTATTCTGATTCCAAAAACTGAATTAAAATTGTATTGATATTATTTCCGTTTCATACATCCGAAATGAAATTAGAAACAATTTTGATTCTGATGCAGTTTATGAAATGTTTGGTTGGTTTTTCATTTGAAACTTTCAGAGGAGTAATTATCACATTCAGTGAGCTTATATTTCCTAATCGATATTTAGACTCACTCAACAAGACCTTCATTTGAACGACGATTCAGAATATCACAGTTTGATAAGCATTTACTATACTTGGGCGGTCCCAAACCTACCCGACCTATCAAAGAAGACACAAAAAAGTTGGAAAAATTTTTCTTTATTTTTCAACATAATCTCCATTTAGCTGGATACACTTTTTATAGCGTTATTCAACAGATTCTATACCCTGTTCATAGTAAGAACTCTCCAACTCCTTAAAATAGCCATCAACCATAGACTCCACCTCTTAATTGTTAGCAAATTTTCTACCACCGAGCAATAGAAAATAATCCGGAGAAGCAAAAACTGGAGAATAAAGTGCGCTATGAAGCAATTGGAATTTTGGCCATAGCAATAGTGGATATGTGAACTGGAGCATTGTCTTGATGAAGCAACACTTTTTTGCCAAATGCGGTATTTTTCCATAATTTCATCACCTAAATGCTCCAATAAATTAGCATAATATTCGCCATTGATGGTTTTTTCTTTTCTGATCATAATCAATAATAACAAAAATAAAAATAAAAATAAAAAATAAAAATCCCGTGCGCATCCCAATAAACAGACGCCATGACCTTTCTAGCAGATGGAACCATCTTCACCTTCTTTGGACACGATTCTCCCACTCCAATAAACTGTTTTGATTGTCCCTTAGTCTCCGGTATGAAGTGGTGACCCATGCCTCATCCATGGTTATAAATCGACGCAAAAATTCGGCTTTATTACGGTGAAACATCGCCAAATATTCTACGGAAACATCCTCATGACGCTGTTTGTGCTCTATTGAAAGCAAGCGCGGCTCCCATCTTGCGCACAGCTTGTTCATTTCAGCTACCTTACGCACTTTCAGCCAGCGATCATCCAATACCATTTTGTGGATTTTCTTACCCGCGTCTGGCTTGGACACTTCAATTGGCCTCGTTTAAACTCTGCTACCCAATATTTTACAGTCGTAAACGAAGGTGCAGACTCCCCTAGAGTAGAAAATAACTCGGCTTTAGTATTGGTTAGACTGAGACTTTCAAATGAATATATTAAATTACATAACGATGACCAATTTTTTCCACGTTTACAAATTCACTGAGATCGTTTACTTTTGATAGCTCAAACAAAAATAATGAACAACGCGGCGCCTTGAAACTTAAAACATATGTTTTATAAAACTGTCACTTCTCACCAAAAATTTTTTTTCAAATTACTGGGATCATCTATACGGTTAGCGTTGGGACCGCTCTCGTAGGTAGGCAGCTGCATCCTAGCTTGAGCCCACGATCATTCAAACGATAGTCGAGTCGGATAACGACTATAATTCCACATCAATTCTTGATATTTATCGATAAAACATTCGGCCTTAGTCTCCGAATCATGTAAAGCTATTGTCCGGAAATCTTTTTGGACATAATCACAATACAAAGAAGGACATATTTCCAAAAATGGTGACTAAGATGTTTGTCATTAAGTGGCCATAAGCAAGTGATGGACGTGAATTTGAGCATTTTTCCAATGTACTTCACTTTTTCGCCTTTCGCCTTCACTAATTAACACAAAACAATCCAACGCAAATGAAACAATAAAAATGAGTAACGTAATTTCAACCGGGTGAATACTCTTTTTGTCAAAATTTAATAATTTATAAATTTGTACATTAAGAAAACTACCTAAAGAATTTAACGCTTAGATTGAAGAGACTCACCCACATTTCAAAACGATTCACTTCAAAAAACAAGAAATTTGGAAATTATGAGTCATTCATATTTTTTTTCTAACCTGATCTAAAAATATCGCAAACTTAATTTTTTAATTATGGCCTAATTCGAAGAATATCATTTTTCACCCAGAATAAAGTGATTGAAGTACAAAATACATTTAATAAAATTTATTTCATGACTTTTTAAGTCGACTTTTAACTCGATAACTGCAGTTAATCTTTTCATCTTAAAACTGGAGACAGACTAATATGATGGGCCATATCTTATGAGCCATTTCTTACTCCAATACGAATTGACCGTTCCAACGAAGTTTAGTTTTCGCCTTGTAATCCCTAATTCGAATGCTGCAGTAACCTTATTGTTTGTACATTACATTGCCTCGTAATACTTGTCAAAATCGATCAAATGACAGTGCCCTCTCTGGTAAATCGCGCACAAATGACCGATCTATCTTTAGATTCATACCATTTACTTAGTTGCGCTAAATGCAGCCAAAATTGGCACACTTTGAGCAAAAGCTTGACTGCGATCTGGTAATAAAAGATACCGAGCTAAGAATATGCGGATTAAACCGCTCATTTATATGGGAAGTATCAAAATTTACTGTGTTAGGTGGTAAATTTTTCTCACATTTTGCCAACCAATGTAAACCAATGCAATGGTCAAAAGTCTAAAACATTGCAGATAACTAATTACAAATTACAGAGGAGCGATTGAATTTCGGAGAATTGACCAATTCGTATTGCAAATACCTGAAGGCACTCGAATGTGGTAATGCGATCTATTTCCATTCTAAGATTTGACTTAGCCAGTGTTCCTTAATGTATACCAAATTTGACTTTGAATTTAGTGAAGCTGAATGAAAGATGAATTCTGAAAATTCGGCCGTTTTACATAGATACCAGAGGGAGTAGACCGATAAAGGTTATTTATAATCCCCGCCTATAAATTGACCAGATATTGCACTGTGCTAAGCTTTAACAAGTTTCATACAAATTTACGGTAGTTATCTCATCTACCAGGCAGAAGGACATCCCTCTATTGACTTAAAGAGTCCTGAAACACGTTTAATCAAAAGATACTTGGTACTTTAAACGCTACCTTCTGAGTGTTATATTTCTGTGTATAAAATAATAAATACCATCACATCTTCATTTCGATTAACTACACTTCAAATTACAAAATTTTTAATTTAATACTTTCCGTTTCCGAGGATATTTTTTCACAGAAAATTTTGTTTTCAAAATTCTTATAAACATTCTCGGTCTACTGACAACTTGCTAAAAATTATAAATTCCATACATAGCGTTGACACACAAATGATTTATATTTGCTGTGAAATTTGTAAAGCCCAACTGTCCTTCTGAACACGCTCTTGTGATCCCCTATCGATAGCATTTGAACACCTCAGCTATAGAACATCGGTAGTTCCACATGTATGTCAAGATTATCTTATGCGTCGGAAAAAGATGGACTTTAATTAACGTTATAGTAATATGATTTTTAGTATAGTTTATAATCATAATCAATTTCGTTATATTATATTTTCCATTAGAGCATACGAGTACATGCTCTCGTTCATACGGTCATTTCCGCGTATCAACTAAACCTGTCTGTTCTCAAGAAGCGTTGGCAACATTTCCGAACAAACATTTGAAAAACGCATTATAGGTATACTTGGCACTGGCATAAAGATCAGCATCAGTCATTAAATAAATGAGAGGGATGCGAAGTTCGATTGTGGCTGAAATTAAATTAATGTTTACAATGGCCGACTAAGCCGCTCTCCGTCTAACTCTTTGCACCTGAATCCCTGATTTAGTTTTCATCACAATTCTGTATGTAGCGGGGTGAACAATGCACTCGTCACACACAAAAGAACATTTGGGAACATCACTGCAACCATTGGGAACAAAAATAGCAGCAGGAGCAAGAGTAGCAACTGATTTCCTTAGTTTAATTAAATGGGTGTATTACAAAAGTAACGCCTCTTGTTTGTACTGATCCTCTTGTTGCAAAGATGCCGTAACAGTTGAAGGAGTTATATTTCAATACGGGAGCTCCGTGGACTACTTGAAGATCTGTTGAATTAATTAAAAAATTCCACCATGCTACTCAAATGAACACTGCGCTTGAAACATGATTGCAATCATCCTCATGATCTTGTAAAGCTTGTAAACTGATATGCTCAATAGCTTCTTATTGTGGCACCACCTACCTACTTGCTAGCCACAATGTGGACCTGCTTCCAGTCCCACCAAAGAAACGCAAGAGCGCCACAGCCAACGAACGAACCATGCAAACAGAGAGCGATGCGTTGTCTTGCGCCTGCTCAGCTAACAACACGCAAACTGCGGATATGGGCGGTCGCGCTCCCCATTGTGCTTTAATTTTTTAAATAAACTTTAAATTTCATTAATTAAAATCATACAATTTTCAGCTCTTTGGCTGTTCCTTCCACTTTTTCAATTTCAATTTCGCTTATGGATAACAAACAACATCAATGAGTTTCTGCTTATTTGAGAGATTTATTAGCTTGACTGTGGGCCTAAAGCCTGGAATGAGGTTGCTGGTCAATTCAAATCTGCAAAGCTAACCACTTCATGGGATCGAGTTACCAATCCTGAGTTCCGCTTGAGTTTTAACAAATATTGACTTGTATTTGTGTGTGTGCTTGTAATCTTCATACGGGTAAGCAATTGAACGGGTATGTAAAAAGGAAATGAGAGAATATTTACGTTAAATATAACAAGCTCCCCCCAATAGAGAGTAAGTCTCTCTATTTCTGTTGCAAATCTATCTGTAGCAGAATTGTGAATTTTCGAATTCATCACAAGCTATTTATTGTATAAACAGAAATGTAGAATTTCTCGTTTTGTTTCTGTTGTCATCTTCGCCACACGATTTGTTGCGGTTGTTATTGTTGTTGGTATTGTAACCACTAAAAATACCAATCGATTCAGAATCAGCACCTAATTCGATTTAGCCGACGACCTGCCAGTTGTCTCTTCTTGTAGAAGCAATTTTCTTCAGAATTTGATTGAGTTACCCATAAACTTTCGTCAGAGATAAAATTAATTGGAAATGGGTAAAACTTAAACCACTGTTTCCAAAAAGTAAGACCAGTTATCAATTTAAATTACGCCGATATATCGAATCTCATCAGCGTTTGAGCTGCGCTTGTTTTGTACGTCAGAGAAAGTGATTTCAGCGATTTTTACAATGTGAGATTTTGTTGAGCAAAAAAGATATGTGCGGATTTCTTTTTCTCTCAGCATTTTGTTATTGCTGCGGAAACGTTTATAACGGTGCAGAAGGCCATCGGTGGATCGAATTTGTCGGAAACATAAGTCTGTAAGTGATCTAAACAGTTCAAATAAGACCGAGAATCAATTTGAAAAATAAGGGCGTCCCAAACGATCATCAGCTAGTAGCGATTAAAGTCATTTCCAATAAGCCCAAGCTCAGTATAAAACGCATTATTTTGAAAGATGAGACTTAGAGCTATGCTTATAATCTAGAAGTAAACGATACAATAGAGTGAATGCCAAAGTTGAAGCAAGACCGTGAGGATCTCGCCAAAGTCGCTCAAAAGTCAATGTTATGCTGGTTATTGCCTTCGATTATCGTGGTATTGTGTGTGTGTATTATTTGGCTTCAGAGCGTTTTCAGCATGAAGTTATTTGCAAAAAGACACCGCCTTTGCGCCAAGATAATGCGCAATCTTAAATTGATTTAGCTCTGCTTGACTCCAGGCTAATTCCTAAAATCAAAAGACTGCTCCGGAGAAACCGTTTTGAATCGATTGAAAAGATTCAACAATAATCAGTGCACAATCTTAAGGCCATACTGGGATGGCATAAGTTTATTGTATCGGACGACGAACCAAGTAAAAAATGGTTTTACTTTTTGAACTCAATAGTATTTATTGGAAATCGAAACTTCGATCGACATCTGAGGACAAAAAATACACTTGCAATAGCTTCACATTGCTGTAATCTGTTCTTTAATATGCGATGTTTGAAGATCCATCTCTCTGCTGTAGGGCAAACTTATTAAAAATAGGCATTTGCTAATAAATCTTGTTACAGAGCTTCTACAAGCTCTGATGAACAAATTTTTTTGATAGCACCAAATTCAACTGAGTGTGATTTTCAGTATAATAAACACAACATTGCTTCTATTGGACAATTTATCACTTCCATTTATTTTTTACATTTCCGATAAAACGGTTTTGTTATTAAACATATTTTTTTATTTCGTTTGCTTTTTCAATGGAGATTTGTGAATCTCCAGCGGTTTCACACTTGCTATGGGGCATGATTTAATAAATTACTTTGGTGTTGTCCAGTTCCCGATGCGATGCTCACTTCATGAATGGTCAATCGCCCTCATACCATTCGGTACATCGTTATTGGCTTCAAGTTATCACTAGTAGACATGGTAGTATACAAAAACATGTTCAAAATTATTTAAATTTTATAACCCTTTCATAAAAAATGTCAGCAGCGCATACTTAGTTATTTATATCGTGAATCGTAAATAAAAATTATTACCTATTATATGTCTCGCGTAGAAAACAATTTGGATTTATTTGGCCTTCTGCGCTTGTCCGACAAACAGTATCACCAAATACTCATCATCAAGTTCATTGTCAGCAATCTAATACATGCGCTGGATGCACTTAACTACGTCAATGTCGGAATGCCTTCGTAGAAATCATGATTCATACAGTGCCGATTCTTTCCGTTAACCACGATGGGCCCATACGTATATTTCAAGTAGAATTTTTCTCTCCGAAAACTTCAAGAATAAATTCATTTGTCTTTGATTAGTTTTCAAATATAAGATAAATAATAAAATTGATTTTCAAGTTATTCGAAAAACAGCCTTTTTTCAAGAATCCGATTTTCATGTATTTGACCGACGAAAACCCCGGTTTTATTCGAGTGAAATTATGGAAAAATAAATATTTTTTTGTAAGGTAATGCGCTTTATTATTGCTGAAATCAAATAAGAATAAAAAACCATATATAAAACGCACGTTTATTGAAGTATCTGGCTCCCCCACATTCGCACAGCAGCCGAAACAGGCAGATAAGTAATAGTCTGACAAAGACTCATTAAAAGCTGATGAACGATAAATGAGACTATATGAGGTCAGAAATATCCAAATTTCTTATAGACTTGCCAAAATTTTGCGGAATATTTTCAAAACTGACGGCACGGAAGAAAATATCATACCTTCAACCATTACAAATGCATATTTTTATTGGCTTTAATTATAATTGTGTACCAAGTGTGGGCATTTTCCACAACCAATGCTGGGAAGTTGTAAAAAATATAAAAGTTTTCAAAACCAATATCTGTAATGCATTACTTATTTAGCGGTTACATTTGCGCAATTGCAATAATTATCCAATTATCATTGCTACCAAATTTCCGCCAACGTCAGTGTCTACACTCTATAGTTAAGATAATCTGGAAAAATATTGATCTAAGATTTGAATCTTATTTTGTTCAACACAAAGCCATTTTTAAACATTGTTATGTTTGGTTGCTGAAAACACGGTTTACAGAGACAAAAAAATCGGTTAAACGATCATACGAAATTGCTGATGCTCAAAAAATTACATATGGATGTGAATAAAAAAGTTTGTTCTATTTTTCGGTTTTTCGGTTCAACACTCTGGTCATAACTCAGGACTATCCACTGTATAGGTAAGTCTGATGTCTGATACGTCAAGTGAGGGCTTTACCATTACATCGCTTGCTCAGGGTATAGCAATACCTGTTTCCAAAGGAGACTATCCTTTTTATTTATTGTCTAACATCACTTATTTGGTTGCGGAGGAGATGAGATAGACTAGTTAATACTATACTTCAAAATTATTAGTACCGAATGCTGCAAAGGAGTAGACTTCTTACTCATCAACAAAAGTATTGCTTTTAGGCCTCATTTACAACCAAATGTCCTTTTGGCCGATCTCAATGCTTGAAAAGGAATCCAATGACGTCTACATCGTCAGTATTAACATATGACTTTTATTGAAGATAGCCCAGACATCTTAAGCAATACTTTTTCACTGAAGATTTCGCGTCGGTCGGTCTCATTCTGCAAATTTATTTAAACTTTTTTTGTGGAAAGAAATAAGTAACACCCTGGTAACAACATTCATCAACCAACTTCATTGCGGATATTTTTATTTGGGAATCTGGTTCCAATTACTACCGATTTCCGCGCCGTTGTGAAAGAAATCAGTCGGAATCCGTTTTCGGACCGGAGTGGAATAATTAGAATTTTAATGTCGTGGGCAAGTAAGTATAATATTCGGACTTAATACGGACCGTGGGACAAGGTATGTCAGTCTCTTGTCAAAATGTATATTCTGAATGGCGGTGGCGCCAATCTTGACTTTCCGCCAATCGTATAGATGCTCCATTTGAATACAAGGACCGGATATTCCACGGCGAGACTCACGTAAAACGCCCGTGGACTCTGTCATCAAACTTTTGAGTTTCAATTTTTCTTTTCCTTTGCGTATTTACACTCGGTTCTCGATCGGGCTGCCAACAATCAACAGGCTAACACGAAAACTTGAGTATAATTAAGAGATGTTGCCTATTTACCAAAATTTCTGAGAATATTTCTGGATATCGTCAAGTGAATAGGTGAATAAACGATTTAACGATTTCTTCGTTAAATTAAGGTATTTAGTCAAAATGATGAAATAGTATTTATCTTCATTAGACAATATGAAATATTCTACTAGCTGCTTTGCAACATTTTGTTGTTTTTAGCCTGAATTTGTTTGATTGTCCTACTACATAATCCAAAAAATTACAAAAAAAAAGTAAAAGTTTGGAAATTGTTATCATTAAGACCGCAAAAATGGCAAATTGACACCTTAGTGGGACTTGCGGGGTTCGCTCTCATGACTGTATGCACGATAAAACAGTCGTTGTTTTGGAAATATAAAGGGAAATATTTACATTTGTTGTTATTATTTAACATCTAAATTTTAAATCAATTAAAATTGTTGACAAACAAATTTGCCACAATTTGAACTATGCTGAAATAATTCAAATCTTGTATTTGATAAGTTTTTGAATTTGGAATAAATTTTGAAATGTTTAACCAAAAATATAATTGACTGATTTCATTTTAGGGCTACAAAGATTGTCTTTGGAACTTAAAGTTATTTTGTTTATACTTTGGTTGGGTTAATTTTAACTCAAAATATGGGCGGACAAATAGACTGACCAAATTTATTTTATTTATCCAATAGCCCGTTATCTCGAATTTTTTCGAAAACTAATGTACACGGCCGGAGTAAACGGAAGATTTTGGGCAAAAGTTTTTGTGTGGTATGACAAGATTTCATTGGTACAAGAAAAGAAACCGCATGCACGTTTTGAAGAGGATACACTGTTTTGGTATAAAATTAAAAAAACTTTTCCATTTTTGTCATACCAATTCACAAACCAAAACCCAAAGACACCATTTTGATTATTTTAAGACCGGAAGGACGGATTTTGCTCGAAAATTGTTGCAAGAACACTAATAGCTCTTTTGTAAATTTCCAACATTCTACAATCAAAAATCTACATAAATTTTGCCAGCTATCATAACATTTGATACTATTCGAATTTGATATCATTCGAGAAATGTTAGTCAAAAAAAACTGACTTACAGATACCACAACTATAATTCATGAAAATCGCAACATATTAAACAAATCGGGTCAGTACAATTTACCATTATACAGGGTGTCTGTCGGGAAGGTACACTACTTTATTTGTTTGTAATTTTTGATTTTTGATATTGAAATGTTTTATTTAATGTCGGCAATTATGTATGGAATACAATATCAGATAAATGTCCGCCTCTGTTAGCCTCACAAATGCGAACCCTTTTGAGCGCATTTTTTATTACATTCTTACACATTACATTCATACTTCATTAATTTCATCACGAATATTTTGTTTGAGTTGATCAAGCGTTTCTGGTTTGTTTTCATAAACCTTGCTTTTCAGATATCTCCACAAAAAGAAGTCCGGAGCAGTCAAATCAGTCGACCGTGGGGGCCAATCAACATCACCATTTCTTGAAATAACTTGTCGTGGAAAGAGGTCTCGCAGTAATTCCATTGTAATCCTGGCTGTATGCGATGTGGCACCGTCTTGTTGATACCACATGTTAATCAAGCCCAAAGCATGCAGTTGTGGCGTTAAAAAGTTTTCAATCGTATCACGATATCGCTCCCCATTGACAGTTACCGTTACGCCGTTTTCAGTTTCAGTTTCAACTGAATCTTAAATGGAAGCAAAAGGAAATTCTTTTGCAAAATTGTGGCCAAAGTTGTTGTTTGAAGACCAAGCTCCTGAGCAGTAATGTTTTCAGCGGATCTTGCAGTACGTTGTGGTTCATGCTTGACCCTATCAGCTACAGACTCTCTTTCTTCGAAATCATTCACTACACGATAAATAGTGCGTCTTGTTTGGTCGTTGTTTCTTCCAAAAATTTCACGTAACTTTCTCATCGTCACAGTAATCGATGATTGATTTTGATAAAATGTCCTAACGATTAAAACACGTTGGTTTATCGAATATTTTTTCATAATAAATTTGCCACGTCTCTACTTCACAACTGCCATATATGAACTGTCAAGACTAATGTTTACCAAAATGGCGGCACGACAAAGTAGTACACCTTCCCGACGGACACCCTGTATATCTCATGAGTCCTGAGATATCGGGAAACAAATACAAGAATATGCAAACTTGAAATATTCTAGCCCAAATCTGGCTGTACTGCCCCGATAGTAAGATTAGACAATGAATAAATAAGACAATGAATTAATCTCTATTGAATTTCTTATTTTCTTACTTTCTAGCGAGCATTTATCAAGTTCTATGAGATATTTCATCTGTCAAGTTATGGTTTTCAAATATTGTTAGTTTACAAAACTCAATTTCACCAGATTTTGAAATAAAAGCATCGATATCTCTTAAAACAGGATCCTCTTTTTGCAAACTCTTAGGAAGCATATACATAAAAACAGCTTGGCATAAAAAAACCATATTCCTTCGCATTCCACGAATAAAATATGCGATAGCTTTTCACATTCGGTGAATTTAGACGCATTCTATATCTAGACTTACTGAAAAGGACCTACTGTCTAGTGACAGTTCTAAATGTCAATTTGAGAAGATTTTACTATATTTGTCGATTGTTAGACTTCTTGAAGTATTCATCAGCATATTTAGCCATTCCAAGAAAGATATGTGTCTGTATCGGCAGTATAATTAAAAACATTTTTAAAGAATTCATTCAGAACAGCATTGATTTACAGAAATTTTTTTTATATCCTCTGTCTTGTATCTAATCGATTTTCGTTGTCACTTTGAAGACCAAATAAATATTTCTTATAACCTACATATATTGATTCATATGAAATATATTAATACTTATCTCGAATATTTGTGCATTTCCATTGTGAACTTATAATATATTGCACTGAATAAACATCTTCGGGGCTCTGGCAAATGGAATTCATTATCACGAGATCATTTCAATTAAATTTTAAATTATGATTTGAACCCGATCAGGATCTCTACTTAATTAAAAGCAATTATCATTAGCATAAAAATTAAACAACAAATCATTATGTAGCATAGCTGTGACGTTGAAAACCCGAAATTCGATTAATATGTTGAAAGAATAGCGGAAGCCTAATGCGCAACAGCTACAGTAACAAGCAGGAGCGTGAGTAATGGACAATAACAACAGCCTATTGCCCTCATGCCTGCAACACGGCACAGGCAGCAAAGTAAGGCATAGGAGGTGCAACTGGCAATGCATGAGCGTGTTGCAACAACAGTGGTGCCGTTGACTATAAAGATGATTATGCGATATTAACAGCTCCACCCCACAAACAGTGACCGTAACGTTTCCACAAGATAACCTATGGCGACCAACAGCTCAGGCATGCATCGGAACCAGTTTCAGCGCGGATAGAAAGCGGCCAAAGGCAAATTGGCGCGTAATTTTTAATTTGATCATGCGTCATTGCGTTGGTTTTGTGTCCTGGTTGCCCTGTTTGCAAACAAAGTCGCTGCGGACGGACGGTTGATTCTGATGGATAGATGAATGTGTGATGTGGTCGCTGGTGAAGAACAGCGCCAGAGCGCATTAATCGAAAATAAAAAGCAATTTTCACTTTTATGGTGGTCGGAGGATGACTCGGGGGACAGCTGAGTGTTCACTAGCTTTGAGCATGGATAGATGGGTTTGCCACACCGCCAACAAGTGTTGCCTGCTAATTGTGCATTCATGACTTTTTCAAATCTTGACCACCTTTCAGTAGGCATTCTCTGACTCTGAAAATGAATGATATGCGATCGCCAAGACCGGCAAGGTTTCTGCTGTGCCGTTCTTTCCAAGTGCTTGTTTGTCCGCTCCGACTGCTCTGAACATCAACATGTCGCTTTAGTTATATTTAATTTGAGATCTTTTGACAGCTCCCTGTCATATAAATTTAATTGAATTTACATTTTTATTAATTGCTTTTTCTTCCTAATTTATCTGAGTACGCCTTTCCGCCATGCTTTCCCAACTTGGCAGAGATGTGAATGAGGCTCAGGATGCTCCTATAAACAAGCTATTTGATGGATTGTTGCAAGTAATTAAAATTTGTTAACTTTAATTACAACAACGCCCCTGTTAACGTTGAACGGAATTTATAGTTTAAAAAATATTTCGATTGTTGAGTAGAGGTGAGAAGATCAAAGGGAGTTGCATACTAGTGATTTCCGATTCCGGGTATTTTAAAAACTGGTCCTGCAGGGTTCGGTTCCCATTAGAACCGGATGTTTCAATCAATTCCGGTACTAAACAAAATTAACAAATATGTTATGTTATATTTTGAAAATTGTAGCCAACCTATTTTATTCCACACCTTTCTTCTTTAACGAAGGACATGCACGCTATTTAAAAATGCCATGTGGCCGCAATATAATCAAACACACGTACAATTTAGCTCACTAAATACACTTTTAGATATGTACAGAAATACTCCCCATTCTGTAAAGCAGCCGACGGTACAAGATAAAACCGGCTCGGACGATGTTTGAAGAATCCGGTTCTAGCCTCGGTTTCACGAGTCCGCTTTCAGAGCCGATGGGTTCTCGAGAACCAGTCTTACAGAACCGCTTCTCGGTTCTTGAAGCTACCGGTTTCAGTTACATTTGCTTTTAGTACAAAAAGCAAAGTTTAAGTAGGCTGTGGGAATGAGCCTTATGGAGTGTAAAGTTTAAAACGTAACAAAATTTAAATTAGAATAAAATTTTTCCACAAAAAATATTTAAATCTCAACAAAACTCCGTCTCTTCTACTGTATGCTATTTTTTCATATTTCTACCTTCACCCGGATGAATGAAGTTATATATCATTTGATACGTAAATGCAACACTTCGAAGGAAGAATTTAAAGTAGCGTTTCACGACTTTTTAAGTCGACTGAGCAATATCCAGCTAATAAACACGATAACTGCCGTAAACCTCTATGGAACTTCTTGAAACTTGGTACAACCTGATATTTTCCCAAATCATTGTCGGGGATTGTAAATGAGCTATATTGGCCCTCCTGGCACCCGCTCTACAAATATGTCGATTTTCTAAAATGCAATATTCCCCCTGTAACTCCTCATGCAAATCCTGAAGCAACCTAAATTCCATGGCATCGTTTTATAATTCCCGGTAAAATGTGATAAAATCAAACGATTATCCCCACTTCTTCCCTTCTATTCTTGAATTCATACCTCTTAATCGGTTGCAATAAATGTAGTCAAATTTGGGCTACTTTAAGCGTTTGCGAAAGCATATTAACTCGAGCACATTACCTCTGTAATTTCTAATAAGTCCTCTGTAGTAATCTATATTTTTATCCATTGTATTATTTTATAATTCTCTACCTTTTCGGAGAAAAATAGATAAATTAATTGTAGTATATGTATATAAGTGTAATTTCTCTAAGTGTATGTTCTAGAAGGATTATTACTATTCTGTAATGTATATATATGTAAGTCAGTTTATCTGACTCAAATTTCTGTACTAGTTATTCATTCATTTTATTTCACTTCATTTCGTTTCGTTTCATTTCATTTCATTTCATTTCTTCTCATTAAATTTAATTTAATTTAATTTCACTTAGTTTAATTTAATTTAATTTAATTTAATTTAATTTAATTTAATTTAATTTAATTCAATTTTATTTAATTTAATTTCATTTAATTTAATTTCATTTCATTTCATTTCATTTCATTTCAT